>CM075986.1:22822136-22939636 GCA_038087875.1 Malacoraja senta | reverse complement strand
ACTGCTGTATTTTATTCGTTTAGTTTAGAGATTACAGCTCGGAAACAGGCCCTTCGACCCACTGAGTCTGCTACGACCATCGATCCCCACACATTAATACTACCTACACGCACGAGGGACAATTTACAATTGAACAAACCCAATTAACCTACAAACATGCACGTCTTTGGAGCGTGGGAGGAAACCTGAGCTCCTGGGGAAAACCCACGCTGGTCACGGGGAGAACGTACAAACTCCGTACATACAGCACCTACAGTCAGGATCGAACCCGGGTCTCTAGCGCTGTAAGGCAGCAACTCTGCCACCCACACGGTTTGAAGAATAAGGGGACAGTTTCATATTGATAAGCAAGCAGTCTTGAGGGCATGTAATAGGGGGAGAGGAAAAGCAGAGCGAAGAAAAGCCTAAACATTCCTATAGGACATTTCTGAGCACAGCTTCTGAATCCCAAAAGAGAAGTTCTCTATCCTAAAAAAAATGAAACCTTTTTGATTCCCTCTTTGTCTGGATCTTCATCAGGTTTACGGGACTTTAAAATAACATTCTTGTACAGCCCTCGATTTAAAATCACAAGTGCAATTGAAATATGGTTTGAATATGTAAAGGACACCATTGCTCATGAAAATTGCACCTCCCACCTTCTCAGGCGAGGCAATAGCAGAAGGTTTTGATGGATGGGTGGTCTAAGCAATCTTTTACAGTGACTACATTAATTTGTGCAAGTTAGGTGGGAGTGAGATTGTCTCTTTTGTCGTGGTTTTCTAATTGAATAATGGAAAGACAGTGTTATATTTTGGTTGTGGCTTACGGGGATATTCTTACCATTTTTTTCAGTTTATGGCATTTTAAAAGAGGGTTAAGCTGGAATTAGTTCAACTCTTCCCTTTGCTCACAATTTCAGTCTTGTTAGTAGCTGCTTCACGCTTTGTCTTTGGCCTACAGTTATCTGATCAGTTTGGATGGAATGCAAAGCAAAGCCTATCACTGCACCTCAGTACACATGACAACTAGAAGGACATCTCGTCTCTACCTGACTGTCAATAGAATATATTCTTCTTCTGCATAACACATTTATCACAGTAAATATCATCCCAAAGCACTTCAGGGGAGCAATATCAAACAAAATATGACACCGAACCACAAGAATGCTTAGTTTAGTTTAGAGATACAGAGAACAGGCTCTTTGGCTCAACGAGTCCACGCCAACCAGCAATCCCCCATACACTAGCATTATCCTACACACTCAGAACAACTTACAATTATATCAGGCCATTAATCTACAAACCTGTACATCTTTGGAATGTGGGAGGAAACCGGAACACTCAGGGAAAACCCACGCAGGTCAAGATTCAAGATTCAAGATTCAAGAGAGTTGATTGTCATGTGTCCCAGATAGGACAATGAAATTCTTGCTTTGCTTCAGCACAACAGAATATAGTAGGCATGAATAAATACAGAACAGATCAGTGTGTCGATATACCATTGTATATATATATATATACACACACACATAAATAGGCAGATAAAGTGCAATGGGCTATTAATGATCAGAGTTTTGTTTGAGTTGAGTTTAATAGCCTGATGGCTGTGGGGAAGGAGCTGTTCCTGAACCTGGATGTTTGCAGATTTCAGGCTCCTGTACCTTCTACCTGAAGGTAGTAGGGAGATGAGTGAGTGGCCAGGATGGTGTGGGTCCTTGATGATACTGCCAGCCTTTTGAGGCAGCGACTGTGATAGATCCCCTCGATGGAAGGGAGGTCAGAGCCGATGATGGACTGGGCAGTGTTTACTACTTTTTGCAGTCTTTTCCGCTCCTGGGCGCTCAAGTTGCCGAACCAAGCCACAATGTAAGCAATCAACATGCTCTCTACTGTGCACCTGTAGAAGTTCAAGTGAGTCCTCCTTGACAAACCGACTCTCCGTAATCTTCTCAGAAAGTAGAGGCGCGGATGTGCTTTCTTAATAATGGCATCAGTGTTCTGGGACCAGGAGAGATCTTCAGAGATGTGCACGCCCAGGAATTTGAAGATCTTGACCCTTTCCACCATCGACCCATTGATATAAATGGGACTGTGGGACCCCATCCTACTCCTTCCAAAGTCCACAATCTGTTCCTTGGGCAGTACAGTCCTTGAGCTGTACAGGAAGGTTATGTTTCCATATTCTGCTCCATATTCTGCCCTGCCTGATGTCAGTAAGGTAAAGATAAGGTAAGGTAAATAAACTTGTTCGTCCCTCATCATTCATCCATCACCTGTTGGCGCTAGTTCTATCTTATCCCACTTTCTCATCAACACCCCACCCGCAAGGAACAATTTGCAGAGGACAATTAACCTACGAACCTGCATACCTTTGGGATGTGGAAGGAAACTGGAGCACCCAGAGGAAACCCGGGCAGTCACAGGGAGACCGTGCAAACTCCGCACAGACAGCACCTGCAGTTAGGATCAAACTCGGGTCTCTGATGCTGTGAGGCAGCAGCTCTATGAGCTGCACCACTGTGCCTGTGATTATGGCCAATATCTTCTTCTTCTTCTTGCGTATGGCGTGCACAGCCTAAAGTTGTAGGACAACTTGTTCTGTTTGATCTTATTTGATTGTGCACGCCAGGTTGATTGCATTCGTCGAAACA
Source organism: Malacoraja senta (assembly GCA_038087875.1). NCBI lineage: Eukaryota > Metazoa > Chordata > Chondrichthyes > Rajiformes > Rajidae > Malacoraja > Malacoraja senta. The sequence continues at coordinate 22,937,004 of CM075986.1, read as the reverse complement.
GGGCGGACCACGTGAAAGTTGCAATCTTCCACCCATGGCCAATATGATTATGTGATTATGTTTTTAATATTTTCTATAAGGTTATCAAAAACATTAATTCAGAGTACTGCACACTTTGCCACTGTTATTATGCCAGTTATTGTTTCTTGGGGGAGATAGTGAGTTGTGAGATGAATGCTTCCAGTTTTAAGGTGATGCCAATCTTATCAGTTAGTAGTTGGGGGAGGGGGTTGGGGGGGGGGGGGGGGGCTCCGATGTTGGCAGTAACATGAGAAAGTCCTGCTTCTCCAAACAAGGAGCACCAGTGCTAACCACCTAGATCAGCAAACTGCATTTAAACCCACAAGGTTTTAACCTGAGATGAGACAGCTACAATTGGGCTAGGATAATGTGTCAGGATAATAAGATATACCATGCACACTGGCTGAATTCAGATCTTTTTGTTAAAGTTTGAATGCTATCAATTGGATCTTTATCAGTATACAGGTAAGCCATTGGTATCACTATCAGCCAAAGCAAAAATGTTCCAAGACTGATTCCTGGGATACCAGACTGATTCCTGGGATGTCAGGACTTTCAGAAGAAAGACTGGATAGACTTGGCTTATACTCGCTAGAATTTAGGAGATTGAGAGGGGATCTTATAGAAATGTACAAAATTCTTATGGGGTTGGACAGGCTAGCTGCAGAAAGATTGTTCCCGATGTTGGGGAAGTCCAGGACAAGGGGTCACAGTTTATGGATAAGGGGGAAATCTTTTAGGACCGAGATGAGGAAAACATTTTTCACACAGAGAGTGGTGAATCTCTGGAATTCTCTGCCACAGAGGGTAGTTGAGGCCAGTTCATTGGCTATATTTAAGAGGGAGTTAGATGTGGCCCTTGTGGCTAAAGGGATCAGGGGGTATGGAGAGAAGGCAGGTATGGGATACTGAGTTGGATGATCAGGCATGATCATATTGAATGGCGGTGCAGGCTCGAAGGGCCGAATGGCCTACTCCTGCACCTATTTTCTATGTATCTATGTATCTAAGGCTGTAGTCCTGGCCTGCTATATTTGAGATCAAAACAGTTCAGCTCACCAACTTTATCATCTAAGTCATCACCAGTATACATTCATGATGATGTGTTTTCCTTGAATATTTTCCGTGAGTTTTTTAATTATGCCTTGTCATGAGATATTGTGGTATGATGATTAACATTCAATTTGTGTTCCCTTTACTAGGAACCATCCAAGTTGCGCAAAAGAACTTCACATTTCTGGAGCTGAATATACTGGAAGATGGCCCTTACCTGCTGAAGGATAATTCAATGAGTCACAGCTACATAGGTATTGAATGGTCCCCGCAATGTTGTCGCCATGTTGTTCGTCATCTCCTCTGCTGGATGCCGTGACTTACTGATGGAGCATCTACTGCTCTCTTCATTAAATATATTGGCCAGTCCTCTTGTTATGGGTTGAACACCATTCACATTCAATTCAAGTTGAACTAATATGGAAGTGATATCCAACAATCATAAAATTGTTCTTCCAGTGGAGAATGAGCAATTAGTTATAGTGCCTCAGCAGTCTCTGCTTACTTGGTCCTTGAAGTTGCAGTCTTTTGGACTTAAAGCATTGAACTGTTCAGTTATTAATAAGGTTTAGTTTAGTTTAGAAATACAGCGTGGAAACAGGTCCTTCGGCCCACTGAGTCCACGCCGACCAGCGATCCCCACACTATCCCACACACACGAGGGACAATTTACAATTATACCAAGCTAATTAACCTACAAACCTGTACGTCATTGGAGGATGTAAGGAAACCGGAGATCCTGGAGAAAACCCACGGGGAGAACGTCAGCCAGGATCGAACCCGGGACTCTGGCTCTGTAAGGTAGCAACTCTACCGTTGCACCACCGTGCTGCCCCTATTACTGACCTCCAGTGCTGCTGTCTGTGAACACTGCACATTTTCCCTGTGGTATTAAGATGATCTTATTTAATCCCTTCAAGATGAACCTTACGCCTGTTCTTTCTGCCATAGGATACGCTCTCACCTCTGGAAAGCGGATCACACTGCAGGATGACTTCAGCTATGTTGCAGGTGGCCCTCGCCATGGCCACACAGGGGCGGTGTTTGTGCTTGAGAAAGGGATCACAGATGAACTGGAAATAAAACGCATTATAAAGGGTCATCAAACAGGGTCATACTTTGGGAGCTCTGTGGCCGTTGCTGATCTTAACAGGGACAGGTATGTGATCTGGATCTCTCCAAGCTGCTGTATTAATTATTGATTTTTACCATTGGATTTGTAAAGAAGGATGGTTTTTCTTTATTGGAAAACTCAGCAAGAATATTTATATCTGAGGTAGAAAAATTAAGGTCCAAACTGAAACATTAAAACAAACATTATAACTGAAATGTGAGCCTTTCCTGGAGTCATAGAAGCTTGGAAATAGACATTTTGACCCAATTTATCCATGCTGACTGATGTCTCATCTACACTAGTCCCACCTGCCCATGGTTGGGTCATATCCCTCTAAATAATTCCTATCCATGTACCTGCCAATGTTTTTTAAATGTTGTTATAGTTCCAGTCCCAACTAGCTCCTCCTGCAGCTCAGTGCAGATACCCACCACACAACTCCCTCTGCATGGAAAAGGTTGCCTCGCAGGTTGCTATGTGTCAAAAGTTATGGGGAGAAGCCAGGAGAATGGAGCTGAGAGGGAAAATAGATTAGCAATGATTGAATAGAGGAGCAGATGCAATAGGCCCAATTCTGCTCCTGTCATGATCTTTTGATCTATATCCTCTGTTTCTTGATGCCCCTGCTCTGGGTAAAAGACTATGTATTCATCTAATCTATTCCACTCCTGATTACATACACCTCTGTGAGATCACCCCTCAGCACTCCAAGGAATGATGTCCTAGCCTGCCCAACCTCTCCTTGTAGTTCAGGCCCTCAAGTCTTGGCAGCATCTTTGAACTGTTTCCTCCAAAAGCCTCACATTTTTAAAGGAATTGGTTGAGTTCTATGAGACTGACGTTGAGGAAACAATGCCAGTACACTGTCAATAAATATGACTAAAGATAGACACAAAAAGCTTGAGTGACTCAGCGGGTCAGACAGCATCTCCGGAGAAAAGGAATAGGTGATGTTTCGGGTCGAGACCCTTCTTCAGACCCTTCTTTGGCTCTCTACCCGAAATGTCACCTATTCCTTTTCCCAGCTGTTTGTGCCGCTCTATGGTTTAAACCAGCATCTGCAGTTCCTTCCTACCTAAATAAATGGGACTAGTTGATGTTTTCCTATTGTTAGATATTGTTTTAAATTATCTTCTAATAGAAAATGACCTGCAGGGAGTAAAGCAACAGGGGTGATGTTCAGGCATCTTGTTGAATCATAGAAAATTATGTCACAGAAAGATCACAACATGGTTACTGAATGGAAGGAGGGTGTTCAGTCAATTGAATCTCCACTGCCTCTTATTAACCAATCTAACTGGTCCCATTCCCTCGCCTCTTCCTTTAACCATACAAAATGTTCAGAATATTCCACGTGAATTTGCCTGCAGTGCAACATGCCCGTGTACTCCAGAATTTGTTGCATTAAAAAAAAGGAATGCCATTTTTAGTTTTGGTTGTCTCTCTTTGATCCTGAGTTATTGTCCCACGTGTCAATGGGAACAGTCTCTCATCACATATTTAGTCAATGCCGTCATGATTTTAATATTCCTCGCAGATCTCCTCCCAATCGCCTTTATTCTAAGGATAGCTCCCCCACATAACCAAATCTCAATCATTGGTGTCATTTTACTAATTCTCTTCTGCACCTTCTCTAAAATCTTTCCATCTTTTCTGGAAGTCGGCATCGAGAGCTTGCCGCAATAGTCCAATTCTAGCCAAAGCAGTGGTTTATAACATTTCATACAACTTCCTTGCTCCTGTAGTCTTTTCTTCTAGTTTAGTTAGATACATAGATACATAGAAAATAGGTGCAGGAGTAGGCCATTTGGCCCTTCGAGCCTGCACCGCCATTCAATATGATCATGGCTGATCATCCAACTCAGTATCCCGTACCTGCCTTCTCTCCATACCCCCTGATCCCCTTAGCCACAAGGGCCACATCTAACTCCCTCTTAAATATACAATGAACTGGCCTCAACTACCCTCTGTGGCAGAGAGTTCCAGAGATTCACTACTCTCTGTGTGAAAATGTTTTTCCTCATCTCGGTCTTAAAGGATTTCCCCCTTATCCTTAAGCTGTGACCCCTTGTCCTGGACTTCCCCAACATCGGGAACAATCTTCCTGCATCTAGCCTGTCCAACCCCATAAGAATTTTGTACGTTTCTATAAGTTTACAGATACAGCGCTGAAACAGGCCCTTCGGCCCACCAAGCCCGTACCGACCAGCGATCCCTGCACACTAACACTATCCCGCACACACTAGGGACAATTTACAATTATACCACGCCAATTAACCGACAAACCTGTACGTCTTTGGAGTGTGGGAAGAAACCAAAGATCTTGGAGAAAACCCACACGATCATGGGGAGAACATACAAACTCCGTACAGACAGCACCCGTAGTCAGAATAAAACCCGTGTCTCCGACGCTGTAATACAGCAACTCTACTGCTGCAGTACCATCTAACCTTTATCTTACACTGCTTTGACCACTATTTCAATCTGTCCTGACTCTTTTAATGAACCACTCATGTCAGCTCCACATTTCCTGCTTCGAATAGCTCTTTTAGACATGCCCTCTGTTTCATTTGATTTCTTCTCATTCTTCCACAGCACGCCTACATCTCCTTGGAAGTATGTTCATGAACTCTTCACGGTTCAGTATGCGTCCACACTGCAAACTTGAAAATTGTGCCCTGTACATTCGAGTCCAAGCCATTAATTCAAAGAATGCAGTGGCTTGAGTGCTGATCCAGTGGGAAATCTTACTGTTTACATCACTCCATTCCGAGAAACAACCTTTCATGCCCACACTCTTTTTCTTCTCACTTAGTTAATTTTCTATCCATGCTTTTACAGCTGCTTTTCTTCAATGCTCTTCAATCTCATTGAGAAACTTCTTATGTAGTACCTGATCAAATGTCTTTTGGAAGAACATATATACCATAATAAATACATTTCCCTCATCAGCTTTGAACTCATCAACAATCTATAAAGTTAGTTAGCATGATTTGCTTTGACTATGTCAGTGCTGGGTTTTTCTAATCAATCCACACTTGCCCATGTGGCTGCTAATTCTGTCTATCATTATTTCGGCAAGAACTCTCCCCGCCTTTGGGTTAAACTGCTTTGTAATAACTGGATTTATCCACATGCCCTTTTTCAAGCAATTTTCCAAATGAAATAAGAAGATATTTCTGCATCCTTGATAGGGATCCTCTGCTAATTGATGTTTCCTGTGTGAATTCTAGTACTTTTCCACTTTTGTGTTTTCTCCTTTCCTCTCTTTAGTTTAGTGCCATGTGTACTGAGATATAGTGAAAAGCTTTTTTTGCTTGCTATCTAGTCAGCGGTAAGGCTACACATGATTACAATCAAGCCGTCCACATGGCACAGATACAGGATAAGAGGAATAACATTTTGTGCAAGATATAGTCCAGTAAGGTCCAATTAAAGATAGTCCGAAGGTCTCCAATGTGGTAGATGGTGGGTCAGGACCGCTCTCTAGTTGGTGACAAGATGGTTTTGTTGCCTGATAACAGCTGGGAAGAAACTATCCCTGAATCTGGAAGTACATGCTTTTACACTTTTATACCTCTTGCCTGATGGGAGAGGATAAAAGAGTGAGTGTCCAGGATGAGACTGGTCCTTGATTCTGCTGGTGGCCTTGCCGAGCCAGTGTGAAGTGTAGATGGAGTCAATGGAAGCGAGGTTTGTTTGCGTGATCGCCTGCTCTGCATCCACAATCCTCTGCAATTACTTGTGGCTTGGATGTAGCCGTTCCCAAACCTGGCTCTGATGCAAGGGTCTGATTTGACTCAATGGCAGCTCTAATGTCAGGCAGTTTAGGATCCACTCCAGTGGTCATCTATGTGCCCCTCCGATGTATTCAAGGGAGAGCAACATCTTTTAAGAACGGATGAAAAAATTAATTCTGCTTCCTTTTGGGTGATTTTGAAAGACACAACAGAATTTTTTGAAGCCTTGGATGTTCTTCTGGTGTCCTTGCTAACATTTGTTTCCAAACTAACATCACTAAGATTAGACTGCGCACTCATAAAGTTCATTGCTGCTTGGTGGTTCTCTCTTGATGACTGGCTGCCCCCACTTCTCTCTTTTACAATAACAACTACATTTCAACAATTATAAAATAGCCATTAAAGCTCCTTGATTATTCTGAGGCCACGAAAGGCATTGTTTTAATGCAATAACTTATTTTCTTGCAAGGCACTACATTTTGCTGATGGAAGCTTGCATAGTCCTGGCTGTTTGCCAGTACTTCACCATTTGGCTACAATTTATATTTTATATCACTAACTCTTCAGCTACTTTACAGTCCACATTGTCCTCATCTGATGTCTATCCAGATATGAACACAAATAGGTACAACAAAACAACGATTAGCCACAAGAACTTAGTTTAATTATAACTTCTTCCTTAGCTCACAATCTGAAGGCAGAATCCTTCCAGGGTGGAAATGTCCAATATTAGAGGGCATAGCTATAAGGTGAGAGGGGGAAAGTTTAATGGAGAGGGTGGGGGGGGGGGGGGAGCTTGTTTACACAGAGGTTGGTGGGGGCCTGGAATGCACTGTCACGGATGGTGGTGGAGGCGGATATGATAGTAACATTGAAGAGGTTTTTGGATAGGCAATGGGGGGGGGGGGGAATAGGGAACAGGGAAGATCAACTTGACATCATATTCGGCACATACATTGAGGCTGAAGGGCCCGTTCCTGTGCTGCGGTGTTCTATGTTCTATTTTCTAACTGCCAGCCTCCATAATCAAAGATAATGCAGAAAACACTCCATAAGTCAAGGCAGCTTTCTTTTAAAACAAACAGATCGAAGACCATTCATCAGAATTGGGAAAAATAAGACGAGGATTAGCAAGTGTAACACAGGCTAAGGGCAGAGACGAGGATCTTTCTGATTTTTTTTAAAAGACACAAAGTGCTGGAGTAACTCCGCAGGTCAGGTAGCATCTCTGGAGAACATGGATAGGTGACGTTTCAGGTCGGAACCCTTCAGACTGATCGTGGAGGGGGAAGATAAAGCTGGCAGAGAGGTGGGGCAAGACAAAGCCTGGCAAGTGATAGGTGGGTTCTGCTGTGAGGGGGGTTTTGATAGTCATATGGGGCACAGGGAAGAGAGGGGGAAGGGGGGGAAATAACTAGATACGGTTTGTTTGTAGATTTATTATGTCAATTTGGAGAATTCAATGTTTGCACCATTAGGTTATAGGCTACCCCTCTGATTAGTTTGGTTCATAATACATATTCAATGCTCTACATTGTGGAACTTGTGTATTTCTCCATGAAGCACCAAGTCATAGTGAAAATAAACATTTAACATTCTCTTTTAATGAAATCTATTGAATTCAAATGTCATGGTACTTCATTTAGAGTGGTAAACAGTGCATGCTGCACTGTTCATCCTGGTCTGGGCTATAAATAAGTTCAATCAATGATGATCTAATCATGTTATTTTGTAGAAACTAAAGTGATTTGTTTTGTTTATTCGATACAGCTGGCAGGACCTGATTGTTGGAGCTCCACACTACTTTGACCATAGGAAGGAGATCAGTGGCGCTGTGTATGTTTACATGAATGAGGCGGGGATCTTCTCTGACAAACCAAGCTTGGTGTTGAATGGTTCTTTAGGCTCCATGTTTGGTCACGCAGTCAGCAGCATTGGAGACCTTAACCAAGACGGATTCCCAGGTTAGATGATTTATTCACTAAAGTTTAAATGCTTTGGATTGCAATCTACATTTCCAATGTAACTTACTGTCCCTACTCCTTCTGCACCGCATCTGCGCCCAAGATGAGGTGTGCCATACCAGGGCATCCCAGATGTCTACCACTCTCTGTAATCTTCATTCCTGAACATGAGTTGCCAAACCAGGCTATGATGCAACCAGTCAGTATGCTTTCTATCATAAGCCTGGAGAAGTTCAATAAAGTATTCGTCGGCATACCAAATTTTCTTGATCTTCTAAGGAAATGGAGGCATTGATGACCTTTCCTAGTGATTGCATCAAGGTGCTGCTTCCAGGACATGGGTTTGGAGAAATTCATGCTCAGAAACTTGAAGCTGTTGGCTCTCCCAATGCCATCCTGAAGTTGAACAAAGATTTGTTGGTCATGTCATTCTCCTCCAGAAGTCAACAATCAGCTCCAGATTTTGTTTTTGCAACAAGACCTGATGCACCAATTGCTAGAAATTCATGTTCATACGTTATAGTAGAAGAATTAGGCCATTTGGTCCATCAAGTCTACTCCGCCATTCAATCATGGCTGATCTATCTTTCCCTCTCTACCCCATTTTCCTACCTTCTCCCCATAACCCCTGACACCTATTCTAATTAACCCTGTTCATTCATTTATGGGGTACGGACATGGTGAACGAATCCAACATTTATTACCGTTGGTGGTGCGTTCACTGTGGCAGCCTGTGTAATGAAGGCCATCCAGTGGATCTGAACAGAGCTGAGCTGACCTGTCGATGGGGTTATTGCCATCTACTGGTCAGCTGAGGCTACATCAGTGATACGGTCGTCTGGAAGCGTATTCAGGCTAAATAAAATTAACCTAACACATATTTCAAAATGATATTACAATCTTTAATCCCTTTTGTACTGCTTTGTAAAGCATTTTATGAATACTGAGTATATACAGTGCTTCTGCTTTAGTTCTGCTGTGCCTCATGAGAAGACTGCTTTGCCAATTTTGCAACACTGGACATCCCTGCCTCACGGTGATGGAAAGCCGCCCGTACAGAATTCACAAAATCGTAACAAATACAAGATTCAAGTGAGTTTATTGTCATGTGTCCCAGATAGGACAATGAAATTCTTACTTTGCTTCAGCACAACAGAATATAGTAGGCATTGACTACAAAACAGATCAGTGTGTCCATATACCATTATATAAATATATACACCCATGAATAAATAAACAGATAAAGTGCAAATAAACAGATAATGGGCTATTAATGTTCAGACTTTTGTTTGAGTTGAGTTTAATAGCCTGATGGCTGTGGGAAGTAGCTATTCCTGAACCTGGACGTTGCAGTCTTCAGGCTCCTGTACCTTCTACCTGAAGGTGGCGGGGAGATGAGTGTGTGGCCAGGATGGTGTGGGTCCTTGATGATGCTGCCAACCTTTTTGAGGCAGCGACTGCGATAGAATACATTGGTGATTCAAAATAAAATTCCCTCTCATGGAATTTTTGTGAAAAAAACGAAACTAAACAAAAATCAAAAATGTGTGTTTCAACTTGATGCATGCACAGAACATGGAACAGTCAAGCACAGAAACAGGAATTAGCTATAAAAATTTCAAAAGAGAGCTGGGATAACCACTTACTACAGGTGCATAAATGTTCGATCAACGTACGACATACACTCATCCAATTCAAAACATTACATAGACTATATTATTCAAAAACTAAATTAAATAAAATCTTTCCTAATGTTTCACCAATCTGTGATAAATGTCTATGTCAAGAAGCTACCATAGCGCATTCTTTTGTTTTTTGTACAAAAATCCAAAAATTCTGGTATGAAATATTTGATATTTTCTCAAAATTAATTAAAATAAAACTGGTACCAAAACCAGAATGGATCATTTTTGGAATATCGGAAGGTATCCCTGAATTAAACGTGTATCAGAAGAACTTATTCAATTACGGGCTAATAATGGGGAAAAAGGCTCATACTTAAATTCTGGAAAAATGCGCCCACACCAACAATAAAAATGTGGACATCAAATATGTTGGAAACATTACATCTGGAAGAGATGAGATTCCTCTTACTAGGGAAAGCAGACCAATTCCAAAAGACGTGGTCTACGTTTTTGGACCTATTACAAGCATGAGGTGCAATAGTAATTTAAAAAATAAATAAAGAAAGAAATGGTATCAGGACCTGGTAATGGGAGGTAAAACAACAAAAACAGACTTGGTTGGTGGTTCCCTTTCTGCGATTGTTCCTACTTTCTTTTTCTTTCTTTTCTAGGATCTACTTTCTTACTTTACTTCCTTCTCTAACTTCTTTTCTAAGGGGCTTTCTTTTCACAACACTCTCTTGCACCTCACGACTCTTGCGCACTTTCTTTACTTTTCTTACTTCTATCTTTCTCTTAAAGCTCAAAAAAATGAAGCGGTATAAAAAATGTATTAAGATATAAGTATTGTGTATTACTGTAATTTACCGTACTTCTAATAAAAATAATTTAAAAAAAAAAAAAAGAAACAGGACCTTCAGTGCAAAATGTCCATGCCAAACATAACCAAGCTAAACTCTGATCTCCCTGCATATGATCGATGCCCCTTCATTCACTACTTATCCATGTGCCCCTTGTAAACCACTGTCATAGTTGCCTCCAACACCAACCCCTGCAACGCATTCCAGGCACCCACTGCTTCATGTGTAAAAAAAATCACACATCTCCTATAAACTTTGCCCCTTTCACCTTAAAGCTACGCCCTCTAGTCTTTGACATTTTCACTCTTGGAAAAGATGCTGACTATCTACCATATCTATGCTGCTTGTAGTTTTATATACTGGCACAATGGCACAGCGGTAGAGCTGCTTCCATACAGCGCCAGAGATCCAAATTCAATCCTGACTACAGGTGCTGTCTGTACAGAGTTTGCCGTTCTCCCTGTGACTATGTGGGTTTTCTCCGGGTGTTCCGGTTTCCCCCCCACATCCCAAAGATGTGCAGGCTTGTAAGTCAATTGGCTTATGTAAATTGCCCCTAGTAACTAGGATGCGAAAGTGGGATAGCCATGGAACTAATGTACGGATGATCGATGGGATTCAGTGGGCTGAAGGGCCTGTTTCAATTCTGTATCTCTGAAATTAAAAACAAAATATAGTTGATGCAGTTTTGCATTGCAAGATATTGAGATACAGACTTGGCACAAGGGTGACCTGGCATGATTATCAACCTTTTTAGAGAGTTTGTTTTGGAATGGAGGTGATTTGTCAGGATGAGTTCCGACTGAAACTTTCCCATCCTAACCTAAGTTGGAAATGCGCAAAATACAATTGTTTTCAAACTCATCTCTCGGAACATTTGGCACATTTTGTTCTGTCATTTCCCACTTGGGAGAACACTGATTGGGGCAGTGTAGGCAGGAGGTAATAACATTACAGTAATGGGAGGTAGCAGGCAGAGGATTGTGGTTTGGGGCCTTATCACAGAAATCAGTGTGATGATAGGTGGATACAAGTGAGGAGAGTTTCTGATTAGCAGATTGTCTTTTTATCTCTAGCCTTTGTCCAACAAACACCCCCCCCCCTCCCCCCACCTGTAACCACCGATCATTTGCCAAACTTTGTTCTGCTCCCACCTCTCGACTGCTTTCTCCCCCATACTACAATCAGGGATCCCAACCTGAAACGTCACCTATCCATGTTCTTCAGAGATGCTGCTTGGCCTGCTGAGTTACTCCAGCACTTTGTCTTTATTCAAATGTAGACATGTATTCCCAGACTATCTCTATCTGTGAGCATGTTTCATAATGGGCACTGCCTCTGCGCAAATCATTCTCTCATTGGTACACAGAAATGCTGGAGAAACTCAGCGGGTGCAGCAGCATCTATGGAGCGAAGGAAATATTCTCTCATTGGTTCTTGCTTCATTCCTTCCAGCAGCGATGCAGTATGCTGCCTGTTGATTCTGTGAGGATTTGCTTGTGAACTTGCGAATCCATTTCTCAGACCAATATCTGCATTATTTTCAACCATCCTCTGTTGCATTTGGTACATAGCAAGTTGGATGGGGTTTTCCCTTGAGCTGTGCTCAGCTCATGTTCTGTGCCAAATCTCAGTACAATACCATCAGGAAGGAAGTCTTTGACTGGACTGATGCAGGTCAAAGCAATTCTTCCCTGGGTGAGTTTTGTTACGGCAAAGCAATAGTGAACTTGGGGGTTGATGATTATTTCAAAGCCAAAAATGAACTCCCACAGCAGTTAAGATTTCCATCTGGCGGGGATCAGGCTTACTTGGATGATTCATTTATGCTTTCTCTTGGACACCCATTTTGAATGGAAATTTATAATGAAATTTATTTATCTTTCATCTCTTAATGGGGAATTACTACCTGCATGGCCATTCTCAATATGTGACCCTCAACTGTGAGTGTTGTATCAGCAATCATCTGACAGGAACAGATACCATCCTAGCTAAGTCTAATTCTATTCTTGTCCTTGCCACGGTTTCCATACATTTTCAGTTCTATCAAAGGTTTGGGATGATCAAGCTATTAAACGGTCTGTGTAATGGACCATTAAGTTCCAGTTGCTACAGAGTCCTTGAATCCAATCTAAATGGAACCTGACGAGAATGTACTAGATTAACTCTATGAAATGCCAATATGTGCCACTGCACAACACTAACCACAGCAATTATGAACTTCTATGAACTGTCTTTGGTTGTACTGAGAACTTTGGTCTTGCACTTGTCAATCAATCAATCAATCAATCAATCAATCAATCAGTCAATCAATCAGTTTTATTAATCAGTTTTATTCATCATATACACATATAAGTGCAGCTAAATGAATTTGCCAGCAGCAGTACAATCAAAAAAGAACACACAGTACACAATAAAAATTAAACACAAACATCCACCACAGCATTCTTCACTGTGGTGGAAGGCACAAAGTACCCCCAGTCCTCCTCCATTGTTCACCCGTGGTCGGGGCCATAAACCTCCGTATTCGCCGCTACGGACGGCCCGATGTACAGGCCCTCTCGTCGGGATGGTTGAAACTCCGACGTCAGGACGGTCGAACACACTCCGCGGCTTGGAGGACCCGAATCGGCATTTTCCTACCGGAGACCGCGGCTTCAGGATGTAACAGTCCACGGGCCAGAGACCGGAGCACTCCCTTCTGGCGATCCCGGCAAGGGCTCGCCCGCTCCGCGATGAAAAGTCCATGCTGCGCCCGCTGCTGAAACTCCAGGCCCGACTCCGGGAAAGGCTGTACTAATCCATGGTGTTAGGTCGCGAGGGAGGGGACATGGAAAAAGTCGCCTCTCCGTGGAGGAGGCGACCGAAAGCGGTTCCTTCCTTTCCTCTCCCCACCACCTCCCACACAAGACATACCGACCGAGAGGCATTTAAACACACATTTGAACGCACTAAAAAAACAAAAAAAGTAGAAATGACGAACACGCTGCTGGCAGGGCAGCCGACTCGCAGCGCCCCACCATAAAGTTGTTAATTTATTGAATGTTTCCGATTATTATTTATGATCAGTGTGTATTGCATTTACGGGCCTGTTTAGCTGCTGCAAGTAAGAATTTAATTGTTCTCTTAAGGGATTGAGCAATTAAATTGACAATGAAACGCCCTTGACTTGACTCTTCATGATGAGACGTGGGATTCCAAGATAATTGGACCACCAAAACCAATAGATGTTTTGGTGTTGTTTGATCAATTCACTCAGCACAGATCAGAGACTACACAAGATGTTTATGGTCTATGTGTTTTGTCACCAGTTGTCTTTGAATGAGAGTTACCAATCTGAATTATTTCCTATTTAAAAATACAATGGCCTTACCACAATTCAGATTGGGACCTCTCCTAGAAGATAGACACAAAATGCTGGAGTAACTCAGCGGGCGGGACAGGCAGCATCTCTGGAGGGAAGGAATGGGTACTCGCATTCTCCTTTCAAAATCTGTTGCCAGTGGTTTCTGAAATTTTTTATTCATTTAACAAAAATCATGTAATTATATAATATCATCCCCTTATAATGAGATTATATGGAGATGCAGCAAGTGTATCAGGCACAGCAGACCCCCTCACCCCACCCCATCAACTCCATCTACACTTCATGTTGCCTCTAGAAAGTAGCTGATATAATCGAGAACCACCCACACAGTGGCCATTCTCTCTTCGTCCCACCCCCATCAGGCAGAAGACACGAAAGGTTCAAACCACGTACCGGCAGATTGAAGAGCAGCTTCTTCTCAGGTGTTTTAACTGACCTCTCATTTGCTACAGACGTAGCCCTGACCTTACAGTCTACCATGTTGTGGCATTCGCACTTTCTCTACAGATGCAGCACTCTATTCTGCACTCTGTTTATTGTGTCTTCTGCACTACCTATTAATATCATGTCTGGTATGATCTGCCTGGATAGTATGCAAAACAAACTTTGGCACTGTACCTCGGTAAAAGTAACAATAATAAATCAAGGCGAATACCGATCTGTTCAGTCACAGTTAAATATTTGGTCTGGTTCCTCCTTCTGGGTGAGATGTTTAAAACAGGTAATCCTCTGAGAAGAATTAAGATGATAGCAGAGAAGAAACAACTGCTAATTCCTGCAGTCCTCAGCATGTGTCACTCTCTCCCCAGCTGGTCAATGGTCTTGCATTCACGTGTGAATTGTCTCACCTCAGTGGCACCGTTCTCTGCAGGCAGCAGGGTAAAGGGTTAGTTAAACATGTTTGTTTTTCTTCCACAGATATCGGGATTGGAGCACCTTACGATGAATATGGTAAATTTTCATCTACCAAGGCGGAGCAACAGGGCTGTCTCCCAAACCTAGCCAGGTATATACTTACATAAAGCATACAGCACTGGAGCAAGACACAAAATGCTGGAGTAACTCAGCGGGTCAGGCAGCATCTCTGCCGAAAAGGAATAGGTGAATAGGTGACATTTCGGGTTGAGAACCTGGAGTCTGAAGAAGGGACTCGATCCGAAACTTCACCTACTCATTTCTCCAGGGATGCTGTCTGACCCGCTGAGTTTCTGCAGCATTTTGTGTCTATCTTCAGTGCAAGGCAGCATCTGCAGTTCCTTCCTACAGCACTGAATCAAGCTCTTTTTCAATCCAGCCTTTTGCCAATTTTTGGTCACCCTTTTACCCCACTTTCTCACCCACTCCCGACACACTAGGGGCAATTTACAGAGGCCAATTACAAACCCACAAGCCTTTGGAATGTGGGAGGGAACCAGAGCACCCAGAGGGAACCCATGTGGTCACAGGGAGAATGTACAAACTCCACACAGACAGCACGCGAGGTCAGGACCGAAGCCGGATCTCCGGCACTGTGTGGCAGCTGCTCCACCGGCTGCGTCACTGTGCTGCCCCATTTTCTTGAGATGTTACATCAGAACCCGATGGTCTGATCTGACTTTTCAGGCAGATGTTAAAAATAACAGGAAGCTTTCTAAAAAGTAAAGAGTGTTGGTGTCTTTGGGAACCTCTTTCTATGTGAATGGATTAATTGGTGGATTAAAGATCAGTGGACTCGCAATTTGTTTAGAAGTTCCACTGAGACCTGAATCTTCGTAACATGACATTCCAGGTAAAACCCAGAGAATTCTGAAATATGTTTGGAAATGCTGCCTTTCGAATGAAAGGAGGCACTCATTTCAAGGAGAGTGGTGAGGTTTCCAAGCATCTTGGCCATCAATTATCGCTCAGCCAATTTGAGTAAAGTGCCTTCAGGGCATCATTGCTTGTGTTGATGAAAGTTTATTGTGCGTGTTTCAGCTGCTACATTTCCTACCTAATGGTCACATTAATTTGAAAGCATTTAATTTAACAGATTTTACGATGTCTTGAGGTCATAAACGAGACAATGTAGATGTAATATTATTGCAACTCGACAGCAATATGAACAGACCAATACCACCATCTGGTGGCTGTATTTACCTGAACAATAACTCCTGGCTTTCATCCATCAAACGTTGATGTATCTGTAAACGGAAAACCATCCCTAATGGAGCTGATCACAATATGTATTGTGAAGAGTTGACTGAAGTAGCCGGCAGGGAATTATCTACAGATGTTATTTATATAGATCTAAAAATAATTTGATTGATTTCCTGGTAGGTCGTTAGGTTAAAGCCCAAGGAAATAATTTAAAAAAAACTGCAATCATGGAAATCTGAAATAAAACTAGAAAATGTTGGAAACATTCAGCAGGACGGGCAGCATCAATAATTTACATGCAGTGTTAATAGATTAAAGCAATTGGGCAATGTTCCAGGTCCAAGACCCTTCATTCATCAGGTCTTTAACTCAAAACATCTCCTGTGCTTCTCTTTCCATTGATGCTGCCTGGCCTAATAACAAATGACTTGGTTATGGAATTGGCTCAGTAGTAGGAGACAGGGATTGAAGATAATGAGCTGGTACTGAAACAAGCAGGATCTGAGAATTGGTGCCTAGCAAGGATCTCCAGCACTGCAACCATTTATCATTCCATTAGTACGGGTGTCAGGGGTTATGGGGAGAAGGCAGGAGAATGGGGTTGAGAGGGAAGGATAGATCAGCCATGATTGAATGGCAGAGTAGACTTGATGGGCTGAGTAGCCTAATTCTGCTCCTACCACATGAACATATTTGTAAACAGCACAGATGACGGAATACCAAATGCTGCAGGTTCTGATAATAGCAGAAAGTCAGATTGTATCATAAACAGTACAGATAGAGGCGTTAAATTTTAGAGACATCAGTAGAGTAAGCCAACAGGCAAAATTGGTAAATACATTCTAATGTATGCAAAACTAGGTAGAACAGACAACAGAACAAAGAACTTTCTGAGTTGTTAAAGAAGGAACTGCAGATGCTGGAAAATCGAAGGTACACAAAAATGCTGGAGAAACTCAGCGGGTGCAGCAGCAGCATCTATGGAGCGAAGGAAATAGGTAACGTTTCGTCTGAAGAAGGGTTTCGGCCCAAAACGCTACCTATTTCCTTCGCTCCATAGATGCTGCTGCACCCGCTGAGTTTCTCCAGCATTTTTGTGTACCTAAAGAACTTTCTGAGTTGTAAAAGGTCACAGTGGATGTCCAGAGAGACCCAGGACCATGTTAATGTCACTTAAATGTCATGTTTCAGAAAATAATCAAGACCAATGTAACATTATCTTTTTATCCAGAAGATTTGAATCGAGGAAGATGCTACAACTGTACAAACCTTTGTTAGATCGCACCTGGAGTGCTGAACGCACCTGAGTTCCAGAACCCACACTAATGGAGTACATGATAAATGTACTAAAGTTCTAACCTGATCATAAAGTCTAAATTAAAAAGGAAAGATAAATGGGGTAGTTTTGCCGGCAAGTTATTAGGTTAACAATTGACTCAATTGAAGCTTTCAATTGGAGGGATTGGAGGGACTATGACCGATTACTAAAATCTAGAATAAGATAGACACAAAATGCTGGAGTAACTCAGGACAGGCAGCACCACTGGATAGAAGGAATGGGTGACGTTTCAGGTCGAGACCCTTCTCTAGAATCTGATTGTGCAAAGTGAGCAAGGGACACACAGAGTGAGGCTAAAGGTCAAAGTCAGCCAATGCCAATCGATGCAAATTCAATTGTTAATTTTAATATAAGATTTATAGTTTTAATATTGAGCAATGGTATCGAAGATTATGTTCCAAAGCTAGATATCTGGAGTTAGGCTTACTGAATTGAGAAATGGGCCCCAGATCTATTTTTGCTTGTCTTGTATTCCTAATGCAAAGTGTTTTATGTTATTTTTAGTTCTGCGAACACCATGGTGTATCTGGACTCCATCTTGGGTTCACAGGAAGTTTATAAACCACAGAGTCCTTGAACATTTGGCCTTCTGGGTTAATGGCCCAGCTGACACATCATAATCTCACCATCAGGAATCCATTTTTGGCTTTTATTCAAATATTTTACTTTTCCTCCTCTCCTAAACTGGGTGACCTACATCTGGAGTTATTTCCTTAACCCCTCTTCCAGCTTTTTAGTGCCTTTCCCAGATTTTTTTTTTGTGTGGTTCAACATCACGTTGGTCAACAGTCAAACCAAGAATATACCCTGAACTGATTTCATAATCCGCAACAATCTGAGGAGACCTATATCTGGATTAATTCAAAAAATGTGTTAACATTTACCGACTGATAATTGGGCCAATGTTGCCAGGTGCACTGTGGAACTTGGTACCCTTGTTTGCTAAAGGCACACTGCCAACCATTCTGAACTTTTAAACCCAAGTGACGATACATGAATGAATTCAGGTTAATTTAAGAATTTTGAAGGATTGTTTTAGCATTTTGCCATTAATTATTAAACTGAACAAAAAAGGAAACCAAAGTCACCCTATGCCTTCTTACTTTCTGCCTGCACTGAAAGTTAAGATCAGCCAAAATTTATAATTCAAATTCATAATATGTTTAGCTGTATGGGGATTTGCTTTGAAACTTATAATTGATTGCCTGCACTAAATATGAATGATTTTTTTTTGTATGTAACCCAATTATGGCCATGCAATCCAATGGGCAGCACTGCAATATAGCAAATTAACAAATAAACCTCTGGTAGACAAAAATGCTGGAGAAACTCAGCAGGTGAGGCAGCATCTATGGAGCAAAGGAAATAGGCAAAGTTTCGGGCCTAAACCCTTCTTCAGACATTTTGGCCCGAAACGTTGCCTATTTCCTTCGCTCCATAGATGCTGCCTCGCCCGCTGAGATTCTCCAGCATTTTTGTCTACCTTCGATTTTCCAGCATCTGCAGTTCCTTCTTGAACAATAAAATAAACCTCTATCCAATTGTGCCTGAATATTCACTCCCAATGTCTGGCTTGCAGTAGACATTTTTTTGAAAGAAGGACATTGTTGATTATTCTCGTGCAAAACACAGAGTTCCAGAGGTATTCAGTGGGTCAGGCAGCATCCATGGAGGAAATGGACATTCAGCAATTTGGGTCAAGACCCTTCTTCAGACTGATGAAGAGGCATAAGATCATGTGTACAAGTGATAGGAGCAGAATTAGGCCATTTAGCCCATCAAGTCTACTCTGCCATTCAATCATGGCAGATCTATCTTTCCCCCTCAACCCCATTCTACTGTTTCATCCCATAACCACTGACACCCATGCTAATCAAGAATCTATCTACCTTTGCCTTAAAAATATCTATTGACGGCCTCCACAGCCTTCTGTGGCAATGAATTCCACAGATTCGCCACCAGGGTCTCGACACAAAACATTGCCTATCTGTTTCTTATACAGATCTGCTGCCTGACCCATTGAGTTCCTCCAGCACTTTGTGTTTTCCTCCAGATTCCAGCATCTGCAATTATTGGTGCCTCCAATTTCTTTTCATCTCATTCCCATGTGATTATTTTAACTTGGTTCCATACCATTCAATCCATATGCAGAGAGAAAAAGTCTCTCTTTTTGCACCCAATCAAACCCCCTACATAGTTTACAAAACAACTCTTTGCTTGGAACAGCTAACAGTGAGATCATATCCAACAATGGGGCAATACGTTTGGGTAATAATGAAATGGATATGAGCCATGCTCATGAAATAAAGAAAGCTTTATAACACTATTCTAATCTCAGAACATCCTGAGTCATCAATGGACTTTGCACTACATTTTTTGAGTTGTAGTCACTATTGTAAAATAGAAAATATACACCCAATTTGCAGACAGAAAGCTCTCACAAACAACATTATGATAGTGATAAAATATTTGCCTGGTATCTGACATGAAGGATGGCATCTCTGACAGTGCAATGCTTTCAGTGGAACTTGTGTTGAAGTCTTTGGAGATGAGGATTGAACCTATAACTTTCCAATTCACAGGCAAGAGGTTGGAGCTCGCCTTGTCCAACATATTGTAATATCAATAAAGCATTCTGAAATGTAAAATACATTCTAACAATCTATCAGGTTGAATGTTTATCATCATAAATAGGACTGTATTTATAATTTATCATGACAATAAACTCTCTTGACTTGACTTGACTTGTACTAGCAAAGTTAATTCACCTCATAATGCCAAAGATCCAGGTTCAGTCCATGTGTTGTTTGCATTCTTCTTGCGACCACATGGATTTCCTCCAGGGAGCCATCTTTCTCTTCCAACTTGTAAGGATGTGCAGATTGGTAGGTTAAATGATCACATTAGATTGCCCCTTGTGAAAAATTAGTGGTAGAACTTTGGGGGTGAGTTGATAGAGATAAGGAGATATGGTAGAAACAAGGAACTGCAGATGCTGGTTTACACAAAAGGACACAAACTGCTGGAGTAACTGAGCGGGTCAAGCAGCTTCTCGGGAGAACATGGATAGGTGATGCTTCAATTAGGACCCTTCTTCAGACTGATGTAACAATAATAAACTAAACCAAACTGAAGGCGAATATGGTCAATGATCAAAATTAAATGTGCTGAAGGGCCTCTTTCCATGCTATCACTCTCTATGATTCCATGACTCACACAAAGACTGCTTGACATAAATTCTTTGTTCATTTTTAATTTTCCAGATCATCAGTGGAAAAAAACTGGGCAACACTAAGAAGATAAAAACATTTGGCTACTCAATCAGTGGCGAACTTGATGTCGATCAGAATGAATATCCTGATATTCTAATTGGAACGTTATCCGACAAGGTCATTTTACTGAGGTAAACATAAAAGTGTTAGAAAGCAAATTAGACTGGGACGTGTACATGTTGTGTGGCCATTTTTAAACTCGCGCAAGTTATTTTCCAAATTAGTTTGACTTTGTATTATTCATACTCAAGCTGAAAATCAGACCCCGACAGTCCTTTCAGGTTAGGCAGAGGTTCACTTGCACCTCCTCCAACTTCATCTACTGTATCCGTTGTTCAAGATATGGACTCTTATGCTTCAGCGAGACCAAACGCAGACTGGGCGATCGTTTCGCACAACACCTTCGCTCAGCCCGCGTAAACCAACCTGATCTACCGGTTGCTGGACACTTTAATTTCCCATCCCATTCCCACACAGACCTCGCTGTCCTAGGTCTCCTCCATTATCAGAGTGACGCTAAACACAATTTGGAGGAACAACATCTCGTATTACGCTTGGGCAGCTTACAGCCCAGTGGTATGAATATTGATTTCTCTCACTTCAGGTAGCCCCGGCATTCCCTCTCTCTCTATACCTCCCCCACCCAAGTCACACTAGCTTCTCGTTTTCACCCTACAAACGACTAACAATGGCCTGTTTCCTTTATCATCGTTACTTTTTTGAATATCTTTCATTCATTGGTCTGTATCTCTCCACATCACCGTCTATATCTCTCACTTCCCTTATCCCTAACCAGTCTGAAGAAGGGTCTCGACCCGAAACGTCACCCATTCCTTCTCTCCAGAGATGTTGCCTGTCCCACTGAGTTACTCCAGCTTTTTGTGTCTGTCTTCTGCAAAACTTGTAGATGTTTGTGAAGAATTAAAATAGATTAAATCACAGCATAAAAGATCTTCAACAGTACAATTAGAAAGCTGGAAAATAAAACATTGAGGTTCTACAATGCAACCATCAGCCAATGTGTCGTTTACATAGGCAATTTCCATTGTATATGGAGAGACAGGAATTTGTCAAGAAAAATAAATTAACAAATGTGAATATGTGAGGTAGGATATCCTTGTATTCTGATATTTGCAACAAATTGTAGCCTGTAACATGACATTTTTATGCAGATTCAAAATATTGGAAATTGAACAAACACGTCACAAATCATAGGTTGTTAGCAAGAAATTAATGTAGTACTTGAGTCGCAGCGGTGTTTTTGCGTTAGTTAATAGCAATTATTTATTTCCAGAACACGCCCAGTTATTAATATAAGTGAAGACTTCACTGTGCAACCAGAAATCATTGATACCAGATATTGCAACTCAACTTCTTGGTAAGTATTACAATTTTTAATTATTTTCTCTAAAATTCTTGGGTATTTTCAACACGTGAGAATGCATTGAATTCTGTCTTACGGATGAGCCATGCTGCTTCATGCTGTGGCAGCAGTGTGGCTGCTTGCCTCGTTACTGATGTGTGAAACTCCAAGGGAAGCTGTATCTTTTTTTCAGAATCAGATGCATGTAATGTTGTGGGAGGAGTAGAAGGGAAGTTTTAAACCAAGGAATCGGGATTTGTGTCATTCAATTCAACAATGGAATGAGTGTCTTTTGAGGGGTGCAGCAGCAAGTGCCACTGCTTCATGGCTCCAACAGCGTGGGTTCAATTTTGACCTTCACCGTTGTCACTGTTAAGCTTGCACATTCTCCCTGAGACCAATGGGTTTCCCCAGGAGCTCCAGTTTCATCCCACATCCCAAAGTCTTGCTGGATGATACGTATTTGTCCATGAGAATTACACCAAATGTAGATGGGTGGTGTTAATGGGCGTGTGGGAGAGATTAGGCTCTAGAAAGTAAGCGGGGGGCATGGGACTGGCGGTATTGTTATGAGACTCATTGATTCAGAGGAATAATTGGCTTCCTTCTATGTTTTAAGAAATGTGAAAACATTTAAAGATTAGTAAATCAGAGAAGTAGATTTTTTTGACTGTGCTCTTGTGTTCTTTTTCATTCAGTATCACAGTGAAGGTTTGCTTCTCATACACCGTGAGTACTGGAAATACAAAGTACAATCGCAAGATTGGTAAGTACAACTGTGAAATGTGCTGCCACCTTTTCATAACGCAGTTGATGTAAGCTTGTAGGATCTGCGGATACCGAGACAACATATTTTTCATAGCTTTGAGCAGCAGAACATTCTAATTATAATCAAGATATTTGAACTATTCACACCATTGACAATCTAAACATTAACTTTACTTCTCCAGATGCCGTTAATCTGAAAGTCAAATAATGTATTCCCAGTTTTGAAAGTCAATGTAGTTCCCAACAACAATAATTGTTCTTTAAGATGGAATACAATTCTTTTTAAGAAGTCTTGGCCAAGAATACATTGCATAAATATAACTTGTCTGAAAATTGTTTGTAACCCGTTAGATAGTCTAATTTAAACAATATGAACAAGCAGTAGTCTACATTTAGTAACAGTCTTCACAAGAGAAAGTATGGAGTATTCTAACAGATGCTCACCAGGTGGAGAAATCATTCAGCATCCTGAGCAGCCTCAAATGTGAAGATAAGGGTTAGTCTTGTTGAAGAATCTGATTAGGTTACTGTTTAAAAGGAAGAGGTCACCCATATATAAAGAGGTGAGGTGACTTTTTTCCCCATCAGATAACCACGAGCCTGTGGAACTGTCTTCAAAGTGCGATGGGAGCAGGATCTTTGAATATATTTGAGGCCGAGGTAGATATCTTCTTGATGAGAAAATGGGGAAAAGGTGACAGCTGAGTTACATTAACAAATTAACAAGTTAAACTAATGGGCCTGTCCCACTTACGCGACATTTTCGGCCACTGTAGGCACCCGTCATAGGTCGTCGCAGGTCGCCGAAAATTTTCAACATGTTGAAAATTCAGTGGCGACCAGAAATTCTCTTTGGGCGACTGAGGAAATTACTCACGACCATACAGGTGACACCCCGGCGACATGTCGCGGGGTGAAGCCTGTATGGTCATGAATAGTCGCCCAAAAAATCGTACCTTGTTCTGGTCACCGCTGGATTTTCAACATGTTGAAAATTTTCGGCGACCTGCTGCAACTCTGATGGATGCCGGCAAGTCGCCGAAAAAATTACATAAGTGGGACAGGCCCATTATTGAGTAATTGCTCACGTTTCCTCTCACATACCAAAATGTGTAGTTTTGTAGGTTGATTGACCAATGTAAATTGCTCCCTGCCTGTAGATGAATGATAGAACCAGGGTGGAAAGAGGGGGTGGGTAAGATGTGGTGAGAGGTGATGGGAATATGGGATGAATAAAATGTGTTACTGTAAAAATAGGTGCTTGAAATCATTGTGAGCTTGGTGGACCGTACGACTCTAAGACCCCGTGTTCATATTTATACGTGTTACCAAGATTTTTGTGCATTCAAAGCATACAGATAGGTTGTGCTTTTGGTGCTTTGTTGATGAGCTTGATCAAAGCCCTCCCTTTGACCCTTGGTTTCTAATTTCCTGCCATTCCCCTGTCATTTGTTTTCTGTTGTGTTCGCATGTTTTGCCACAAAGGTTTTTCGTTGCATTTCTCTATGTAAATAACTCCACGGAGATGTTAATAGTTGCTGTATGTCATTTTTTTTAATGTTTCATTTGAATACAGATCTTAAGTACAAACTGGAGGCTGAAAAAGTCAGGCGGTCTCATCCACGGGTTAAATTTGTTAAGACAAAGAGTGTTATCTATTTAGGCATTTTCTCAATGCCGACATCAAAATGCCATGCCATCCAGCTGGGATTGATGGTAAGATTAGCCTACCGTGAAGTCATTTCCTCCTCATTAATCCCTGTGTTGTCTTTTATCCTTGATTCAAAGTAAGAAAAACCAGACGTTGAAGAACATTCACACCGAATGAAATGCAGAGAGGGAAATTGATTTGAAAGTTAATGCTTTGCTTTTGATTTATATTTCTCTTTTAAGATAACATTTAAATTCCAGTCCCGAGTCCTAAAATAGTGTTCTCTCCTTTCCCTGAAGTTACTGTCCCGTCAGTAAAATATGCAGTATTTAGGCACCATACAATGCATTAATGATGTAAGGGTAGTTCCAAGGTCTGTGCAAGGAATTGGAGTTTTCATTATATCTGGGGTATATCCCATCTCTGCAAAACAATGCACATTTTTGTAACCCAGAGTAGGGGAATCAGGAACCAGAGGACATAGGTTTAAGGTGAGAGGGGAGAGATTTAGTAAGAACCAGTGGGGCAACTCTTTCACACAGAGGGTGGTGGGTAAATGGACTTAGCTGCCAGAGGAGATAGTTGCGGCAGGTACTGTAACAATGTTTAAAATACATTTGGACAGGTACATGGATAGGAAAAGTTGAGAGGGATATTGGCCAAATGCAGGGAGGTGGGACTAGTGTACATTGGGCATCTTGGTCGGCATGGGCAAGTTGGGCTGAAGGGATTGTTCCCCAGCTTATTTCAAAAGTAACCACACTTATATCATGCCTTTCAACTCAGGCAGTTACAAAGCACATCACAACCAATTAAGTACTTTTGAAACATAATCATGGTGGTAATATGGGAAAGAATGTGAAATTGTGTAAAGTACCTTACTGGAAGGAATAAAAAATGAGAAGGGTGAAAGGCACACACACATACATGTACATGTACACACACTGTAGATAAGTAGCTGCTCAGCTCGAAATCTAAAGTAAACATGTAGGGAAATGGAGGGCAAACTACATTTTAACGCTGCAATGTGCATGCATATGTTCACTCATTTACTCATTCACTCATTACCAGAGCGCTACATAATGTCTCAGATTCCATATCTTATCATCCATCTCTCATTGTTCCCAAAACCCACAATTTCCTTAAAGTCCTTAATGGTTTACATGATGCTCTTTGTCTTTGCCTCTCCTTCCAACTTTCAGATTCTGAAATCTCTTTAATTTTTGATGAGCTAATAAGCAATTTATAGACACATAGGATATATGTAATTGCATTTATATGGGGTAAAAGTCCAATTCCTAGAGCTGTAGTTCTGGCTTGCAAATTTCAGCATTAAAAGGTGAGAACATGAATATACATCCTGCATGCTGCCTGTAAAATTCCTTCTAATTCAGCTTCAAATTCCTTAGTGTTAACATCTCAGGTGACCTGTCCTGGGCCC
Organism: Malacoraja senta; assembly: GCA_038087875.1. Taxonomy (NCBI): domain Eukaryota; kingdom Metazoa; phylum Chordata; class Chondrichthyes; order Rajiformes; family Rajidae; genus Malacoraja; species Malacoraja senta. The sequence continues at coordinate 22,911,308 of CM075986.1, read as the reverse complement.
ATTACATAGATGCAATCATGAAGAAGGCAGGCTTGCATTTCTACTTTCTTAGATGTTTAGAGAAATTTGGCATGTCACAGATTACACTTACAAACTTCCACAGATGCACTATAGAAAGTTGCATCATGGCCTGGTATGGCAATTCCAACACAAAGGAACACAAGTGGTGGACTCGGCCCATCCCATCACAATCTCAGCCCTCCCCACCATCAAAGGCATCTACATGACGCAGGAGGAAGCATTTACTTCCTTTCCTACAACCATCAGGTTCTTAAAACTGACGTGCACATCCCTAATCCTACCTCAGCAACGGGATACTGTGGACCATCTCTTTCACTACCATGGACTTGTTTACTAATTAGGTTTGCACTGATGTCTTGTTTTTTCATGATCATATATAATTTATGTTTTGTGTGTTGCCCGAGTCTGTGTGCCTGTGATGCTGCTACAAGCAACGTTTTCATCGTACCTGTACCTCAGTGTACGGATGACAATAAACCCAACTTGACTTGAGTGTGGTTGATAATGTTAAACCACCAATCATTTAAATTCCTTGTCTTCTACTGGTAATCAGTATTTAATTCTTTAGTTCATCTATAATTATTATTTGTTATCCTTCCATTTTTCCATTAGCCGACACCGTAATCTCATTGCTTCCATTTATTTTCCTCTTTAGTTCTGCATGCTTGCTTTCTCTTTGTTACCACTTTGTCGTGCCATTTGATTCATTGTATTCATAAGTATGTTTTGGTACACATCACCTTAGAAATTTTGATCATAAATGCCTTTCATCTTCCAGCCATAGCTGCACTTTTAATGACTGCTAATTTGAAAATGTAATACATTTTGGGTCAACAAAATCCTGATTTTTTTCCCCATTCTTTGATGAAGCCTTGGATGAAGCTTATCTTAGCCTAGATAGAAATGCAGTTTGTGTTCTAAGTGGAGGTAACCTAATGGAATTACTGCCTATGTGTGGCAAGAATGAGTTTCTAATATTTCATACAAATGATTTTTGTGTGTTTTTCTAGGAACATGTGCAAGATAAACTTCAACCCATCTCAATCTCTCTAAGTTACAACATTGTCAATAAAAGCAAATCGGCTCAAGGAATGGTCGATATGAATGATTATCCCATTTTGAATGTAGGACAGCCGTACATCAAAACAAAAGAGGTAATTTGGAGAGTTAAATTACCTAATGATTACAGAAAAGTAGTAAGCTGAGAGGAAGAAAAGCATGTAGGGCAGACAGTGTGTTGGGAGCTTGTGGGAATCTGGAAATGAGACAAGAAACAGTTAATAAATTATATAGGTGTAACACGAAGCGCGGGACTAATTCAATGAGACAGGCAGCATCTCCTGGGGGCAACGTTTTGGGTGAGGACTCTTCTTCAATTTATTTTAGAGATTCACACACCATCAGAATGTTAATGCGCTGCTCCTGTTCCCACCCCATCCCTCTCACCTCCCCTCTCCTCCTCCCCTCTCCTCCCTCCCTCTCCCCCCCCCCCCCCCCACCCGTCCCAGCTCCCTGGTTCATATCACAAGATACTGTACATCCACCCAACAGCATTCTCCTACCTTGATTGCCCATTGCAGGCCCCTGAGTCATCACTCATTGGTATGTGGCCTTTGCCCCATTGCATGGATCATTCTGTCCATAGCCCAGGCCATTCATAGTGTAACATTGAATTCATAGTATTGAACACTTTGGTCTGTTGAGCATAACTGAATTTGCAAGCAGGAGGCTCGTGACCAAAATAAAAGTTGCTTCACCACACATCCATCAACGAGCATGCTTCTTTCCACCTGATGCCGGTGTTCCAGCTTCCCGGCGGGTGGGCCTACAACATCGGGCTGCCGTTGCGGCGACTGGCTGCGGAGCCCTCAAACTGGCTCCGACCTCGGGTGGACTAGGAGGAGGACTAGACATTTTGGTGCCTTTCCCTCACAGTGGAGAGTGTCGACTCTGCTGTGGGGGGGGGATGTTCGTGTTGAATCTCTAATAGTGTGTTGTGTCTTTTTTTTAATTCTACCTTTTTTATTTTTTATTTATATGGATAATTCTCTCTGTAAAGCACTTTGGCTTCAGTGATTTGATTGAAAAGTGCTATATAAATAATCTTACTTGACTTTACTTTGGACATCACTGAAGTTTTAGATGATTAATTTTGGATCCTTCAAAATCTTGAGATTATCTTTTTCAAAGGAAAAGTGCTACGTCACACTGATGGCTAGCCTATGATTCTATCATGCTCCACAGTAAGTAGAGTATGCATATCCATGTATGCCTGCACAGAGCAACCTCGAGGTACTGAATGCACGGGCGATCAGACGGTGATGCAGCTCAGCGCTGTTCCAGGGACATGCTGTAACGGACTGTACTCTGGGCCACATGCACTCCACCAACCTAGCTCTTGTAGGGATTGCCTATTTTAATTTGCTCAGCTATGTTTATATTTACCTTTCTTCCTCTGCATATTGTTAATTACAATCATTTTATTTGGTTCTAAATGAATTACTTTTTAATGATATTAAATCTAAGGAAAAGTGATTTAATTTGTTTTTAAGATGTCCTTGAGTATCAGGTTCAAGAACAGTGGGATGGATATTTCACACCATAAGGTATCAAAGGCTATTGGGTGCGTGTTCAACTGGTGCTCTAAGGTTGAGGTCCACAGTCCTTATGTGCTTGCAGGACAACTGGGAAGATGAGACATCAAGGTCACGAATAACCATGCAGCATTGACACCTTTGCGCAGCCACTGGGCGCAGCTTGGATTGAATGTGATCTGGGTCAATGGGGAAAATCCAGAATTGTATCAAATTCCTGCTCAAATCTTTTCACTGTAACATTTGTGGATGTTTTTTAGATCAATTCCTTGCTTAATATTAATTTTATATTAACACAAACATCTTTTTGCAGATACATATTCAGAAAAAATGTGGGAATGATTGGATCTGCAAAAGCAATCTCCAAATGTCTTACCAATATGGGAAGTTAGAGAACGAAAAATTTGTATCCTTCAGAAGGTAATGGGAAATAAGCCTCCTTATTCTGACATCCTGACCATGCTTAGAAAAGCTTTGCCAATACCTTGCTCTGATGACAAATTCTTAATCTCATAAATGTGCATTTAAATTCCTCTAGGGGCACTTTTTCTCCCAATCTCTGCATCTTTTGCCAGTCCTACAGCCTTCTAAGATATCTTCAGCTCTGGCAATTCAAGGCTCAGGCACATCTCAATCATTCATTTGCTAGCAGCCTTAGCTCAAGGTTTTTCTTCCAACACCATGAAATTGCAAGAAAGGAGAAGAACACGAAGATTAAAGCCAAAATGTAGCAACAAAGAACTACCAAAGATATATAAAGTTTAAACCAAAGATAGACACACAGTGCTTGAGTAACTCAGCAGTCAGGCAGCATCTGTGGAGACTAATTTTAGTCTGAAGAAGGGTCCCGATCCAAAATGTCACCTATTTTTCTCCAGAGGGGCTACCTGGCTCACATAGTTACTCCAGCACATTGTGTCTATCTATGAAGATTAGAACACTTGGATAACAAAAAGCATAAAACATAAAGAGCTGCTGATTTTACAAATCTGGGGGTAGTAAGAAGCAATAAAAACGTAACAAATAGAGAAAGTTTAGAGCTTGGTATCGAGACTAACAGTTTAGAGTAATCCTTAATATAGGTGAGATGATGGAAAAATGCACCCATATGCAGGTGCCACTCTCCTGATATGCAATAGATAATGCAGTGTTTGCAACTTCAAAATATAATACTGTAAATCTAAAAACAAAATAAAAAGTTCAAAAAACAGCTTCAGTAATGACATAGAAGTCTTTTTCTTGTTGTATTTTTCTCCCAATAAATGATCTTCCCCATGTATGAGATTTTTGTGTCATAGGATAAAGGGGAAAGGTGCAAAGGGGACAAACACCAATCTCGGTATTAAGACATGATACTATACCTTAATGCCGTCAGCTTAAACTTCACCCCCATACCACACAAACGATGTCCATGTGAAAGTAAAAAAGTATTGAAAATGGCATATGTTAATGAAAATGTTAATGTGGCAGTGAGAATGAGAATTGTGCAATTTTCACCGCATGTTTGTTAATTAATAGCAATGTACATCACACAATTATGGGGTCAGAAAAGGGAATGATTCTTCTTTTCTTGATGTTTCACTACCAGAATGAATGGCAAGCAAATCTTGGAGTACAATCAACGAAACAACCCAAGAGTTAAGCTTGTGTTACAAGTAAATATTACAAATAAGCCAACAGATGCCACGAATGGTGAAGATGCACACCAGGCGCGGCTGAACGTCACTCTGCCAGACACACTGTCGTACTCCGGAGCTCGTTTGGTAAGAACGCTACCGCTAATTGTCCTTTCAGTGGGTGGGGAATTGAGGTGAGGTTATTGGCATGTGAGAGAGAACTGCTTAAAAGGAAGAATGATCTTGCACTAAGAGCTAGCATAGACTTTAGGGGCCAAATGACCTCCTACAAGAAATATACAACGCTTGATGTTCATGATTATTGGTCGCAGGACATTAACATGTAAGTTCCAGAACTATACTTCCTTTGAAACACATCAGATGTGAATAGTTTTGGTTTAGAGGATAAATAAAATATAAAACTGTATTTCCAACAATCTCATGTCTTTGTTTTTATTTGGTGTTAAATTAAGGTGGGCATTATTAACCCAGTGTCATTCTAGCCAAATGGATGTAAGGTCCAATGTTTAATTTTGAGTCATCTGACATTAGACACCCTCACTAGGATATTTTAAATTATTTATTATGCCACAATTAGGGCAAAGCACAATAGATCATTCAAAAATAAGTTCCAGTGACCATAACTAAAAACTGAAGGACCTAAACATTGGATACAGTGTGCTACAATATGATTGTAAAATTATGCACTTTGAATGGGATGCATTGTCCAGAATTGTTGTTCTGGAACATTCATGTGGGAACGAGCCTCCTCCGTGCATATGCCCCTACTTCTTTGTGACATACATGGTGACCTGCAATGGTGGGGATCTGAATATCTGATTCAGACGTGGCCCCTCTAAATTCTTAACTGGGTGTTTTTACAAGTTCCTTATTCCATCCCCAGCATCCCGCCCACCAAACCCCCGACCTGACATAACTAAAAAAATGCCCTAACTCATCCAAACTATCAAACTAACCTGTCCCCAATAGTCATCCTTAGCCAACATTCCACTTCTCTCCACCAACTACTAATCTTAACATCAAGGTCCGATCATCTGAATCCCTCTTCTAGTCAGTTGACCTGAACCACTTCAGATACCAGATCCTACCTTCATATTCACTACCAAGCTAATCGCTCTCATGATCCACTCAACCATTCCCAGGCAACAGATGGAATTGGTGTACTTTGCATTCTTCACAATGGGAACATATGCAATAGGAATGACTTGAAAGTGCAAGAGCACACAGGCCACGGACCTCATGTACCAATGAATTTCCTCGTAAAAAGTTCACAGATAAAGACTTTATACTGGCCCATATCTAATAAATATCTAATACGTCCTTAGAAGCACCAACCATTTTCTAAAATCACCTGCCATTAGTAATGTGCAACCACAGGATTCTGCCTCTAATGTTCTTTGCTATTGAACTATCACTGTCGAGATTCAAATGCAATATCAGATTTTGAGCAGAGTGCTGGAGATCTCACGGTTTAAATGGAAGTATGCTGAATATAATTTGGCTTTGTTCTGTAATGCTGAAAGTAAGAACAACCATTCTATTGTCTCTTTCTTTTAGGAAAAAATCCGCTGCGATCCTGAGGACCGTTACACTTTGATCTGTGATATTGGAAACCCTTTCACAATGCGGCAAGAGGTATGTTCTTCATCTTCTCGGCGTCGTATGCAACTTTTTTTATGGGGTTTTCACCTTATAGTCTGCAAAGGCTCCGACTACTTCTGGTGTTAGAATCATACAGAACAGAAATAGGCCCCATGACGCTGTGTCCACCTTGACAACCAGGAACCCAACTGCATTAATCCTATTTGATAGGGTTTGCTTATTTTTGTTTAGAGATACTGCACAGAAATAGGCCCTTCGGCCCACCGAGTCCGCTCCGACCAGTCATCCCCACACATTAACACTATCCTACACACACTAGGGACAATTTACACATACACCAAGCCAATTAACCTACAAACCTGTACGTCTTTGGAGTGTGGGAGGAAACCGAAGTTCTCTGAGAAAACCCACGTGGTCACAGGAGAACGTACAGGCAACACCCATAGTCGGGGTCGAATCCGGGTTTCTGCCGTTGCAAGCGCTATAAGGCAGCAACTCTACCGCTGCGCCACTGTCGCATGTCTATCAACCAAATGAGGAATACATATCAGGAAGTGTCAGAAGTACTCAGCAGATCAGGCAGTACATGTGGTGATAAAAATAGTTCATGTTTTGGTTTCAAATAAACTACAGGATGTTACAGTGGAGAGATATCTGGGTGTCCACAGACCTGACATGCAGAAACTTGGCATGCCCAGGGAATGGTTAATTTGGATGGCCTGTATTGTAAGAGAAAATGTTAAATAGGAAAGTCTTACTGCAGCTATACAGCACTTTTGACAAAAGAATATTGGAGGACGACCAGCCCGAGTCTGTTTATTTAAGGAAGGCAGTCCTTAGTTAAGAACTGTTCAGTTCTTGGTTTTACTTTGTTGATTCCTGAAATGAAAGCATTGTCTTTTCAGGAACAGGTAACCAAGTTAGGCGTATCGCCATTGGAATTTAAAACATGGGAGGTGATTTTATTGAAATTTATAAGGTTGAAAGGGAGCTTGACAGGGCAGATATTGAGAAGAAGATTTGCTATGTGGGTGTGTCTAGGAGGCAAAATTACAGAAAATAAGGATGGCCGATTTAGGACCAAGATGGAAAGGAAGTTCTTCTTTAGAGGATTGGAGAACCTTTGTAATTCTCAGCCCCAGGGAATAATGGAGACAGAACCACTGAACATGTTGGAGACTGAGATGTTTTAAAATAGAAGTTTGAAAGAAACAGTCAGGAAATTGGGTGAGACCAAAATATGATCAGTCACAATCTTATTGAATAGCAAATCAGGGTAATGGGGCCATAATCCTACACCAGTTGCTATTTCTGATGTTCTAACATTCTGATTATATCTTTCGTCTGTACATTGAGTATGGTGTAAGCATTATCTCCAAGTCTGATATGTTATCTCCAGGTTATATATTATAAGGAAGGGGCTAACTAGTCCCATTTCCTTCACAACATCTAAAAATCTATGACTCAAATCTGAAAAAATCTCTACTGAAATACTCATTTAATTTACAGAAAGGTGTGTAGATAAAACTGGCATGCATGCATGAGCACACATATATCTGCAAGGTATACAAACAGAAATTGGTTAAGTGGCTATTCTGATATGAACATGAGACAATAAAGAGATTCAAGCTATGACACAAAGACTCTGGGAAATTTGAGGAGAAAAATAAATGGGCAACATCAAGGATGTAAATCCCTTGTGCTGGCCCTGGAGAGGGTCCAGAGGAGGTTTACAAGAATGATCCCAGGAATGAGTGGGTTAACTAATGATGAGCGTTTGAAAGCACTGGGTCTGTACTCCCTGGAGTTTAGAAGAATGAGGGGCAACAAAATTGAAATGTACCGAATAGTGAAAGGCTTGGATAGAGTGGATGTGGAGAGGATGTTTCCACTAGTGGTAGAGTCTAGGACTAGAGGCCAGAGCATCAGAATTAAAGGACGTTCCTTTCGGAAGGAGATGACAAGGAATTTCTTTAGTCAGAGGGTGGTGAATCTGGGGAATTTTTAAGGCAGAGATAGATTCTTGATTTGTACGGGTATCAGGGGTTATAGGGAGAAGGCACGAGGATGGAGTTAGGAGGGAGAGATAGATCAGCCATGATTGAATGGTGGAGTAGATGGGCCAAATGGCCTAATTCTGCTTCTATTGCTTATGACCTTATGACATCTCCAGTCTGGAGTTTTAACAGTACAATTTAGACATCGTGTTTCACTTTTGCATATATTGGCCTCTCTAAACCACTAGATGGTGAAAGAGCACTTTATAACATCAGCTGATGTACCACAAGTTACCTCAGCCTATAATGCAGCATGATTTATTATACGAGTAAATTACATCATTAAATGTATCAGAACCTGAAGTTTTCCCTGTCATTTTTAATGCAGTAGTTAACCAGATATTTTAATCTATGCTGCTCAACAATCATAATAATAGTTAACATCTATGCTATTACTAATTCCAACATTAATTCATGCCAGTATGTTAATGAATGAATGAAAACTGAAAACTTTATTGTCACGTGTGACAAGTCACAGTAAAATTATTTGTTTGCATACCTTGCCATGAATGGTATGTTAGCTTTCAATGGTATGTTAGCTTTCATAGCCATGAATGGTATGTTAGCTTTCATAGCAAAAGGATTTGAGTATAGGAGCAGGGAGGTTCTACTGCAGTTGTACAGGGTCTTGGTGAGACCACACCTGGAGTATTGTGTACAGTTTTGGTCTCCAAATCTGAGGAAGGACATTATAGCCATAGAGGGAGTGCAGAGAAGGTTCACCAGACTGATTCCTGGGATGTCAGGACTTTCATATGAGGAAAGACTGGATAGACTTGGCTTATACTCGCTAGAATTTAGGAGATTGAGAGGGGATCTTATAGAAACGTACAAAATTCTTATAGGGTTGGACAGGCTAGATGCAGGAAGATTGTTCCCGATGTTGGGGAAGTCCAGGACAAGGGGTCACAGCTTAAGGATAAGGGGGAAATCCTTTAAGACCGCGATGAGAAAAAACTTTTTCACACAGAGAGTGGTGAATCTCTGGAACTCTCTGCCACAGAGGGTAGTTGAGGCCATTTCATTGGCTATATTTAAGAGGGAGTTAGATGTGGCCCTTGTGTGTAAAGGGATCAGGGGGTATGGAGAGAAGGCAGGTACGGGATACTGAGTTGGATGATCAGCCATGATCATATTGAATGGCGGTGCAGGCTCGAAGGGCCGAATGGCCTACTCCTGCACCTATTTTCTATGTATCTATGAAGAGCGCTTACAAAGTTACAAATTCCCCAGGCGCCAGTTCCCCCTTTGCTCTTCCCCCCCTCACTCATGGTGGGCCCCTCACGCTGGGTCCTCCATTGTCCATTGTCCCTCTCCCTCCCTCTCTCACAGCGGTCCCCCCCCATGCTGGGTCCTCCTTCGTTCCTTCCATGTGCAGCGACATCCTTACTTCACGTGTCCGTCCTCGTGCGTCAGTCGGCGTCATCATCAACCGCCGCACCGACCTCTCCACTAACGCTGCCGGGCCTCTCCTGAGGCCTCCATGGTGCCAACCCAGGCCCCAGCCGCGGGCTCCGTCGGCAGCTCCATATTAGAAGATGTGCTCATCCAAGAGGCATCATGACCCTCTCATTTCAATTGATTACATGAGAAAATTCAAGTATCATATCATTGTCACAATTATTATTTCTGTTACGGAAAATCCTGCAGAAAACAGAACCATTGGCAACCGTACCTGGTGCCACAGTTCCAAGCTCTGCCCACAAACCTGCTCTGACTGCTTTGCTAGTTGTAAAAGCAGTAGTGATGTTTGTAAATGTATCTAATAATTGGAAAATAATACAGAATATTACAATGGAAATAAAGGATTAAATAGTTATTTTAAAATAATGAAATACTTTAATTTTTTTTTTAAAGCAGATTCACTTCATAATCTGCAGCTCTGTAATCCCTTTTAATGGAGTTACAGCATCGTGAATTTATTTGTAGGACTTCCATTGCTTCATTTGGCCTTTATCTATGGAACTGATGTGCTACAATGCTGAGAACTATATTCTACACTCTGTATCTACCCCATTGCCCTATCTATTGTACCCGAGTTTGACTTGATTGTATTTTTTGCATGGTATATCTGAACTGTTTGGATAAACTGCAGAACAAAACACTTGACTGTAACGTCAGTACAAGTGACAATAATAAACCTAAACCTTCACAGTGCATGTGTGGAAGCTCCAGACTTGTTGTTGTTTTTATTGCTAGCATTTGCTTTTGATTGTTGAATCAGAAATGGAGAATGATGTCGAGAATTTACATCAAATTTTAACATTATTTATCAGATTTTTTTTAAGGAGCAGGAATTCAAAAGATGTTAAAGGTAGCAAACGAGAAATGTCAGAGATAGCTAGTGAATTGTACTTTTTTCTTTTGTAGACTGTAATCTATATAATTGTGGAAACAGAAATAACTCTTCACATGAGAGAAATCGATGTGGGACTCCAACTTACAACGTAAGCAAAACTTGTTTTGTACATTTGCTGTTTCATTAAAACTAAACTATTTCATCATTATTATTCGGTTCATCATTATTACCCAATTATTGTAGTCAAGTTAAAATAAACATTTGGGAACCAATCTAATGTGGCACAAATATCAGACAATTGTTCAATTTTGAAATGACTCTGTAGCTCCGGGTTAGCCTTTATTTCACTTGTCTACAGATCTTGCATCAACTGTAAACATCATTTATCCTCTGGTTCAGTTGCTTCACACTTGAAATCTTTGACTTGTTATCTCTGCCACATTGACCATTTCCAACTATGGATATTTACACTTCCACCCCTCATCGGGATGCTCGGAGGACTCTCTGTTTCTTCCCTTGAGCAGAGGCCCAATCAGTTCTCCCCCAACCATGCATTCATTCTCCTGGCTGAACTTGTTCTCACACTTTGAACAACTTCTCCTTCACCTCACTAACTGCGCCCATTCACTCATTCTCCAGATAACCGTATTTACATTGCCACCCCACTTTTACCCTATCAAAGACACTCCCCCATCCCCACCCTCCCTCAGCTTAACAAGCTTCTTTTCTCTCCTTCCCAGTTCTGATTAAGGGTCCTCAATCTGAAATCTGCTTCTCTTCCCACATAAAATGTTCTGCTCGGTCTGCACTGCAAGTCATTGGAGCAAAGTCATTATCATCAGTACACATCAATTGCAGTTCACTGCCCTCCATTCCCCCCCCCCCCCCCCTTACTCCCATTATACAGGGAACAAGCACTCCCAACCTTCCCATCTACAAAACACCTTCAAGGTTTGCCAGTCCTACACACAATCTCCGGAGACCCCTCTGAGACACGAGCCCAGCACCTCCCAGTCCATAACACCAAAGAATTCTTGAGGAAAGCTCCAAAAGAAAATCCTTACCTACAAACACTTTGTATCTCACCCAATAACTCAGCAGCATATCTTCGAACTGTCATGGAGCATATGGACAACCCTAAATGGGACAAGAGGGCAGCATGAACTGGAACAAAATGGAACAAGCACTGGTCATGGACTATGTAGGAATCGGATAAGAACTTAAAACCTTGTCTGACTGCAACTGCAAAACACTGGTTTCATGAGCATTCTGTTGTGACACAATTTTAGGGGCAACATATCTGAGGATACTCGCTAACCAGTATAGTATTGGATTAAAAAAAGACACAAAGTGCTAGAATAACTCAACGGGTCAGGCGGCATCTCTGAGGACATGGACAGGTGACTGATCAGACAGATTAGTCTGAAGTAGGGTCACCTATCCATGTTCTCCAGAGATACTGTTTGATCGTAAAACGGAGGGAAAAGTGTGAAAAGAATGTATATCCTAATTGCCTCGTCTCTGCATTGGTTTCATTATGCCACAGACCAGTTTGGTGGATCGTTGACTGCAGTATCCAGACTGCTCTGATGCTGTTTGGGAATGATCCAGCTGAATAATGATTCAATTCAATTCAATTCAACTTTAATGTCATTGCACAAATACTGAGTATGGGTACAACGAAATGCAGTTTTGCGTCAGTCCGTAGTAGTAGTGCAATATAGATTTTTTTTTTAAAAAGAGGATACAGAATAATCAAAAATACAGAATAATTAACAATGGGGACGGAGGGACCGGAGGAATCTATCGGCGGGACTCCGAGTTCAGCAATGCGACGGTATGATTGTAGAAGCTGTTCCTCATCCTATAATGATATTGGACATGAGAAGAAAAATTGCCAGCATTAAAAATCATGTCCCAATCCATGTTACCAAGGTGTTTGGCACATTATTGTTTACCTGACATGGCCACCAAATTAAGAATGGGACTTTTCCGAAGAATTATATTTAAACATGATTTATTATTTGACCAACAGTGTAAGTGAGCAACATGATCTACCTTTAACTACAGCATCACTTTCTGTGGAAATTCAACTACAAGTTAGTCTAGATTGGTAAGAATCTAATTGTTCTGTTAAATGTATGCCTTTGTTTACTTAGATGCTACAAATTTGGTGAAATGATACTTAAGATTTTAGAATGAACTGTCCTTTTCTTAATACCTAAAACCTTTTGCATAATTTAACATGCTATCAATTGCTGTTGTGTTACACCATAGATGGATGAGGTAGACTAGCTATCCCCTATTTATAACGTTTTGATTTTACCCACACAAGCCAAATTATTGTAAAATTATTACTGTGAATCTGAGTGCCACTGACTGAAATTCTAAGGATAACAATTATTATGTGGCCTTTCTATTTTTATTTATTTTTTATTCCTATCACAACTATGACATTCTAACCATAATTTGTATATTTTCCTCTTACTTTCTGATTTCTTGTCAAAGTCAAAGTTAAAGTCAATTTTATTTGTCACATACACCGGAAGGTGCAGTAAAATGAATTTGCCAGCAGCGATACACTTAAAAAGAACACACAATACACAATAAAATGTAACACAAACATCCACCACAGCATTCTTCACTGTGGTGGAAGGCAACAAAGTTCAGCCAGTCCTCCTCCTTGTTCACCCGTGGTCAGGGCCATGAACCCTCCTTAGTCTCCGCTACAGACGGCTGGATGTACAGGCCCTCTCGTCAGGATGATTGAAACTCTGACGTCGGGACAGTCAAACACACTCAGCAGCTTGGAAGTCCCAAATCGCACTTTCCTACCGAAGATGTTATCTTCTCCGGCGATCCCCGGCGAGGGAACCCAGGCTACGGATGGCAAGTCCACGACCCGCCCGCAGACCACAGCCCCACGATGTCAAAGTCACCAGGCCAGCGATCGGAGCACTCCTCTCTGGCGACCCCCGGCAAGGAAAGTCCACGCTGCGCCTGCTGCCGATGCTCCAGGCCCGACTCCGGGAAAGGCCGCTCCAATCCATGGTGTTAGGCCGCGAGGGAGGTGACATGGAAAAATTTGCCTCTCCGTGGAGGAGGCAACCAAAGTCGGTTTCCCCCTTTCCCCTCCCCGACACCTCCCACACAAGACACACCAAGAGACACCAAAACAAACACTTGGACACACTAAAAAAAACAAAGAAAGGAGAAATAACAAATACGTTGCTGGCAGGGCAGCCGACTCGCAGGGCCCCCACCGACTTGCAAGGAAATGTTCATGATTGGGCATAAGCCCTGCATGCTCAATATGTGTATTTTAAATAATCAAGACATTGTAATATTCCAAACAATATCTGAAGTTTGTTCAGGAAGAAAATGTAATGCTCTATTTCAGATGCTTTCTCACTTACCACTGTTTTAACGACAGCTTCTTGTGGCAGGCAGAACACTGTTAAATATATTAAAAGGATGGTGCAATAGCCCCATTGACACAAATCCAGTAAGTTAAATTACAAATTGATGAATTATTCAGTAATAATGAAATAATGCCAACCCAATTCTCTAAACTAACTTTTAAATTTTAAATACAGAACATTTGTAAATAGAAGTTGTATCTTTATGTTTTGGACAATTGTCCAGTTATTTCATCAAATAGGAAGTGGTTGGTGTGTAAAGCTACAGTATTCAATGATGCTGTTGCTGTTTATGATAAATCTTACAGACATTACAGAACTTCAGCACAGAAACAAGGTCTTCAGTACTCAAAGTCTGCCCCAATCATCAAATACCATTTTTCTTTCACTAATCCTATCCAAACCGATTTCTCCTTATTCCATTTAACACGGCCTTGGATTCGACTATTTATCTACATGCTAGGAACAATTTACACTGGCCAATTTACCCACCAACTCTGATATTTATCAATGTGGGAGAAAACCGGCGGAAAACCACGTGGTCACAAAGAGAACGTGCAAGTTCCACAAAGACAGCACCAGAGACCAGGATTGAATCTGGGCTGCTGGAGCTCAGAAGGATGGGCTCCACCACCAGCTATTGTAACTGTTTTTAGTATCACAGAAACTTTGAAACTGGAAAACATCTTGTAAATCACGAAGATGCTTCCATGTTTGCATTTATGCACCTCAACGTCTTCCAATAGCCATTTCTACAATACTTGACATGTTTGTGATTCTCTCCATGGAGGCAAAAATGACATGCTCTAAGATCATTTGTTTTGTTTGTGGGTGGGTATCAGCTCTCCATTCAGGACTGATTTCAGATTTTAACTATCATGACCAATCTTCAATGGTAGGTTAATTTTTAATCCTCTATTAACCAAGGCAGATCGTTGGTATTAATCAGCGCCATTTAATTACTTGTCCTTCACTTGACAAATCATTGTCTGTGGATGAATCCAAGGAATCATTTAGAATCATCGAGTCATAGACTGATATGGTGTGAAAACAGGCCCTTCGGCCCAATTTGCCTACACCGGCCAACATGTCCCAGCTACACTAGTCCCACCTGCCTGCGCTTGGTCCATATCCCTCCAAACTTGTCCTATCCATGTATTTGAGTCCCAATGTAACATTATAGGGCCTGCAATAAATATACTTTATTTTGTTTTCTTCTCTCCAATCAGGGAAAGAAATAAGCCGTGGACATCGTGCAGTGGTACAGTCATGGGTGAGAGTGGAATGACTACATTTGATGATGTGGGAAGTCCTGTGGAATTTATTTTTTTGGTGAGAACAGAAAGAATATCATGACATTGTTCTGTTTATACCTGTAAGTTGATGTGAATCTGAAGTATCGAGCAGTTTGTAAAACATTTTTGGGGCAGGTCATGCTCTTTGTTGTTCATTATAAATTCATTAAACTACAGTAGTAATGCGTGGTATGAACATTTCTACAATTTGTAAATAACAGAATATCATGTAGGGGTTTTAAAATCTAACAGTTATGTGTCCCTCTATTTAATCCTTTATTATCTTTGCTGGAATTTTTTTCCCAAACATGCATAATAATAAAGATAAGGTAACAAAGCAATGGTTGAGAGCTAATAACTAATACAGTGGTATTGTATCCAATACGTCATGGGCTAAATGTAGGTATTATGTGTGCCATTTTCTTAGTCCTGTACTAAACTCATTCTGCAGGTGAAGAATCAAGGAGAGCCTTTGGGTGACTTGGGAATACTTTACCTCAGTGTTAATTGGCCGTATGAAATCAGTAATGGGAAGTGGTTGCTGTATCTCACTGAAATCGAAATGACTGGAACAGAAAACCAGTACTGTGTGCCTGATGGGAACATTGTGAATGAACTGAATTTAAAGGTATTTGGATATTTTTCCTCATATGCCTAAATGTAATATAAATATCCTACTAACTCTTGACATTTCCACAGCAATTTGGCTACTTGAAATACCTCCAGACACTGTGGGAATGAATTAGTCTTTGTGGAGTTCTGTGTAAATATTTAAACCTGGCAAATAATATTACTGAAAATATAAATATAGTGTATGATAATGTGGTGAAAGTTTAACTTTATTTCCTTGCAAAATGGAGTTGGACTTCAATCTGGTTGTACAGAGGTACAGCACAGAAACACCTCGTCCACATTTCCCTCAACCCCCCAATTACACTAATCCTACATTGATTACTTGTCTTTATTCTCTACCCCTTGAATCTACCACTCATCTATACTGGAGCAATTTTCAATGGCCAACTAACCTACCAATTCAGATATCTTTGGAATGTGAGAGGAAACCAGAGCACCTGGGACATCCATGTTGACACAATGACGACGTGCGAACTCCATCTTGACTGCACCCAAGGTCAGGGTCCGACTTGGGTCTCTGAGGCAGTGAGGCCATGGATCTACTCGCTTTGCCACTGTGTCATCATCTTCTAAGTCAGGCCCTCTTTATTTAAACTAAGCTTCAGATTCTTAATAAGAAGTTTCTACCACAGTCTAAATATGAATACTACAAGTGATTCTGGTTGAATATTCCTGGAAATTAGGATGTGTGGTAAGGATATAATGATCTAGAGGCAGGTTTCCACTTGTGGCAAGGCAGAAATGATCAGAGGAGGCATTATTGAGGATATCCACCACTGATGACTGTAACTATCACAGGACAAGCAGTGACCATCTTTTAGTGTAAACCCCACCCCACTTAATAAATCCCACATGGGAAAGCTCTATATAATTGTCTTGTGGCCACTGGAAGATAAACGGGAAAGTATTAGCAAATCTGCCCTTCCGTATAGCTCCGGAATATAATATATGGCCAGCTATCTTTCACAAAAGGAGGATTTCTCACAACACAGATCACCCATGCACTAGTTCTATGATATCACAGTTTTGCATCCAACACACTAAGGGCAATTTACAGAACCCAATTAACCCGCAAATCTTTTGGAATGTGGGAGAAAACAAGTGCACCCACACAGTCACAACACCATACAGATAGCAGCCGGAGTAAATGGGTTTGTGAGCAACTTGCCAATGTCTTCACTCAAATGTGTCATAAACATTGCATGCAGACAACGGCAAGCTGTTTGAACAAAAATCAAAGTGTTGAGGAACTCAGCACTCCAGTCCGTTTCTGTGCAGGGAAATGAACTTTTCAGTTAAGGACCCTTCTTTGGAGCTGTTTGAGCCAGTGTGAGGCTAGTTACAAGAGAGATAAGCAAGTAGTTGCGAGTTGAGATTGGTTGATCAATAATCAATCGTTATCTATACTCAGACAGGTTATCAGAAGCTGGAAAGCGTTGTGCTTCCACAAAAATGACTTTTATGCTGTTAGATTAGAAATAACTCTGAAATTTATTCTTCAGATGAGTAACCAAACAAGTCAGCCAGAAAGAACAAAACGTGATGTTGTACCTGCAGCTGCTAAAGAACTTCGAAAGATGACCAATGAGCGAAGTGGAGGAAGCGATTTAGAGTTAGTAAGTACATCGTAGGAAACCGAAGGAATCAACCAGACCGTGAATGCAAAAGCAGAGGATTTGCATTCCTTCTGATTTTCTGGAAAAAATATTTTATTACTCCCATCTCAAGTATCAAATGTCATATAATTGTAACATAGTTTCTGGCAATTGAAATATGGACATTTGCTTAAAATACTCATGAAATATTAATAATGAGTGACAGGAATCATCCTCCAGTCCATCCAGTCCTATGTGATGAATATATTCTACACCCCACTAAAAAAATGACATACTCATCTCAGCAGAAGCGCAAAGCCAGACTTAATAGCCTGAATAATTTGTCCAAAAGAACATGAAAAATTATCTCGGTCTCAAAAATAGTCCAGGATATCACTCTTAACCCCAGTTCTTTGCAATGTATGACCCATGCAAAATAAGTCAGCATTCAAAGTACTGTTAGAAGAGGTACAGGTTTCATTATGGGAGATAAAACAAAAGATCTATATGTGAGTTATTAGTAAAAGCAATATTTTGCAGTGATAATTGGAAATCAAATGCCTTTTTAATGTATTCATTGGATACATATCCAAATGGATATTCGGGTGTTGAATGGAGATAAAAATGAGGCATGTAGATTAACAGGTTAGATAAGCAGAGAAGAAGTGTGAAATGTAAAGCCAAAGGGAAGGATGTAGATGCAAGTGGACGGGAGTGGGACAAATGGGTGTGCTCTGGTGGGGGGGGGGGGGGGGGCACTGGAGAAAGGCGGTAGAAGAGGGGTTGTTACATGAAATTGTAGAATTCAAAGTTCCAACCATTGGGTTGTAAACTACCCAAATGAAATACGAAGTACTTCTCGTCCATGTGAACCTCCATCTACTAATGGTTAGTAATTGGTTACAATTTTATAGTTTCATCTCTGGCATAGCTTAATTTTTAAGCACAGTATCTACAGTATATGTCTATAGCATACTCCTTCACGTTTTATTTTAACAGGAATGTGGAAATAAACACACAGCCCGGTGCAAGCGATTCAATTGTCTGCTGCGCAAAATGACGAAAGAGGTCAAAATAACGCTCCGAGCACGACTGTGGAACAGCACCTTTCTCGAGGTACAGATCTTCTTCTTATCGAGTCCACATCACAAGATTATAAATTGTTCAGCCAGAGCTGAACTCACTTCTCGGCATCTGCATACAGTTGCGTCTTGCGCTTCTTGTGCATGGTGGGGGTATGGTGGGGGAAATATTGGTGGAAACAGAGCCGCAACGTGAATGCTCTTTCCTTGACCCTGAGGTACAGATTGAATCCTACAAAAATGATAAAGATTACTTTGTGTATTTTTCATGTCTTCACTTTTCAGGTTGATTATACCCACTTGAGAGGCTCTTCCAATGTTGATCTGTTGTCTTACAATGTACAAACTGACTGAATATTTCAACGATCCCTACCTATTATTCTGACACCTTCCCACGTATTTGCTTTGTATCTGCTATACCCAGTGGCCAAGCTAGTATGGGTGCTTCTGTACTTGAATAAGCCAAATCAAGATACATAGATACATAGACAATAGGTGCAGGAGTAGGCCATTCAGCCCTTCGAGCCAGCCATATTCAATGCGATCATGACTGATCATCCACAATCAGTACCCCGTTCCTGCCTTCGCCCCATACCCTTTGATTCTGCTAGCCCTGAGCTCTACAGTATCTAACTCTTGTTTGAATGTATCCAGTGAATCGGCTTCCACTGCCTTCTGAGGCAGAAAATTCCACAAATTCCCAACTCTCTGTGTGAAAAAGATTTTCCTCATCTCAGTTCTAAATGGCCTACCCCTTATTCTTAAACTGTGACCCCGGTTCTGAACTCCTCCAACATCGGGAACATGTTTCCTGCATCTAACGTGTCCAATCCCTTAATAATTGTATATGTTTCTATAAGATCCCCTACGCTGCACTCCCGCAATAGCAAGAATGTCCTTCCTCAAATTAGGAGACCAAAACTGCACACAATACTCCAGGTGTAGTCTCAGAAGGACCTCTTTGCTCCTATACTCAACTCCTCTCTTTATGAAAGCCAATATGCCATTAGCTTTCTTCACTGCCTGCTGTACCTGCATGTTCACTTTCAGTAACTGATGTACTAGGACACTCAGATTTTGTTGTACTTCTCCTTTACCTAACTGACACCATTCAGATAATAATCTGCCTTCCCGTTCTTGCCTCCAAAGTGGATAACCTCACATTTATCTACACTATATTGTATCTGCCATGCATCTGCCCACTCACCCAACCTGTCCAAGTCACTCTGCATCCTCATAGTATCCTCTTCATAGTTCACACTGCCCCTCAGCTTTGTGTCATCTGCAAATTTGCTAATGTTACTTTTAATTCCTTCATTTAAATCATTAATGTATATTGTAAATAGCTGCAATCCCAGCACTGAGCATTGCGACACCCCACTAGTCACTGCCTGCCATTCTGAAAGGGACCCATTTATCCCTACTCTTTGAACATGTATCCTTATTTCCCAGTACATGAAACAATATGCTAGTTCGTTATCTATTCTGCAAATAACAGATATTGGAACCAAATGATAAAAGGTAATCAAATAATTCAAACAGATAGAAAACAGCTGACTATTAAGAATAAGACTGTCTGATTAATAAAGCAGTTTCAGCTGCATTGGATTCTGCCCATAATTTTGCTTAAGAATTATGGTTTTAACAATTCAATATTTGTGAAAAAATAAAATGATCAAATATCAAAACTTGCCATGTGGATTGCAAAGTCGACTATTTTTGTTCCACAATTTTCTGTACACCTGACATCTGATGTACAGACTACTCCAAACCTATACACGGGTGTCGAAAGGCTGAAGGAAACTCCCAGAATTTTTCATTTCTGCATGATTTAAAAGTGTCCTTCCTGAACAGAAACTGATCTAATATATCACAACCGTGACTTCCAATCATACTCTTCTATTCTACACAAATCCCCACCAAGCCACATATGACACATTTTCTGCACAAACTCACTCACAACTCTGCTCTTGCCACAAAGGTATCTGAACTTATCAATACAGTTCACATCTGCATTTATCACGTTCTCACCAGACTGAGACACTGTTTATTTCCCTCTGTTATCAGACTTCTGAACAATTATCCCATAAACGAGGCTGTAATACCAATCTTTCAACCTCCCTCACTGGGGACATTTGACTTTTTCTCTGAAACTGTTACGCTATAATGCTGCAAAACTATATTCTGCACTCTGGTATTTTAGTCTTTGCACTAACTGTTGTACTTGTGTACGCCTTGATTGTGCTTATTTAAAGCATGATCTGATTTAATTGGATAGCACGCAAACCAAAACTTTTCACCGTACCTTGATACATGTGATAATATAACCAACACCAATACCATCTTGTGTCTTTGTTATATTAAGGCTCCCCAAGTGATGTATGAAGTATTAGTTCTATGTATTAATACATTACCTAATATCGGTCACCTGAACAAAACATTTGTGGGGCCATTTTCAAACTGCAGTCTTCTGCAGATGCTAACAAAATTCTAGACCATAAGCATTTAAAAGCTCTTCATTTGATTTTTTTTAATTCTAGGAATTCCGAGACTACAGCCGGATTTTTGTGAACCTGGAGGCTTCCTTGCACCTAATGACAAATATTTCCACAATCAAAATGAATCAATCAAATGTGAATGTGAGTCCTTTTAGATCTTTCCCTCATCACCAAAATTTAAAATGGCTGTGCTCACAATCCGTTTTTTACTGAGTAATCAAGCATAACTTGCCATTTATATTAAACATTTAATGGAATACAATTTCCAATGGTACTTGACAGATATTCGCATCAATTGAAATTTAAAATGAATCATGTAAAGAGCTATGTGGACAAGAATCACAGGGCCAGATTTTAGAGGAATATTTTAAAGGCTTCAAAGAGTAATTCGGGAAACACAATTACAGAATTTGAACTCTCAGCCCATGAAGACAGAGCTGTCATTGGTGAAAATCAGGACTTTGCAAGAGGCCAGAACGTGAAAAGTGCTAGGAATTTGGAGAGATGTTTGCTCGAGCAAATTATAATTGGAGAGATACAGATAATGGAGGGTGTACTAAACAAATCTGAAAATTTTAATCACAATAAGATGGAAAATGTATCCCTGTTTCTTGCATAAAAGTTATAGGATTGAGTTTTTCATTGAGTGAGACTCCACTTCTGAGATTTGCGCAAGTGGAATGGCTTTCGGGAAGGGGAGTGGAAGCTGAAGATGCTACCACTGTGTGAGTTCAGAACAAATTGCCACGGATGAACTATTGAATCCAATCTAGTTTGGCAACCACATGATTAATGGATAAAGTGACTTCTGAATATCAAGTTTATAGAGGGTGATACTTTAAGGAATCTCATATTGATGGATTATAAAATATCTAAGGAAGAATGGTTATGCAGAAGCATATCAAAATGGTGAATGCTTAACCATATAACCATATAACAATTACAGCACGGAAACAGGCCATCTCGGCCCTTCTAGTCCGTGCCGAACACTTACTCTCACCTAGTCCCATTTACCTGCACTCAGACCATAACCCTCCATTCCTTTCCCGTCCATATACCTATCCAATTTATTTTTAAATTATAAAATCGAACCTGCCTCCACCACTTCCACTGGAAGCTCATTCCACACAGCTACCACTCTCTGAGTAAAGAAGTCCCCCTCATGTTACCCCTAAACCTTTGTCCCTTAATTCTCAAATCATGTCCTCTTGTTTGAATCTTCCCTACTCTCAATGGAAAAAGCTTATCCACGTCAACTCTGTCTATCCCTCTCATAATTTTAAAGACCTCTATCAATTCCTCCCTTAACCTTCTGCGCTCCAAAGAATAAAGACCTAACTTGTTCAACCATTCTCTGTAACTTAGGTGCTGAAACCCAGGCAACATTCTAGTAAATCTCCTCTGTACTCTCTCTATTTTGTTGACATCTTTCCTATAATTTAGCGATCAAAATTGTACACCATACTCCAGAATTGGCCTCACCAATGCCTTGTACAATTTTAACATTACATCCCAACTTCTATATTCAATGCTCTGATTTATAAAGACCAGCACACCAAAAGCTTTCTTTACCACCCTATCTACATGAGATTCCACCTTCAGGGTGCTTAGTTACAAAAACATGTACAATTCTCAGCTAATCCATCCATTAGCATGAAACAGTCGACAAAACATTTTTGAATACACAATCATAATCAATAAAAACGCAGATCACCTTCAACATCTCATTTAGTTTAGTTTGGAGATACAATGCAGAAACAGGCCCTTCCGCCCACCAAGTTAGCGCCGACCAGCGATCCCCGTACACTAGATTCCATCCTACACACTAGGGGCAATTTACCCTTTTTACCGAAGCTAATTAACCTACAAGTGTGGGAGGAAACCGGAGCACCCGGGGAAATCCAATGCAGTCATGGGGAGAACGTACAAACTCCACACAGACACCACCCATAGTCAGGCACAGACCCGGGTCTCTGGCGCTATAAGGCAGCAACTCTACCACTGTGCCACCGTGCCGCCCCATTTATATTGAATGATGCAATTGTGTTCCATAATACGATCTTTCATAAATGTTGCAAAAATATGATGTTACATCACAAAGTTTAAGTCGAAAATTGTAACAAAATGTAGAAAACTGGTATCTCTTTCACCATTCACCATACAAAACTGGAAGGATGGCTGTCACTTCTCGACTAAAATATTGCCATTCATTATTTTTGATTGGTGTTTTGTTTAATCCAGGTAACCCTCAATATTCAACTCAAACTTGATGAAAAACAATCTTCTAATATGAAATGGGTCATCGTGGTGGCTGTGCTGGCAGGAATTCTACTGTTAAGTTTTATAATACTACTACTATGGAAGGTATGCCATACTTTATTTTCATTATGCCCGTAAGCATTCTGTAACTTTGAGGCTAAAATTAGCTACAGTGGCCATGATTATCAGGAGCTGAAAAAAACTGACCACACAATGGGAAGATAACTGACATTGCCACAATCTAGAAATTTATCTGCTTCCTCTTACACAGATAATTCTTCGAGACACAATATCAATCCAGTGAATAATTTCTGTAGTACATCTATATTAATATGTAATCACTCCCTCGTTGCCACAGACTATCTGCATTGCATCTTTAAACACTGTAAAAATATTGATCCTTTTCATTGTATAAAATGAACAAAGAAATGGAAAGATGGAAGATATATCAAGGAAAGTTTATAAAAATGTGAGGTTGTGAAATATACCCTTGTTTGCAGTATTGATAAAAATGGAAAAGAAAACAAAATGGGTTTGCCTTGTCAATTATCCTCTTAAGGGTGTGGTCATTGTGAGTATTAGTCTCTGCTATTATTCCCAAATCTATTTTGCATTAGACTGAGGTAAACAAGTTACAATATTGTTATGGATGTCTCATACGCAAAATGCAAGAACATAATTCTTGTTCATATTACCTTATTTTGAAAATGAAAAATAAACTTGTTTTTACCTGTGTGTGAAAAGTTACATTAATTTTCTCATTGATAAATGATTCATTATCCTAACTTTGCGATGATGTGCTATGTAAATAATCAACCCAATCAATGTAATCTGCTAACGCAAGCATAATGGTGTTGACGATGTATATAATTGTCCACTGAAAAATGATCCCAAAACAGTAGTATGTGAAAAAATCAGGTGAGAATTTTTAGACTCTGGTGTCATATTCATTTGAAAAAGTCATCATCCCATGACATATTGAGAAACTTTACAAACTTCACAGCACTTGATCATCCATACATAACTATAGAATATTACCTTTCAAATGCAGTGCGTACATGCAAAGCATCTGGTCCTTCTGTTACTCAACTGCTCGATCAGGACATGCGTACCCTGAATTGCAAAGTATTGAGCGATTGTAAAGCCACTTCCAGTCTCAGTGAAATTATGTGTAAATAATTAGTGATCAAATTTGAATGCTACATGTTTGTTGTGATTGCTACGAGCAGAATTGTGTCTAAATTTCATAGTGTGGAAATGATAGCCAAGTTTGGACAGACAGCAATTTTCTTTGGAACTGGAGACGCTGGTTTACAAAAAAGACTCAGTGTGCTGGAGTAATTCAGCTGGTCAGGCAGCATCCCTGGGGAACATGGAAAAGTGACGTTTTGGGTCAGGACTCTTCTTCAGACTGAAGAAGTCAGTGAGTCTGAAAAAAGGTCCTGACCTGTCACCTATCCCTGTTCTCCTGAGATGCTGCCCGACCGGTGAGTTACTCCAGCACTTTGTGTCTTTTATCTCAGGGATTTTCTTTTATGCCGCTCCCTACAATACACTAAGTTCTCTTTGCTATTGCTGTTGCTGTTTATGTAGTCATTTACAATCACAAGAAAGATTTTACTGACACAATGGAATAAGCAACAATCTTAATATATGTGTTTCTCTATCTGTTTCAGCTGGTTTTGAATGTTGCGATATTGCCTGTGGTTTTATCTTCTAACAGATTCTCGTTGCAGAGTCTAATGTAATTTCTGCCATAAAGTCAACATGCAAAGTGATGAATTGAATTATTTGACATTATATTAGAAGAAGCACAACAATATATTTGCCTCTATTTGAATAGTCATAACTATTTCATTCAGTCTGAAGAAGGGTTTCGGCCCGAAACGTTGCCCATTTCCTTCACTCCATGGATGCTGCTGCACCCGCTGAGTTTCTCCAGCATTTTTGTGTACCTAACTATTTCATTAACAGCCTTAGAGTACATGGGGAAGGATTTGAATGTAATCAAGTTTGCACTTAAGGGAATTACTAAAGCAGCATTTCACTTAAGAATAACAAAGGGTAAACTAATAGGGAGTTAAGTTTTGAAGAATGGGCATCCAGATTTTCCAGTACATAATTAATATGACAATATTGATGTGCATGAGCTGGCCACATAATTATTGTTAACAAATTGAGTGTGTGGTTGACAGTGAGGAGAAAACCTACAGGTTGCAGTAAAATAAATGTGGTCTGGCCAGTTGAATGGTAAAGCGACAATGGAATTCAACCTTGTGATGTGTGATATGATCCACAACTAGGAGGAAAGAAGGCAAAGGAATGGTAAGGATCCATAGATCCTAAAAAGGAACCCACAAGTCAGAAGGTGCATTAAAAGGCACCTGGGATGCTTTCCTTTATTTGCCAAGGCATAGAATAAAAAAAGTTAGAAGACCCGCAGTTCAGTACAATGTTTAATTCTGGTCACCACATGCCAAGATAGATATGATTTGACAAGAGAGAGTACAAGAGAGATTTACAAGGTTGGTACAAAACTATGGAAACTTATAGTGATATGGAAAGATTGGATAGGCCGAGGTTTTTACTTTGGAACAGAAGAAGCAGACAGGAGATGAGATGTATAAAAATACAAGGGGGTTGAATGGAGTAAAATAAATACCTATTTCCCTTGGCAGAGGGACCAAAAACCAAAAGGCATCATTGCTAGAAGTATTAGAGAGGAGAAAAGGAAAAGTATTTTTATCTAGAATTAGTCAAAGCTAGTTTAGTTTATTACATGTACCGAGGTAGAGTGAAAAGCATTTGTTGCATGCTATCCAGTCAAAATAAAACTGTACTTGATTACAACCAGGCCTTCCACAGTGTACAAATAAAGGCTACAATATTTAGTGCAAGATAAAATCCGATTAAAGGTAGGCCATAGTTCTCCAATAAGGTAGGTGGGAGGTCAGGACCGCATTCTAGCTGGTGAGAGGACGGTTTGGTTGCCTGTTAACAGCTGGGCAGAAACTGTCCCTGAATCTGGAGGAATGCATTTTCAAACTTCCGTACCTCTTGCCTAATGATGCTGGTGGCCTTGCCGATGCAGTCTGAAGTGTAGATGGAGTCAATGGAAGGAAGGTTGGTTTGCATGGTGGTCTGGGCTACGTCCACAACTCTGAATTTTCTTGCAGTCTTGTATGGAGCTATTCTCAACCCATGCACCCCAATAAAATGCTTTCCACTGTGTGTCTGTAGAAGGACCGATGGTGGCAGTTTCTCTTTCGGAGACAGTGACCAACTTGTGGATCTTACTTCAAGCAAATTTGCAAGAGTAATCACCATGGACTCATTTAAGAAAAAACATATTTTATATTCCACCTATGGTCGGATGGAATTTATTAATTCATAATTAACTTAAGAAAAGACATATTACTACGTCCAATTTTATTTTATGTTGGTAAAATATGTTTTGTTTTTGTTGGTTATTTTAATTGAATAACTTCCTTCTTTATAGTGTGGTTTCTTCAAGAGAGCGAACACAAGAGCTATGTACGAAGCCAAAGAGCAAAAGGCAGAAATCAAGACTCAGCCCTCAGAAACTAAGCGCCTTACTGACAATGACTAGTGCTGGTCAACCTCACCTCCTGCACTTTTTGGTAATAGAGGGTACAGCGACAGAATAAGGTTGGGTAGGGAAGTGTTTGGGATCTATTATTTTGTAGTTGTATATAGGGTAACTGCCTGTTACCCTTTTATGACAATTTTATTTACTCCCAAGTGTGTTACTTTGTTTTCTTTCTAGATCTCAAATTCATACAGAATACGGTGATATGACATTCTTTATTTCTTTGCTATTTTTTATATTGCAAAACGAATCACTGTAAAACGTTCCCAATATTTTTCCTCATCCTGAGACTCCTCGAATAACCGAGTGATTTTGAGGAAGGAACAGTCCTGGCATGATTTCCCAAATGGCACTCCTGAGTTTAAATTTCTCCCCCTTTGAAGAGCACAGTCTGGAGATTCCTCCCCAAAGCTCTGAGCCTCATTTCCCCCTGTTAAGGTAACCTGAAAACATACCTTAGTAGCCATGGTTTTGGTCATCTGTACAAATAATTTATTAGAATCATAAAAATCTATGGTGCAGAAGAGACCATTCATTCACCATGTCAAAACTGCCAAAAACTGACCTTAGCTGAATCCCATTTCACAGCTTTATGTAGCTCACTATCCAATTTTGTTTGATAGTCTATAAATATTCTTAGGACATATTGCAATCTTTCTTCTTCTTCTTCTTCTTGCCTTATAATTTATTATTGCTGTCAGAGTCAAAAACTGTGGTGGGAAGGAAAAGAGCTCGTCCTTCAACTCTGCCTCACAGCTTTGTAACCAGAAGCAAACACATCCACAAAGGCAATGCCATCCAATGTTATCGTTTTTTCACTGCTCTCCTACAAGGTACAGGTGATATCGGGGGGGGGGGGGGGGGGGGGGATCTATGCCACATGTCAATGGGCTATTTGACAGTAAGGGATCATTTTGCTTGATCCTGACCTCGCCCAGAACTAACATTTCCACATCTATTCAATCGTCATTGGATAGTAACAGAACAAGGGAGTTCTGGTTGGTGCTTTAGGTCAATTGTAGAGTCCTTTTTGAAATGTGATTGAAATTATCCAGTGTAGAAATGATTGGGCAATAAACATTGTCGTCTTAAACTACCAATGTTTTTTTTTTTTACCATTAATCGACTTTCTTAGAAAGAAAATGTCATTATTGATCTTGGAAATTTTGTGTAATTGACTTGAAATTTTGATGGTGATGCTCACTTTTAAAACTGAAATTGCCTAAATTATTCAACTATATTTGCATTATGTTTTGCAATCCAGTAAATTTGATAGCTATCAAAATGCTAGCCAATGCTATGTGCTGAATATCATTTTTTAATGCTCAAAAAAACCTTAGGAGAAAAGATGACTTTACCCTGTCTAACTTTTGTATTCCTTGGCTCTTCCTTCACATGTAACAGACTAATTCTAAGATCCTTTCTCTTACAGACAGCTATGTTTTTCTCATTCTCTTCCCCAATACACTAATTGCATTTTTTTCTTCAATCTTGATGATAGGTAATCTCTTGGTAATCTGCATATTTCCTGATTTCCTGTTTTGACTACAGTGAGCTTTCTTGGAAAGAATTTCATCATTGTATGTTGCCTGTTTACTAATGTCTCATTTTCTTTTACTTTTTCCTAAATGCTGCTGGGTGAATGAACGACCAGGAATCAAATGTTCTGTTCAATATCATTAAGTACTATTAGATCTGCTTAACAATTAAAACCAGGACTACTCGAACATTTCTTTTGCATTTGTATTTTCCACTATAATCATTTCAAAATTATCTTCTGTCTGAGTAATTCTTACACCATATCTTCCCTACCTTTATTACACAGTTCATGTCTTATTTTGCTAAGAATCCACATCACCATGGATACTCCTTCACTCAACATTCGTGGTTAAATCTTCACCCCTACTCCGATGTAGAATATTTTATTTCTTATGCCTGCAAATCAACTTTAACTATTGCCCTCTTCAACAGCCTCCAGAACCCCCCACTCCCCTTTTCATCCATCCCTTACCAATTTTTTTTTGATATCCATATCACCAATACTTCATCCATTAACAGATTGGCACATTTTACCAAATCAAAGTGATACATAAAATACACATTATCCCTACTGACTTTCCAGTTGAGCTCAGTTAAATCAGCACATAATTTGAGACTTAAATCTGGACTAGATGAATCTAACACTATTTTCACCAAAGATCAAGGTGCCTGGGTTCATTACTTTTTAATCTCATAACAATGATGTTGATTATCCAGAGACAATAAACATATTGAAAATTGTGTTTGTATTTAATCACTACATCAATAAAAAAGTTCACTTTTAAAAAGTGCATAATAACTTTCCTTCTTCTCATTTCTTTCCTGAGCAGTGCGGCTTCTTCAAGAGGACAAGATACTACAGGAGTATGCCCAAGTACCATGCTGTGAAGATCCGCAAAGAAGAACGCTATTTCATCACAGAAGGCTTTACAAAGAAGACCCAGAAGAAGCAATGGGTAACAAACTGGAAAGAAAAGGACAAATACCAATGAGATCTTCTTTCTGAACCTAGAAGGGGGCACCTGCATGTCCAAACACTTTCCAAGCAAATATTACAGGGAACTGTGTAATACACCTGTGTACAAACATTCTGTTCACATCACCTTAGTTCTATTTATGATAACTTATGTTTCAGTTAAATTCAAGAAAAAACCCCATGATAAAGTTTGTAAAGCACAGTGGGAACAACTTGGAATCCTTGATGCCTTTTGAAGCACATCTTTGAGCTTTTTATAGGTTTGAGCATTGTTTACCCAGTAGATTAGACGAAGAGTCCAATGCACTGAAATACATGGGGAAGGAGCTGGTGAGTGGGCTTTTAGTTTGGGGGGGAGGTGGGGATTGATTGCGGGTTTGAGTAAAGATATTAAGCTACACAAGGAACAGGGTTGTAGCTACCACTTCATGAGAAACATTGTGTGTTGAATATATTGTTCTATAATAATTTAAACTCGAGAACAAATGGGTTAATGTTTAATTTATTGTGCTAAAAGGGAAGATGGGTCCATTTGAAATTTAGCTTGTGGGTTTAAAACTAGTTGAAGAGCTGGTTGGAAAGATTGCTGTCAGTCACAAAATCATTATCACTCCCGCCTTCTCCCAAGAACAAGAATTCAGATTACAAGACAAATGGGAGCAACACCAATGGCATTTTGGTTAGGTTATGTTTGTGCTATGTATTTCGTCTGTTCCATGTTGTTTCGAATTATTTTCAGGATATGAGAGATGTGCAGATATGATGTGACCTTTCCATTTGTGCAGTGCCTACTGAATAACGTGTATCACCCAAAGACATTGATACACAATAATTAAATAAGAGGAATAGATTGTTTATCAATATTATTGCCATGTCAATCTTTTGTTTCTCTATTATCTTTGAAATATGGTACTTAAAAAAAATTACAATCCATGCGATAATATTAAGGGTACACATACCAATGTGTTTTCATTCCAACATGATATTGGTGTGTAAATTTGATATATTTTATCACTTCAGATTGAGGTACTAATTGGAAACTGTTGATCCATTATTTACCATCTAGATTGCTGCATTGAAAAACAAATTAATCTGGGGAGATAAGGTGTCAGATAAGTATTCATCCTCTCTAGCTTAGTTTCTAAATTTACACATAATTGATGATTTAAAATGCCCTGATTTTTAATGGGAAAGCTAATATAAGATGAAAGTTCATGCCAGAGATCAAACCAAAGCATTTTTTTTCTTGCTCACTTGGTCAATCAGAATAGCAGTTATCGACTAGTAATAATTGGAAAGAAAGGAGGTTTTCTATTCTAAATGCTTATATATCTATCACTCCATACTGGTGAACTGTCCACAGTAAACTGAATGACATAACATTACATGTGGCAGATAATAATCGAATAATGATATGGTTGTAAGTGTGTATATGCAGTTACACAGCTGTACAAGTTAGTGATAGAGAAAGTGTAGGCAGGAAGTAAGAAGTCAGTAATATTTTTTTAGAACATAATATATAACTTGACAACCTTAGATTTAAATTTAGTTGAGATGAAGTGCCCTGTTGCTGACACGAACAGCTAAATGCTTAACGTAAATGTTAATCATACTATATTTAAAAAAATAAATAATGGTAAGTATCTCTTTTTTTTTAAAGGGCATACAGCTATTCCAATATCCCAATATTATGCACTATTAACTGTGTATAAAAACTTAACAGATTTTGTGATTTGGTTCTTGGAGTAATTGATTTGACTAAAACAAAGATTTAGTTTCTCTTTATTTTAGCTTACCTGCTTAGATCAAAGTGATATTGGACAAATGGCAACCATACTAGAACTATCTTGGTTAATACCTATAGCTTGGTTCAGTCAGAATAAAACATTTCTGAATATCAAAATATGAAATATTGCTTAGTGCTGTGTTCAATTCTGGACACTATCTTTAAGTAAAAATGTCAAAACTTTGTAAAGGACATTAAAAAAAATTACCAGGTTGGTACCAAATATGATCAATTTCAGTTCAGTGCGGAAATTGGGAGAGGTGGTGTTATTCTCCACTGACCAAAGAAGGTTAGAGATTTTATAGAGATCTTCACACATCATGAAGGAGTTTGATAGACAAATGAAAAAAAATTACTTCCACTGGCAGACAAAATCAGGAAACACAGATTTAAGGAAACTAGTAAAAGGACTACACATGTCACATAAGTTTATGCAGCAAGTTGATGTGATCTAGAATGCGTAGTCTGAAAGGGAGATCGAAGCAGATTTGGTTGATTACTACTGTGTTTTAATATTCTTTACTGCTGAACATTTAACAAATATATAAATACTTCCTAGAGCTAAGAAATTCTTGTACTGTAAGATTTGTAAATATTTCGTATTCTATTGTATGGATGTGGGGATTCTGTTTTGCTACTGTAGTTTTTGTTGTATCAAATTGTATTAATACTGTAAATGTTTATTACTGTTTCTGAAATTACTGAAATGGGTAATGTCTTTTTAATAGTTTGTGCTACTGGAATATCAAAATAAAAGTATTTTTATCAAAATTTATGAAAGACTACCACATGCAGTGGATGAACTGCCAAGATGAATTAACAAGATGGAAATGTAACAAATACACAAATAGACTAGTGAATATACCTTGGACATTAAATGCATCTGCCAAAATTCTGATCATCGGAAAAATGTCCTAATTTAACTGCTTGAGATCCAATAACAAAATTATATTAACCTTCGGTGGTAGACAAAAATGCTGGAGAAACTCAGCGGGTGAGGCAGCATCTATGGAGCGAAGGAAATTGGCAATGTTTCGGGTCGAGACCCTTCTTCCTCCAAATACAAGGCGTATCTATGGGCACACGCATGGGCCCTAGCTACAGTATGCCTGCCTCTTTGTAGGGTACATCGAACAATCCTTGTTCAAGGCGTACCGTGGCCCTATCCCCGACCTCTACCTCCGCTACATCGACGACTGCATTGGTGCTACCTCCTGCACCCACACACAACTTGCTGACTTCATCCATTTCACCACTAACTTCCATCCGGCACTCAAATACAGCTGGACCATTTCTTGACCTCCTTAAACATTATATTAACCTTCTCTGTGTGAACACATGTTGGCAGGATACCTGTGCTTATTATTTGTCAATTCACTCAAAACGACATGTAACTTTCAGTGTTTATGACAGTGGGAACTGAAGGATTAACTATTTTCCATCCAATTATTCCAGTTGAGATTCAGGTCGGAGCTGAAAAAGCCACTTTGATACAGCACATTAAATTTTGTTCCCATTAAATAGAAAAATGTGTCCATTCAGCATACTTGCTCATGGGATGATCATTACTTCATTAATCATTGACCGAAATATGGTTGCAACCCCAAACCTTATCTAAAGTGCTCAACAAAACTGGTAGAATTTACTAACCTTTGATCACATATCAGCAACCTGTCACGAAGTACTGATACAATCTTCTAATTCAATTAATAAATACTTTAAAAAAGGCAGAAACTATATAAAAACAATCCATGTATATCTTGGTCCAACTTGCTTATTAACTTGAGGGAAAGTTATACCAAAGGCCTTACTACTTCAAAAAATAAGTTAATAAAAACAATAGTTGTAAATTTAAATAAATAGGCTCTGGGATATATTCAATTGCATGTAGCTGCAAATATGCAATAAAATAAAGATGTGCTTTGCTGAGTTCTTGAAGCTACAAATGATATTTAAACCTTTTTTAATATAAAATGGGATTTCTATTTTATCTAATTGACTCGGCCTCTGCTCTTGGAGCAGTGATAAGTTTTGAGGAAACAAAGCATATGATTTATCAACATGGCTACCACGTTCAATGGAGGAACTACTAGGATGACTGTGGGAAACATAACAAGTACACAGTGAATATACTGTACATTGGACCACTTATCGACATGGACTTGACCCAGTTATCAATGCTCAAGTAACCTTTTGACAGACTAACCGTAGATTAAACATCATGAAGTATTGGAAAGAATGATGTGGTAGTGTCATACAACAAGGAAACGGGTCCATTGGCCCAACTTGTCCATGCCCACCAAAATGTTTACCAGTTGAATTTGCCAATGTTTGGCCCATATCCCTCTGAATGTTATTATCCATTTACCATTTAATGTAATGTTTATAAATCAATTATCCATGTAATGTTTTTTTATAAAGATTGTAATTATACCCATCTCTACAGTTTCCTATGGCAGCTCGTTTCATATAACCCACCATCCTCTGGGTGATAAGTTGGCCTCTGGTCCCTATCAAATCTTTCTCCTTTCTCCTTGAAAAGATTGTGACCATTGTGTAGGAAGGAAGACAAAAATGCTGGAGAAACTCAGCGGGTGAGACAGCATCTATGGAGAGAAGGAAATAGGCAACGTTTCGGACCGAAACCCTTCTTCAGACTGATGTAGGGTGAGGGGGGCGGGAAGAAGAAAGGAAGAGGAGGATCTAGAGGGTTGAGGGAGAGCTGAGAACGGGAGGAGACAGCAAGGGCTACCGGAAATTGGAGAAGTCAATGGATGCTGGTTTAAACCGAAGATAGACACAAAATGCTGGAGTAATTCAGCGGGACAGGCAGCATTTCTGGATAGAAGGAATGGGTGATGTTTTGGGTCGAGACCCTTCTTCAGAGGAAATCCCATTCTTTACTCAAGATTCCCAGAATCAAAAAGCAATTGGAATTTGTCTAGAAGGGCAGAGGGTAGCAGACTCTAGCCATTAGAAACAATCAGCGCAGGATGGGAAATTGGTCTTGAAGCAATCTGAAAGGTATTTTAAGGTTAATCCAATGATCCGTGACACCCCGACTGTTCAAAAATACATCTATTCCAGGCACGTGCCATCAGCGTAGGCAAGGTAGGCACTGCCTACCCTGACTAAAATTATAAACTGGTAATTATTAAATATAAATAGTAAAGGCACGGGAGAATTATGCCTATCTAAGAGATCGATCTCTTAGGTAGGCATAATTCTCCATGCCTTTCATCTGCAGCACTTGTAACCCTTGAAGGTCTGTGTAGCCCACGTGCCGTTGGCGCTGCTTCAAGCTGTCAATGACAAGTGGGGCTGAAGGCAGTACTGCGCAGGCGTAGCAGCCTACTGCGCATGCGTAGCACAAGCTTCTTGGCGGGTTTTTCAAATATGGATTGCCATTATCTTAAGTGTATCTTAGGAAACAAAGAGAGAAGAATGTAGTTTGTGCACAAATGATGTGGTAAGTACATTTCTTGGTACTATATGTTTTAAAATACCGTATTTCCCGGGGTGGGAGGGGGGGGGGGGGAAGAGTTCCTTTCACAGCGTATGGGAAGTCTGGCCAGAGGTAAAGTTGCGGGGAGTGTTGAGAAGGGTCAGGGATCATGCCAGTAACCCACCTGCAACGCTCCGGGCCCAAAGATACTCGAGGAATTTAAGGATTTGCCAGAAGCGGCTGACATGAGCGAAGTCGGCGAGCGGCAGGTGAGAGGTGTTCAGACGGAGACCACTGCCAGAGGTGAGTGGAATGGCAGAAGGCACTGAAGTGGCAGCCAGTTCTGCTGTCGCGTCCTGGCGGCCGCTCGAAGCCACCCGAGCTACTTCCCTCTCCGGCCACAATGCGGTGGTTCCGTGCCCGGAGCGCTGTGGCAGCGGTGAGCGAGTGAGTTACTGGCATGATCCCCGACCCCCTCCTTAACGCTCCTGCCCTCCCCGCAACTTTACCCCTGGCACAGACTCTCCACATGCTGTGAAAGGAACTCTCCCCCCAATTGGTCCCTTGAACAAGTGTTGTCATTCAATAAGATGACAACTGATTCAACTTGTCCCGTTTTTCCCCACCATCTCTCCACCTGCCGTTACCCTTCACCCCCACCCATTCAGTAATTCAGAATGAAGGAGACTTGGAAGCCTTGGGCAAATTGAATTGTCACTGTCTTTATTTTTATTTTTACGGAGAGGAGAACAATCTGCGCGGTTTAAGATTTTATTTTAAAGCTGACTGACTGCCTACCCTGAGTAATCACTCACGGCACGTGCCGGATCTATTCAATGGTTCAGCTTTCTAGGAAACATTCACAATCCCTCTCACCCCATATTATATGGGCCATTCCTCATTCTGCAACTATGCTCCCATTTCTAGATCCCTCTGCTGGGGAGGCAAGATATCTCCCAATCTTGTGAATTTCAATGGATTTTGGCTCACACTGGGAAAGAATTACACCGAGAAGAAAATTAAACTACAAAAGTACTTTTGTTCTGGACTATTTAGTATTCACTCAAAATGGCAGTTCATTAAATAGGAACAAAGTATAGAAGATATATATTTTAAAGAAAAAAGGACGGCATGGTGGTGCAGCGGTAGAGTTGCTGCCTTACAGTTGTTCCCGACTACGGGTGCTGTCTGTATGGAGTTTGTACGTTCTCCCCGCGACCTGCATGGGTTTTCTCCGACATCCTCCCACACTCCAAAGACGTACAGGTTTGTAGGTTAATTGGCTTGGTAAATGTAAAAATTGTCCCTCGTGGGTGTAGGATAATGTTAATATGCAGGGATCACTGGTCGGCTCAGACCCGGTGGGCCGAAGGGCCTGTTAAGGTGCTGTATCTCTAAACTAAACTAAACTAAAGATGCTGGAAATCTGAGACAAAATCAGAAAATGCTGGAAACACTCGAGGTCAGGCAGCATTTATTGAAATAGAAAAAGAATTAACAATGATGTCAAAAAATGTCTTTATTCCTCTTTGAGTTGGGTAACCTTTAGTTTTGAATACAACTATTAATGAACACATTGCAACTGTAGAATTGACTCCACGGATTATTGAACTAATTTGTGTGTAAAATTTGTATTTGTTTATATAATCAAAATTATAAAAGTTCATTAAATGCTAATTTTGGAACATCATCGAAATATTAAAAAGTAAAATGTTAAAAAAGGATTCTTTC
The DNA here is from genome assembly GCA_038087875.1 of Malacoraja senta. NCBI lineage: Eukaryota > Metazoa > Chordata > Chondrichthyes > Rajiformes > Rajidae > Malacoraja > Malacoraja senta. The sequence continues at coordinate 22,875,230 of CM075986.1, read as the reverse complement.
ACGTTGACTTTATTTCTACAATAGCTTATTATCTTGGTGGAATTTTATAGGCTAACAATAACATTTATAAAAACATTATGATACCCTGAAATGAATAAGGTTACATAAATTTTAGCGGTCTGAAGAAGGGTTTTGGCCCGAAACGTTGCCTATTTCCTTCGCTCCATAGATGCTGCTGCACCCGCTGAGTTTCTCCAGCATTTTTGTGTACCATAAATTTTAGCATGGTTTTCAAATGTTTAAGTGAGGCTCGCCTAAAGTACACAGATGTGAGGGAGCATATGATTCCACGGGATTAGTTTTTATTTATTTTATAGATAAACTAATTTGTGACAGTAAAAAGGTACAATAATTATGAAAATACACAAAATGGCAAGTTGCTGGAGTCATATCCCAGAACTTAACCTGGTATCTTCATACATTGTTTCCAACTTTGTTACCACATCAGCAACAAATAGTTTGAATATATGGGGGAAAGACTTTGAACTTAAACTCACCATGTCACATTGTAATCTTGAACTTCGAATTCTGAGGTTTCAGTTCAGCTTTTGTTGCACTTGTATTTTAGATTCTGTGCAAAGTTTTCAAGAATTTTACCATAAGTGCAATAGTTAATCTTAAGATAATGATAAGCATATTACTTTACCCTGCAGCTCCATGTTCAATTAAGTTTATTGTTTAAATTTATCTTTTAGACTGATCACAATCACAATCATAATATTTTATTAGCCGAGTATGTTTTGCAACAAACGAGGATTTTCATTTGTCAAGTCAGTGCACGTCATTACCTACATGTCATTTTCTTGGGAGATTAGGAAGTCAAACAGCTATTAAATACATGCAAAAGTTTGAGATGAGCATTGCATACCGACTATTTTAGTTAGGCAGTATACTTACATACGGCATGTTGTTCCTGTAAACCAAATTAGGTGGTGGGATAGGAAGCAATTTAAATTCTGAAAAATAGCTGTTGTAAAAGAAATTTCCCACCAAAATACTAGATATCAGTTTGGGTCTTGGACATGGAATATTGTTGCAGATATAAATATTTGTGTCATTTCTTCCCAAATACCTCCAGGGCATTGAAAATTCCTGTACTTCTTTAGATTTACTCCATTTAAGTCCACAGCTACAATATTATTGACAGTTTTGAGAATTATAAGGGGAAGCAGTGGTCCAGTTTCAATCAATGCAACCAGTGATCCTTCTTATCGAGTCCACATCACAAGATTAGAAATTGTTCAGCCAGAGCCGAACACACTTCTCGGCATCTGCCTACGTCTTGTGTCGTGGTGGAAAGATTGGTGGAAACAGGGCCGTGACGTGAACACTCTTTCCTTGACCCCAACCAGTGATTAGGAATGATGGATGTAAAGAACTTTGAAAAAAGTGTTGTATTTTTCTACTGATCAAAATGTTTATAGGATTTCCTTACAGATTCTAAGCAAGTTTATTAAATGCTGTGATGAACCAATCTCTACTGGGCGATGAAGAAACAAGGTACTGCAGATGCTGGTTTATACCAAAAAGACACAAAGTGCTCAGTGGGTCAGGCAGCATCTCTCTGGAGAACATGGATAGCTGACATTTTGGGTCAGGACTCCTCTTCCCAATGATTCAGCTCGGTGATACTATAACAAGAGCATATTTTTAAGATAAGTACTCAAAAGGTTAAAAATAATCAAAATAAGTTTTAGACTGGAATTCACTGTGACAGACTGTGAGGCAAATTCTATAACTTGTACTTTAAAGTAAGTTTATAATTTTTAAGAGTAGTAAAGGGCGATGGGAGTGAATATGAAAGAATAGATCTAATTGGGTAGCTGGGCTATTTCTCAATTTTATGACCCAATAAAATTTATGTTGATAATTTATGGCCAGGTTTTGCTTTTGTTGCTCCATGAAACTGGCAGTGACATTGGCATTTAAATGATTCAGCCATCCCAGATCAGTTACTATTTGCCAACAGCCTCCAGGGAAATCATTTCATCGGAGGTGAGGATTGAATGATAAACACCCTGACAATGTCATGAAATGCTGCATAAAGTTTTGTTAGATTTTAATAGCATAAGCACACAAATACTGCCAAGCAAAGTGGCCTTAAAGATAACAGATTTATCTGCATGGATGATATGTCCCTCAAAAAAAGTATTTCAAAACACAAATAATAACATTTTGTTCATTTTGATTATTCATTTTATGCGCATAAGTTCCCATCTTTGATAAAGTCTAAATTAAAAAGATTACTGTAAGAGTTCAGGGCATCAGGTTAATATCTTGGCATGGATAAAGGATTGGGCAAATAATAGAAAACACAAGAGTCCAGATAAATATATTATTTTCAGGTTAGGAAGCTCCAACTAGTCAGGTGTCATAGGAATGCCAAACTATTTCTAATCCATCTAATCATTACAATGAAGGGATCTGAGTGTATTGCAGCTGTAGTGCCCGCCATAATATTTGGGACAAAGACCAATCATTTATTTATTTGCCTCTGAATTCCACAATTTGAGATTTGTAATAGAAAAAAAATCACATGTGCACATTGTCAGAGTTTATTAAAGGCCATTATTATACATTTTGGTTTCACCATGTAGAAATTACAGCTGTGTTTATACATAGTCCCCCCATTTCAGGGCACCATAATGTTTGGGACACATGGGTTCACAGGCATTTGTAATTGCGCAGGTGTGTTTAATTGCCTCCATAATGCAGGTATAAGAGAGTTCTCAGCACATAGTCTTTCCTCCAGTCTTTCCAACACTGTTGGAATTTTTTATTGCTGTTTATCAACATGAGGACCTAAGTTGTGCCAATGAAAGTTAAAGAAGCCATTATAAGTCTGAGAAACAAGAATAAAACTGTTGGAGACATCAGCCAAACCTTAGGCTTACCAAAACTGTTTGGAACATCAAGAAGAAAGAGAGCACTGGTGAGCTTACTAATCGCAAAGGGACTGGCAAGTCAAGGAAGACCTCCACAGCTGATGACAGGAGAATTCTCTCTATAATAAAGAACAATTCCCAAAAACCTGTCTGACAGATCAGAAATACTCTTCAGGAGTTAGGTGTGGATTTGTCAGTGACCACTGTCCGCAGAAGACTTCTTTTTTAATTGTTTTTTTTTTTTTTTTAATATTTTAATTTTATTAGAAGTACAATTGTATACAATCAAATTTTCATAATACATTTTATGTACAGCTTCTTATTTTTTTATTATAATAAAGAGGAAAAAGAAGAAGAAATTAAATAGTAAAGTATAGAAAAATGTGAGATATATAGTGTGGAGAAGAAAAATAGAGAGTGAAAGAGAAAAGTTAAAGAGTAGAAAATAGGAAAAAGAATAAAAGAAAAAAAAGAAAGAAAAAGAAAAAAGAAGTAAGGAGATCTTATTTATAATCTTGACCATCCCTCGCCCAGTCACGAGTTAGCTTTTACAATTGTGTTGCACCATATGATTCGCAGAAGACTTCATGAACATAAATACAGAGGCTACACTGCAAGATACAAACCACTGGTTAGCCGCAAAAATAGAATGGCCAGGTTACAGTTTGCCGCGAAGTACTTAAAAGAGCAACCACAGTTCTAGAAAAAGGTCTTGTGGACAGATGAGACGAAGATTAACATATCAGAGTGATGGCAATAGCAAAGTATGGAGGAGAGAAGGAACTGCCCAAGGTCCAAAGCATACCATCTCAGCTGTGAAACCCGGTGGTGGAGCTGATATAGCCTGGGCATGTATGGCTGCTGAAGGTACTGGCTTCATTGATGATACAACTTCATTGATGATACATCTTCATTGATGATACAACTGCTGATGGTAGTAGCATAATAAATTCCGAAGGGTATAAACACATCTTATCTGCTCATGTTCAAACAAATGCCTCAAAACATTGGCCGGTGGTTCATTCTACAGCAAGACAATGATCTCAAACACACTGCTAAAGCAACACATGAGTTTTTCAAAGCTAAAAAATGATCAATTCTTGAGTGGCCAAGTCAATCACCCAATCTGAACCCAATTGAGCATGCCTTTTATATGCTGAAGAGAAAACTAAAGGGTACTACCCCCCAAAACAAGCATAAGCTAAAGATGGCTCAAATACAGGCCTGGCAGAGCATCACCAGAGAAGACATCCAGCAACTGGTGATGTCCATGAATCGCAGACTTCAAGCAGTCATTGGATGCAAAGGATATGCAACAAAATACTAAACATGACTACTTTCATTTACATAACATTGCTGTGTCCCAAACATTATGGTGCCCTAAAATGGGGGGACAATGTATAAACATTGCTGTAATTTGCACATGGTGAAATCAAAATGTATATAAATGGCTTTTATTAAAATCTGACAATGTGCACTTTAACCACATGTGATTTTTTTCTGTTACGTCTCAAATTGTGGAGTACAGAGGCAAAAAAATAAATGATGCGTCTCTGTCCCAATCATTGTGGAGGGCATTGTGTATTTGTTGACATTATAAAGATAAGTGGGAAAGCAAACTGAGAAAAGTGCACAAAGCGCATTCAATGAGATATTGAGCAGAACTTCTGGGTTAAGACGTGGTCGTAGAGTCGGAGGGAAAGAGGATCTGAAGAAGGGTCTCGACCCGAAACGTCGCCTATTCCTTCTATCCATAGATGGTGCCTCACCCACTGAGTTCCTCCAGCATTTTTGTCCACCTTCAATGAGATGTTGGTAGATTAAGTAAGTGGACAAAAGGTTGACAGATTTAGTGTAATGTGGAAAAAGGCGAGTTTGATTAGTTTGATGGAATATTAATAAAGCCGAATATCGTACAAAAGGAGAGCTCTTACACGAACTACAGGAATTTAGCCAACAAGTTCAGCAGATAATCAGTAAAGCAAGTAATTTGTTAGCTCTTATTGCAAAGGGGCTGAAGTAAGAGAGTGAGTGTAATTTACCAAGCCTTGAGGAAAGTACACAATGTTACACTCAGTAAACTCCACAAATCCACTAATCTGACCATCTGGAAATGTCAGTGGCTCATCAAGTGGTGTTTGCCACATTCCCTGCCCACTCGCTCTATCCTTTTCACACCTTACCCCTCTTGCTGTATCCTTTTCACACCTTACCCCTCTTGCTGTATCCTTTTCACACCTTACCCCTCTTGCTGTATCCTTTTCACACCTTACCCCTCTTGCTGTATCCTTTTCACACCTTACCCCACTCGCTGTATCCTTTTCACACCTTACCCCTCTTGCTGTATCCTTTTCACACCTTACCCCTCTTGCTGTATCCTTTTCACACCTTACCCCACTCGCTGTATCCTTTTCACACCTTACCCCTCTTGCTGTATCCTTTTCACACCTTACCCCACTCGCTGTATCCTTTTCACACCTTACCCCTCTTGCTGTATCCTTTTCACACCTTACCCCACTCGCTGTATCCTTTTCACACCTTACCCCACTTGCTGTATCCTTTTCACACCTTACCCCACTTGCTGTATCCTTTTCACACCTTACCCCACTCGCTGTATCCTTTTCACACCTTACCCCACTCGCTGTATCCTTTTCACACCTTACCCCTCTTGCTGTATCCTTTTCACACCTTACCCCACTCGCTGTATCCTTTTCACACCTTACCCCTCTTGCTGTATCCTTTTCACACCTTACCCCTCTTGCTGTATCCTTTTCACACCTTACCCCACTCGCTGTATCCTTTTCACACCTTACCCCTCTTGCTGTATCCTTTTCACACCTTACCCCTCTTGCTGTATCCTTTTCACACCTTGCCCCTCTTGCTGTATCCTTTTCACACCTTACCCCTCTTGCTGTATCCTTTTCACACCTTGCCCCTCTTGCTGTATCCTTTTCACACCTTACCCCTCTTGCTGTATCCTTTTCACACCTTGCCCCTCTTGCTGTATCCTTTTCACACCTTACCCCTCTTGCTGTATCCTTTTCACACCTTGCCCCTCTTGCTGTATCCTTTTCACACCTTACCCCTCTTGCTGTATCCTTTTCACACCTTACCCCACTCGCTGTATCCTTTTCACACCTTACCCCACTTGCTGTATCCTTTTCACACCTTACCCCTCTTGCTGTATCCTTTTCACACCTTGCCCCTCTTGCTGTATCCTTTTCACACCTTACCCCTCTTGCTGTATCCTTTTCACACCTTACCCCACTCGCTGTATCCTTTTCACACCTTGCCCCTCTTGCTGTATCCTTTTCACACCTTACCCCACTCGCTGTATCCTTTTCACACCTTACCCCTCTTGCTGTATCCTTTTCACACCTTACCCCTCTTGCTGTATCCTTTTCACACCTTGCCCCTCCATATCTCTAGTCTTCCTCTCCCCTCACAATATGTGTCCAGCAGGGAGACGTTGACGGCCGTGCGCGGTGACGTCATGGCGGGGGGGGGGGGGGGAGAAGTGAGACGTGGACGGCCGTGCGCGGTGACGTCATGGCGGGGGGGGGGTGGTGGAGTGAGACGTTGACGGCCGTGCGCGGTGACGTCAGGCGGGGGAGGGAAGTGAGGCGTGGACGGCCGTGCGCGGTGATGTCATGACGGGGAGGGGGGGGGTGAAGTGAGACGTGGACGGCCGTGCGCGGTGACGTCATGGCGGGGGGGGGGGTGGAGTGAGACGTCAGGCGGGGGAGGGAAGTGAGGCGTGGACGACCGTGCGCGGTGACGTCATGGCTGGGGGGGGGTAGGGAGACGTTGACGACCGTGCGCGGTGACGTCATGGCTGGGGGGGGGGTAGGGAGACGTTGACGGCCGTGCGCGGTAACGTCAGGCGGGGGGGGGGGGTGGAGTGAGGCGTCAGGCGGAGGAGGGAAGTGAGGCGTGGACGACCGTGCGCGGTGACGTCAGGCGGGCAGGATTGGGCCTAGGCGCCGCCCCGGTTGCCATGCAGATTACGGGCGCCAGGCCAGGCCAGGCCAGCAGCGGTCCCCCCCCCAAAGCTCCTCTAGTATCTTTGGTCCCCCCGGCGCTCTCGCTTCACTTTGAAACCGGCGCTCGCGCACCATGAAGATCGTCCGCTTCCTCATGAAGAACGTGGCCCTGTCCAACGTGCCCAAGCACATCGATCACTTCTCCAAGTTCTCCCCCTCGCCGCTCTCCATTAAGCAGTTTTTGGATTTCGGTGAGTGGGTCTGGCGGTCCGGGCCGGGCCGGTCCGGTCATGTCCAAGTGAGGGGGCCCCGCTGCCGGGGAGGCTCGTTGCTCTGCTCGGGAAGCAAGGGGATGGCCGGAGGGGGGAGATCTGGCAAATGCTCCGGGTTTCCACTCTTGCCTTGAAGTGAATGCAAAGCCAATTCGCGACCTGACCTGACCTGTGCGGGTGGGAAGTTGGGCAGAGGGTTGACCTTTGTGGCCAGGTCATCCTTCTTGGTCCTCCAAAATGGAATTTAAACTGGAGGTGCAAGCCCCCCCCCCCCACCCCACCCCACCCCACCATTGCTGCCTGCCCTTCTCTTCCCCCCCCTATTGCTGCACGACCTCCCCCCCCATTGCTGCAAGCCCTTCTCTCCCCCCCCTATTGCTGCACCCCTCTCCCTCCCCCCCCCACTTTGCTGCAAGCCTTTCTCTTCCCCCCCCATTGCTGCACGACCTCCCCCCCCCCACTTTGCTGCAAGCCCTTTCTCTTCCCCCCCCCATTGCTGCACCCCTCTCCCCCCCCCCATTGCTGCACCCCTCTCCCCCCCCCTATTGCTGCACCCCTCTCCCCCCCCTATTGCTGCACCCCTCTCCCCCCCCTATTGCTGCACCCCTCTCCCCCCCATTGCTGCACCCCTCTCCCTCCCCCCCCCCACTTTGCTGCAAGCCTTTCTCTTCCCCCCCCCCTATTGCTGCACCCCTCTCCCCCCCCCCCATTGCTGCACCCCTCCCCCCCCCCACTTTGCTGCAAGCGCCTCTTCCCCCATCGCCACAATGCCCTTCTTTCCCCACACTCGCGTCTCTTGATTTTGTTCTGAACTTTGTCATCGGTCTAAGCCAACCAGTACATGTTTACGGAAGCGTTCTTTTTCTTTCGCGGTGCTCGACTTCTATGTTTGTGTCTTGTTTCTGCATGTTTATGTTTCCAATTTTTCTTATGTTCTTCTGGAAACAATTACTGGAAACTCCGCGGTCGGGTAGTATATTTGTGCAAAGAGATAGGTCGAATACTTCTCGACGTTTAGAAAAAAACCTCAGTTTCTCTTTCCACACCTGCCAAGCCTTTTGAGTTTTTCCAGCATTTAAAAATATATGTTTATTTATTGTTCTCTCCGACCGCGTCTTGATTAACTCGTCGCTTGACAATCTGACATGCAAGAATCGTTGTTATTTCGCTCAATTTTAGACCCACGGCCGTGACTTAAACGTAGCATACATTCATAGTTGCTTGCCCACAAGCAGTTGGTATATTGTCCGCCTCTGAAAGTGACATCCCATTTCGTACTCGATCCAAATTGGTATATTTCGGGTGACAGTGGAGTGGTACACGATTCATTTTGTATCGGTCGTGTGGTTTCCCGTACAGAGCTGCCTGGATTTAACAACCAAGATATCTTGCAAGAAATGCAGTCATTATATCAGCCTGCAGTGTCTGAGTTGCAGTTGGAAAGTAGAGTTCCTTACATAGAAACATAGAAAATAGGTGCAGGAGTAGGCCATTCGGCCCTTCGAACCAGCACCACCATTCAATATGATCATGGCTGATCATCCAACTCAGTATCCCGTACCTGCCTTCTCTCCATACCCCCTGATCCCATTAGCCACAAGGGCCACATCTAACTCCCTGTTAAATATAGCCAATGAACTGGCCTCAACTACCTTCTGTGGCAGAGAATTCCAGAGATTCACCACTCTCTGTGTGAAAAATGTTTTTCTCATCTCGGTCCTAAAAGACTTCCCCCTTATCCTTAAACTGTGATCCCTTGTTGTGGACTTCCCCAACATCGGGAACAATCTTCCTGCATCTAGCCTGTCCAACCCCTTAAGAATTTTGTAAGTTTCTATAAGGTCCCCCCAAATTCTAGCGAGTACAAGCCGAGTCGATCCAGTCTTTCTTCATATGAAAGTCCTGCCATCCCAGGAATCAGTCTGGTGAACCTTCTCTGTACTCCCTCTATGGCAAGAATGTCTTTCCTCAGATTATGAGACCAAAACTGTACGCAATACTCCAGGTGTGGTCTCACCAAGACCCTGTACAACTGCAGTAGAACCTCCCTGCTCCTATACTCAAATCCTTTTGCTATGAATGCTAACATACCATTCGCTTTCTTCACTGCCTGCTGCACCTGCATGCCTACTTTCAATGACTGGTGTACCATGACACCCAGGTCTCGTTGCATCTCCCCTTTTCCTAATCGGCCACCATTCAGATAATAGTCTACTTTCCTGTTTTTGCCACCAAAGTGGATAACCTCACATTTATCCACATTATACTGCATCTGCCATGCATTTGCCCACTCACCCAACCTATCCAAGTCACCTTGCAGTCTCCTAGCATCCTCCTCACAGCTAACACTGCCCCCCAGCTTAGTGTCATCCGCAAACTTGGAGATGTTGCATTCAATTCCCTCGTCCAAATTATTAATATATATTGTAAATAGCTGGGGTCCCAGCACTGTGCCTTGCGGTACCCCACTAGTAACTGCCTGCCATTCTGAAAAGGACCCGTTTACTCCTACTCTTTGCTTCCTGTCTGTCAGCCAGTTCTCTATCCACATCAATACTGAACCCCTAATACCATGTGCTTTAAGTTTGTATACTAATCTCTTATGTGGGACCTTCTGAAAGTCCAGATATAACACATCCACTGGTTCTCCCTTATCCACTTACAATCTGTTAGCCTGGAATTTCCTGAACACGTATGAAAGAGTAGTATATCTTGGTGCAAAAAGGTAGTAAATTCAGCTATATATGAAATTAGGCTCCTGTTTTCTGCTTGTTTTATGGTAACTTTTGTATACCAGCCAATATGTAAATATCATTTTCAGGATATTTTCATTTGCTTACAACAGAGAGGGAAGGGGCTATCTATTCCAGTTAGTCTATTTTCGTGTTTTGAATCAATCTTATCTCCCCATTTTGCTCTAACATTCTCTTGCACAACCCCAGGATTCTCCTACCAGCCATTTATATGAGGCATATTTTGCAGTTGCCAATTGACCTTCAACCACCTAATGTGTAGGAAAGAGCTGTAGATGCTAGTTCATACCGAAGATAGATGCAAAATGCTGGCGTAACTCAATGGGTCAGGCAGCATTTCTGGGGGAAAGAAATAGGTGATGTTTCAGGTCAGAAAGATTGGTTGGTCGAGTCAGTCTGAAGAAGGAGGGTTCTTACCCGAAACGTCACATATTCCTTTTCTCCAGAGTTGCTGCCACACCCGCTGAGTTACTTGAGCATTCTTTGTCTATTTTCAACCACCTAATATGTGCGCTGTGTGAGGAACCCAGAACACACTGGGGAAATCCAGAGCAATTAAAGCAAGAGCGTGCAAACTTAACACAAAACAGAAGTGGAAGTTGATTGTTGTCCAATTTGTCCGTAGCTGGATCACCATTAGTCTTGGCATAATCAATTATGAAAAAGATTTGTATTATATTAGGGACAGCAGGAAATTGTATTGATAACTTTTCCTGTTTACTACTTTGCAGTATAGGTTCTCATAATCTGTCAAATAAATAAGACAGAACTTTCTTTGCAATGTCCCCTTCACTCTCGCTCCTTCTGCTTCCCCCTTATCTAGGAGGATCGTCCGATGTTGTATTGAATAAGTGTAAACTTCTCACACAAAATAATGAAGAGCCTTTGACTTTGATCCCCACTACGGTTCATCCCCTGCTCACTGAATCCATTCACTAGTAACTGACTAAGTGAAACTAAATGTCACACAAATCACAATCTTGGTACCATATACAATTCCAAAATAACTTTGGACCATGTATCTGTGCTGTTGTTAATGCCATCTATTCTATCTCTCTTGCATTGCTTGACTTTGCACTCAACTGTGTCTTTGTTACTTTTGGTCTTGATTATTCCATTATGGTACTGGCTGAATTCCCTTGTTCTATCTATTCTCGAGAAACCTGATTATCTAATGCTACTGTCTCCTGCCCTGACATGCAACAATTTGCATTCTGCCATTACTTTCATGCTCATTGTCACTTAGCCACACTTCAAATTTTAAATTCTCTATATTTTATTGGGAAAGCCCTCTGGGGTTTTGCTCTCCTCAGTTTTGTAATTTTCTCCAGATCTGAAATTGAGTTTCTCTAGCATTGTCAGTTAGGTTTTCACTTAAGCTGTCCTACTCATTCATTAAGCACTTTGCCTTTGCACATCTTTCCTTAAAGGGTCTCGACCTGAAACGCCACCCATTCCTTCTCTCCAGAGATGCTGCCTGCCCCGCTGAGTTGCTCCAGCACTTTGTGTCGATCTTCGGTTTAAACCAGCATCTGCAGTTCCTTCATACATCTTTCCTGAAGATGTTTTGCAAACATTGTTTCCTTTATGCTCTCACATGTCCCTCTTGTTCAGCTTTAATCTTTGATATCAGTCCACTGGAATCCCTTGGAAATTCTGCTACTTTAAAGGTGGTACATGAATACAAATTGGTGTTATTCCTGTAAGCTCACTCGTAGTTCATAACCCTAACAGGGCAAATAGTACTGGCACAATTTCTGGAATCTTTACGAAGCAATTGGATGCAAATGGAGAAAATGTTATGATATTTCTGAATTTGTGTAACAAGATTATTTATCACAGAATAATTTAGTTAGGAATGGACATTATTCAGCCCATCATGTCTGTGTTTGCCCCTTGAGGAAGCAGTCCAATTACTATTTCTTTATAAGCCTTTAAATTTTCCTTCTGATCATTTATCAATTTTCCTTTTGAAAAGTTAAATGGTTGTTTCTTTAACGTGATCTAAATTATCAGTGAGGCTGAATTTGTATGATCACATGGATGTCATATTATGCTGGATCTTCTCATTATTTGTTTGTGCACTAGCACCATCATCTGTTATGTGTGTATGTGTTTGGTTAGCAATTAATTTGATTCAAAAGGTAAAAACTAATTGACCAGATGTGCCCTCGTGTAAGGGAGAATATAAATTGCAGCTGTGGCATTGCATGGTGTAGGTCTTCTTTCGCTAACAAATGGCTAGACAAGTATCCAGAAGGACACATTTTTATCCCAGTAGAGTAATTGAAGAAGTTACATTTGCTTGACTAAATAAATCTGGAAATGAAAAGCTAGTATTAATATAATGTTCAACAAACCATTGGGTTGTTATAAATGCACATCTAGTTCAGTTATGATCTTTCGGAAAGAAAATCTGCTATTCTTACCTGGTCCAAACCACCAATGTGGTTGACTTAATTGCATAGATTCCATTTTTTTTGTGTGGATAACACACGCACCAGCCAATGATAGCCATACACTACAGATAAATAAATTATTTTTCTTTATGAAAACTATTGGTCTCCGAAAAGTAGAATGGTCTAACTCTAGCTCAAAACTGAATGGTTTCTTGTGAAAATGGTGTATATGGATGATGGGATTGGGAAAAATAAATTTTAAATATGAGACAACAGATCCAGTAGATACAACTTTGGTAAATTATGAGATGAATGTACTTTGCGTAGCTTTCGTAATCTTGATTCCAGTGATGAATCCATCAGCTTCGAACCTGTATTGCTGTTGTCCTGGAGTGCAACATGGTCAGTAATAGCGAGTTAATAAATCCTGTTTTTCTTTTTGCCTCAATTTACTTCTCTTTTGTTCGTGTAGACATTGTTTATTTCTAGGGTAGCATTAAACATTAATTACGAATATTGGTGTTGCATGTGTAGGCTGTTGTTGCATGTGAATCTATGCCATTGGTTTGTCATTGAAGACCAAGAACATGATCTAAGTCTTTTAAAATTGATCAGTTCACAATTGTGATGAGGAGCTTCTGGACCTTTGCCTGGAATGTGAACTGCTCAAACCATGCATCAATTATGTGTCCTTGCAAAAGGTCTGGATTGAATCCCAGCGTTAGACCTTCACTGCATGCATCACTTTGTACGTGTTTACATTCTCCCCGTGAGGATGGGTTTTCTCCGAGATCTTCGGTTTCCTCCCACACACCAAAGACTTACAGGTTTGTATACTTGATATAAATGTAAGTTGTCCCTAGTGTGTGTAGGCTTGTATTAATATGCGGGGATCGCTGGTTGGTTAGGACACGGTGGGCCGAAAGGCATGTTTCCGTGCTGTATCTCTAAACTAAACTTAAAAAGTTGCCTGCAGAAACTACTCCAAGTTATTTCATGAGACTTTGTTCAGATTGAAAGTTTAATTCTAGAATTAACCATCTCTTAGGTTATCAGATCTCGCCAGAAGCAACATATAATTTGTTCATCCTTAAAATGTGACCACAGTTTCTAAAGGCATGTGACCTTGTGCATGTTTCTAATTCTCTCTCATACTGTATGCCATTTGCCAAGAAGCACAAAATCCTGTCGTGTGTAGAATGAAGTATGCACTTACATTTAGAAAATTAATTATGGAAAATAATCCGCACTTCAATTGATGCTTGATTCTCCAATATAGTGCTTAGTCCTTTCAGTTCTCTTTCTACTGGCCATGGAAACTGAGAAGAGCTAGGGAAAGTTCCACGTAGTTCTGATTTTAGACACGATATGTTGATAGTTTGAGCAAGATAAACGGAACATAAAGGAGTACCCATCTGGAGCACAAGGCTCTTGAAAATCACAACTAGAATGCCACCTGTATAATTCCAAAATTCAGCACTTACTGATATTTCTGAATGCGATGCTATGAAATTAGTTCCATGTAGGATGGGACCTGGAATAAAAATGTTCTTGAAGTGAAAATAGCAAATGCTAAGCACTTCCATAGTGTTATTGCCTCAAGTCTGAGGGCATCAGGTGAGCAGAATAATGATTGCACTGGAATGTCCCTGATGCCTGGAATCACATGCTCTGCATGTTGGTAAAGATCATCGAGCATCATGGAATTGTATTACACTTTAATTCTCGCTACTTTGTGTAGAGAAGGATATTGGGTGGAGGATATTGGTACCTAGCATTTAAGTACAGTGTTGCATTCTTATTTATTTAGGCTCAACAAATGCCTGTGAGAAGACATCCTTTATGTTTCTGAGGCAAGAGCTGCCTGTGAGACTGTCTAATATTATGAAGGAAATCAACCTTCTCCCAGACCGGCTACTTGGTACACCTTCCGTTCAGTTAGTTCAAAGCTGGTGAGTAGCCACACACAAGCTGTTTGTGCACAACAAAGATTGGCCCCTTTCAGAATAAGATTATGTCCCTTGCGTGTGGCTTCTTAAAAATAACAATTTAAATGGGGGTTGAATAAAATTGCTGTGTGTTGCTGGTATGTTTTCCATCCAGATTATTAAAAAGTGCTGACTTTCTGCACACAGAAATATTACAAAGATTGTATTAGTCCTCTGGTTAAAGACGTTTGCTGGTGATGCTTAAATTGCACAGCTGGAGCTGTGTAAACTTCACTGAACTTTATCCCACTTTTGTACTCCACCCCCCCCCCCCCCACTCTCCCACATGTCAGTGTGCTCATAGCTCTCTTGGATTCAATCATTGTAAAAAACAGTTCTAAGCAATATATTTTTTATAAATAGTACAATGCATGAAACAGGCAACTTTTTACAGTAAATTAAAGATCTAGATTTAGTTAGAATTCTTTATTTACATTTTGTTGAAAATCCTGCTTTGCTTTGGTACAGAAGTGCTATTTAGTAGCATTTCAAATGAAAGAAACAGCTAGAAATTGTTCTATAGGGAATTCATAAAGTAATGTGAGTTGTTTCCAGTCTCAGATTGTGGTGAATCAAATCACTTTATCTTTGTGAAGATAATTATTTTGAGGCTGTAGTCTGGCCTTACTTCCATTGAGCCAGAGCATCTTTAGATTGCGATTCACATTTGTCCTTTTTTGGTTGGGTTATGTAGATCACATACGTTAAATTCCTTCAAATAATTGCAACTCTTTGAACACCTGTTTGTGTGCATTTTGCACTAATACCTTTAGTGTTTGCATCAAGCATTCCCTTGATGTCTACTGGGCAGCACGGTGGTTTACCAGTAGAGTTGCTGCCTTACAGTGCTTGAGAGCCGAGTTCAATCTTGACAACAGGTGCGTTTCTGCACGGAGTTTTGTACGTTCTCTCCGTGACCTGCGTGGATTTTCTCCGGGATCTCCGGTTTCCTCCCACACTCCAAAGAGTACAGGTTTGTAGGTTAATTGGCTTGGTACATTTGTAAAATTGTCCTGGTGTCTAGGATAGCATTAGTGTGTGTGTGGATCGCTGGTCGGCGCGAACTCTTAGCTGAATGGCCTATTTCCACACTGTATCTATAACTAAACTTAACTTACTGCAGACGAAGAATAATGCAGTAGTTAAGCAACCTATTACCCCGGCCACTGACACCCTCCTCCACCTAGCGGAGCTGGTCCTTGCCCTCAATAACTTCTCATTTGACTCTCCCATTTCCTCCAAATACAAGGCGTAGCTATGGGCACACGCATGGGGCCCCAGCTACGCCTGCCTCTTTGTCGAGTACGTAGAACAATCCTTGTTCAATGCGTACCAAGGCCCCATCCCCGACCTCTACCTCCGCTACATCGATGACTGTTTTGGTGCCACATCCTGCACCTACACACAACTGACTGACTTCATCCGCTTCACCACCAACTTCCATCCGGCACTCAAATACACCTGGAACCATTTCCGACACTTCCCTACCATTCCTTGACCTCACTATCTCCATCGCAGGTGATAGACTTCTTACCGACATCCACTACAAACCTACCGACTCCCATGGCTATCTGGACTACACTTCTTCCCACCCTGCTTCCTGTAAGAACTCCATCCCCCTCTCCCAATTCCTCCGTCTACGCCGCATCTGCTCCCAGGATGAGGCGTTCCACACCAGGGCATCCGAAATCTCCTCATTTTTCAGGGAACGGGGGTTCCCCTCCTCCACCATAGATGAGGCTCGCACCGGGGTCTCTGCCATACCCCGCAACACTGCTCTCTCTCCTCATCCCCCCACTCACAACAAGGGCAGAGTCCCCCTAGTCCTCACCTTTCACCCCACCAGCCGTCACATACAACAAGTGATCCTCCGTCAGTTTCGCCACCTCCAACGTGACCCCACCACTCGCCACATCTTCCCATCTCCCCCCCATGTCTGCCTTCCGCAAAGACCGCTCCCTCCGTAACTCCCTTGTCAATTCTTCCCTTCCCTCCCGTAACACCCCCTCCCCGGGTACTTTCCCTTGCAACCGCAAGAGATGCAACACTTGTCCCTTCACCTCCCCCCTCGACTCCATTCAAAGACCTAAGCAGTCGTTCCAGGTGCGACAGAGGTTCACCTGCATCTCCTCCAACCTCATCTATTGCATCCGCTGCTCTAGATGCCAGCTGATCTACATCGGTGAGACCAAGCGGAGGCTTGGCGATCGTTTCGCCGAACACCTCCGGTCGGTCCGCAATAACCAACCTGACCTCCCGGTGGCTCAGCACTTCAACTCCCCCTCCCATTCCGTATCTGACCTCTCTGTCCTGGGTCTCCTCCATGGCCACAGCGAGCAACACTGTTTATCACTTCCATATCTTGATTGAGATATTGAGTCATTCCAATTCATGTCAATCTATAATACATAATATGACTTGTTGGCTATGATGAGGGTGTTCAAACCTATTACTATACTGGCAATCTTAAAAATTATAGAGGAGTATTGTGTTCCCATGGGTTATATTCAGATACGGTGTCCAAAAAAAAAAAAAAAATGGTGCTACAGAATAGCTTGCATAAGACCAAGTGTTCTCAAACCCTGTATTTGGGAATATTGTCTTGAGAAGGTTTGGGGATTTGCCTCTTAAGAAACATAAAATAGGTACCTGCACTGCATTAAACATTAGTTAGCATGTCCTTTCAGCTATGCAACTGTGATCTGGAAGTTTCCAGTTTCAGTTGTAATATATGCTGACCTAATAGAATGCTGGGAAAGCGCTGAAGTGCTATATTTGGGTCAGCGAGATCAAAAAGTTCATGCTGTTTGCTAACGCCACACAAGTGCACTTATGTGGACATTGATCCTGGCTGAGCTTTATGTCCAACCGACCAAACAATAATGCTCTGCTCCCTGCTGCAACCTAGCAGTTGGTCCTCATTTGCAAACCCAATTAGATCTTGATATTCGCTGAGTAAACATTGAAGATTATTCATGGAGAATAAATGGCACATAAAAGAAGGGGAGATTTGTTGTAGATGGTTTTCACCATTTAAAGAGGGTTGTATTTTTAATCCTCGTGAAAGTAAGAAGATTCTTTATTTTGGTGACAGAATTTAGTACAACCAGGATTTTTTTTTCTCAGAGGAATCTCAATGTTCATGTTCTCAAATGTTGAAATTGGAAATTATTATAGTTATGCTGAAGATCATCAAATGTTAATTTTATTTGCTAATATAAAACAAAACTTAATACCTTGGTCAAAAGTACTGTCTATCACATAATCTGCCTGAATTAAAAAAAAACAACCAAATGGTTTGTTTTGGAGAAAATTAATTTGCGTCAATTTGAGCTTATCAATGGTGCTTAATTGTCACATGTACTGAAGTACAGTGAAATTATTGTTTTGCATACAATTCAGTGACAATCCTAGTATACATAAAGCACAATCATTGAAGTACAAGAGTGTAAGGTAGTAGACCACTGAGTCAGTACACAAGAGTCGCTGCGTTTCAGGCACCATCTTGTACTCTTCGAGTCCAAAGTGAAGTAAAGGTACAGGTATAATGACAATTTTGCTTGCAGCAGTATCACACGCACATTGATTCATACAACACACAATAACAAAATTATACAAGATTGAAAAGAAAATGACTGCAAAAAGAAGACATTTTTACAAAACAATTAGGAAAAACCAGTTCATGGTAGCACAAGAGCTGGTCTGTAGTGTTCCATTCCTGAAGTAGGATTAGGGTTGTGCAGGTTAGCTCACAACTTGATAGTTGTAGAACAGTAGCTGTTCCTAAACCAGGTAGTGTGTGACCTCAGGCTTCTGTATTTCCTACCCGACGGTAGTAGCGAGAAGAGGGTGTGGGCTGCATGGTGGTTATCCTTGATTATAAATGCTTCCTTGAGGCAGCACTTCATGTAGGACTGCCTGCAATGGACCCGCTGAGTTCACCATTGTCTGCATCCTCTTGCATTCCTGTGTTGGAGTTACCATACCAGGCCATGATGCAACCAGTCAGGATACTTTCTACAGTGTATCTGTAGAGGTTTGCTAGAGTATTTTGCGACATGCTGAATCTCTTTAAACTTCTCAGAAAGTAGAGGTACAGGCATGCTGACTTTATGATTACATCTAATGCTGGGCCCAGGACAGGTCATCCGAGATGCTAATGTCCAGAAATTTGAAGCTGCTAATGCATTGCCAACCCACTAATAAACACTCGTGCTTTATCTTCTGACTTTCTGTTCTAAAATCATTGAAGAGGTTTTTTTTTTACATTGAGTAAGAGGTAGTTGTTGCAGCACCAATCAGCTGAGTATTTTGTTTCTCAGGAATGGTGGCTAATTGCCATCTGCGATTTTGCCAACACTGCTTTTATTAGCAAATTTGTAAATGGCATTGGTGCAGTTGCATAGCCATACCGTCATGGGTGTAAAGAGTAGAGCAGGGGTCTAAGCATGTAGCCTTGAGGTGAACTTTTGTTTATGGTCAGCGAAGAGGAGATCTTGTTGCTGATCCACACTGATTGAACTTGGCGTATGAGGAAGTCAAGGATCCAGTTGCAAAGGGAGATACGGTTAAGATACAAGTGATGAGTTTGGAGGGGATGTATGTATTAAATGCCAAACAGCAGTTCATTCTTGTTTTTCAATCGTTTGGTATTTGAACCTCTTCACATCAACCCCTTTGGGCTTGGTGAAATTGGTAAGAATGCTGATTTATTGCCATATATCCTTAAACGTTTATTTAGGTATGGATGCACTGTTCTTCAATGAGTGCTCCGTTCTTTCCATCAATATCCAATGGGAGCTCATGACGCATTTATCTTTTTCAAAATTTGATTGGGTTGAACTTGCTCCCATTGACAGTTAATAGTTCTGTAATGTTTTCAACCAATTTCCTGTTAGTACCGAGTAGAATTTCACCATTGTAAATGCACAGCCCACCTGTAAAGACAATAGTTTAAGTTCAAAAACAAATCTGCATTTGCGCTTCAGAAATGGGCTGGTTTGATCAGCTGACACTAATACGAAGTCAACGTGTAATCTCTTCTCCCCCCCCCATATCTCTCCTCCCCCACCTGTATTTAACACACAAAAGATCATAAAATCATTTTGAACTCTTATGTATGCTATTGAGGTGAAGGGAAAATAATAGTGGGCTTCCTTCAGGGAATGAATGTTCAGAAGATCAATCATAAACATTTCTTTATTAAATCACAATTGATAATCCATCTTTATTGTAACCAATAAGTGCATGGGTTTTAAACGCAATTGGTTGTTTTCTGTAGGAATTCATTAAAAAAGTATTATGTTATATAGTTATTCTAATCAGAACTTAATAATGTTTTCTTTCCATTCAGGTACGTCCAAAGTCTCCTGGATATTCTTGAGTTTTATAATCGGAACCCAAATGATCACCGTGTTTTATCAGGGTGTGTGTTTTAAACATTATATGATCATTTGTTTATAGTTGTTGATTACTTTATCGTTTTTTCTTGTCAAAATATTCCGCTATTTGCCCTTACCTATAAGCAGTTTATTGGAGGTTTGTTTCATGAACCTTGTTAAAGTATATGCACTTAGGTTGTGAAATCAAAAGCCGTAATTGTTATTTGTTGCAGATAAAATCTGGGGCTGTAGGTAGCATTCTGCAATATGTAAGATGTGAATAACGAGTGAGATTTGTACTCTTTCTATTGGATGGCATTGAAATAGTACATTAAAGACCCAAAGTGGTTTAAATAATGACTTGCTAATGAGATTGTGAAGGATGGAAGTGAATAGTTAATTACAGAAATCCAGCTTGACGTTTAGAGCATTATCACCACTTGAGTGATTTACTGCAGTGTATTCCCACTTTTTCATTCTTACTGTTTTCCAGTATTAAAATTGTTCAACGTTCATTGTCTGTGTGATTTGGGGGGATAAAATACTGCTTAAAATTTTGGACAACTATCAAGGTACATAACAGCCAACTTTTTGTTATTCTGCAAAAGCTGACTTCCAAAAATATGGTTGCATTTAATAAGGATCTAATCTGACGCAGTTAATTAGTGTTTGAGAAAATTGTTGTACCGTAAAAAGCAAAGTTTCATATTTTATGTATATTTTTAGTTTTACAGGTGCATTAATCACAATCAGGAATAGGCACAATGATGTTGTTCCTACCATGGCTCAAGGTGTGATTGAGTACAAAGAATCATTTTGTGAAGATAGTGTCACCAGTCAGAATGTGCAGTACTTTCTGGATCGATTCTACATGAGCCGTATTTCTATTCGAATGCTCATCAATCAACATAGTAAGTTACCAATTTCAAAAGGGCTTTGCTTCACAGAACTGTTTCAATGAAACATTGACCTGCAGTAGTATTGAACAATGAAGGGTGTTGGACATCTGTGTATTTTGTCTTGTATGCTTTTTTTTCATGATCACATTTATGTCAGATAAATAAACACACTTTTTACCTCCCTTCAGCACTAATTTTTGATGGCACAACAAATCCGGCCCACCCTAAGCATATAGGCAGTATTGATCCTGACTGTGAAGTTGTTGATGTTATTAGAGGTAAGTGGTTTCCTTTTTCCCCAGTTAGTGAATTTTTTAAAGAATTACAAATGACCTTGGTGAGTGGAAATCTATAAACAGGATCACTATTGTTCCTCTGCATTTGAATTTCAGTGAAATGTTTTACAATAGAAACTAAAATAGATATTTTTATTTATTTTATTTAAAAATATAGCAATCAAAATATTGCTAAGCACTTTGCAGGTAATGAAGTACCTCTAGAGTGTTTCACAGTGCTAGGATATTCAACAGATGACTTACTGAGCAAGCTCCCATACACACCAAAATGGCATTAACCTAAAATAGCTAATAAAGAGAAAAATAGCTCAAAACATCCGAGGTTAGTCTCCAACTTTGCATCAAAAATGTTTCTCATTTAGAAGCCTGTCAATGGCCAGGTTTTAGTGCCAGGTAACTTCAACTTACAGCTAACCATGTGCTCTACAACAAGCGAGTTCGGTATTCTGAATAACGCAAGGAATCATGGGATTTCGCGAGGGGAACAAGCGAACGGGGGGTGCCAGGTAGCTGGAGAGCGAGGTGTAACAGTGAGAGAGAGAGAGGGGGCAGATGCGAGTGGGAGACGGGGAAGAGACTGGACTGGCGGAGAGACGGTGAGAGGTGGGGGAAAGAGAAGGGGGGTATGTGTTTTGCTCACAGACGTGTTTAGTTTAACATTCCGCAGGGTGTGCCGGAGTTTGCACGTTGGTTGCAGAGGCGGGCAATGTCCCCCAGTCCCTCCCTCCAGTCCGGGGCGGGGGGGGGGGGGGGGGGTGGATGGAGGGATTGTCCTAGCGCCGGGGTTCTTGCGGAGACGGGGTGGCCGGAACCTGCAATGAAGCCGCGTTAGCGAGTTCCTCTCTCCCCATCTATCTTCCCATCCCTCTCCCCATCCCCGCTGCCTCTCCCTCTATCCCCCAATCCCTACCTCCACCACTCTACCTCCTCACCTGTAAACCACCGCCGGCCCCGTTTTCTCCACAACGTTGGTGATGAAGTTGTACGTAAGGCGGGGGCTGTAAGGGGGGGACGGGTCGATTGGGCTGGAGCCGGGGAAGGGAGAGGCCGAGGCTGCAGCCGTCCTTGCCCCGGGCCCCGCTCCTCTCCCTCTCCATGGGCCCGGAGCAGCAACACCTCCGCCGCCCCCAGCCCCAGTCTCTCCTTTACCCGCGGACAGGCGTCGCTCTGTTGGAAGGAACTGCAGATGTTGGTTTACACTGAAGGTGGACACAATGTGCTGGACTAACTCAGCGGGACAGGCAGCATCTTTGGAGAAAAGGAATAGGTGATGTTTCGGGTCGAGACCATTCTCCAGAGATGTTGCCTGACCCACCGAGTTACTGCAGCATTTTGTGTTTATCCCCGTTGATGACTGATGCTCGGCTTTCGCCAGCACCAAGGGGATTAACTGACAGCCACTGGATAAGGCGAGTGGTGCAGCTGACGGGTCCTCGGGAGTTGGAGCAGAGTTGAGCTGGAGTTAGCGCTGGCTGTAAGCCATTGCACCGGGCTAGTGTCCCGTCACCCAGGATATCCCTGGCTGCTCCCGGACAGGGATGGGACACTCGGAAGGGGACGAGGGCGGTAGTGAGATCACCCGTTCGCACTTGTCCTACATTATCTAACTCCAGTAGCAAATCAACAGGGCTTGCAGCGCCGCAGACCCGGGTTCGATCCTGACTACGGATGAAACGCAGGTCTGTATACACGCAGCAGCTCAGCTGATAATTGCGAATGACCTATGACCTGGGCAGTCGGAATACCGAACTCGCTTATAGATCAGTGTTTGCAACCTTTTGACAATACAACCTATTTTTTGATTTGTTTTTGTTCAAAAAAATCACTAGAATCCAATTTGGGTTTCAATTGGTTAAAAGATGCCCACATATTCCCTGTCTAGTTTGTATCCAGTTCAAGACTGCCCATACGTTACATGCAAGATCTCGCTCAGGTACAGATTCTATGGGGCCAATGATGAGGTTGATGCTCTGCTGTGACTTTGATTGTACTTTAAAGGAAAATGATTGTGGGAATCTCTCTGAGATTTTCTACATTGAAATTTGCAATGGATCAGTTACAACTGATCAGGGTGGTGGTGACCAACGTAAATAGTCTGAAGGTTTCCCTGCTGATGTTTGATTGATGTTCCCCGACTGTTGGTATCACTGATCGTGTAATGATATGGGTGGCATTATTTAGTTACATATTAGTGTCAGATATGAATTCAGTGTTTTGGAATTTGCAAATGTCAGCATTGGAATTTTGGATAATATTTCTATTTGTATTTTGTCATCCTCAAGTAGGCTGAAGCTAGAGTCGTTGGAATTCATAAGCATGATAGATGATCTTATTGAAACGCGCAAGAATCGGGGAGCTTGACAGAGTAGGGTCTAAGATGTTTGTTAAATGAAGAAGCTAGATCTCCAAGATATAGTTTCAGAATGAGGGATGGCTTATTTAAGACGAGCAGAAATGTCTCTCCAATCGTTATGTATCTTTGGAATTCCATATTGCAGCTGTGGATAATGAATCATGGGATATGGTCAAGGCAAAGCTAGATCAACTTTGGGTCAATGGCTAAGTCAGGATGTGAGGAACAAACATCAAAGAAAATCTGGTGTCAAGATAGGATCTGCCATAATCTTATTGAATGACTGGGCAGGCATGTGAAGCCATTTAGATTGCTCGTAATATTTTCTTTCTTGCGTCCTTAAGATAAATTTAGATGTTTGCGCTAAATTATCATCAAAGTAGGTAAAAATGTACGAATATTGAACTGCATCATTCTGGCTGTCACTGTTTACAGATGATGATGTGTTTTGCATGTAAAACAATTCATAAAAAAACAAGCTGCTGGAGGAACTTGGCCGGTCAGGCTGTGTCAATGGAGGTAAGGCGACTGAGATCCAGCATTAGAAAATGGGTAACTTTCAGCCACCCCCCATGGATCCATCTGCTTATCACCCACATACTCAAGTCACTGAGTCCTCTACCCTTACCCTCACGGATCCAAGTTGCTCAAGATCCCTCCCTTATCTAGTTCAATTCATCATCTTTACTTATTAGACTCCATAATCTGCAGTCTTTTGCTTTCTCCACTGGTCTCCTACCATCTGTCACTATCTTCACACCTCCGATGTAGTCAATGCCTTCTATGTTCTGTTGTGCTGAAGCAAAGCAAGAATTTCATTGTCCTATGACACATGACAATAAACTCACTTGAACACTTGAAAACTTGAACCCTCCCCCACCCAGCTCAATCTGCCCATCAAACCCTCCTCACCTGGAGGCAGCTGTCACCTCACCACTCCCCCTTATTTCTTATACGGGATATCTCCCCTTTACATTCAATTATGATACAAGTTCTCGACTTGAAACGTCGACTACTTTTTTCCTTTACAGATGCTTCCTGACCTGCTGAGTTTTTGCTCCAGATTTCAATATCTGCAGTCTCTTGTGTCACCATGTAATTCAAGTAGTGGTTTTTAGTATCTGGATCGCAGTAAGTTTGTTAACATGATTATATTTAATCTTAGATTTTACTTTTGTTATGACTGATATCTGATATAATTAATTGAAGTAGAAGTATGTTTATTATTCACTAATTAAATTGGTCAGTTGCTCACTGAATACAGCCTAAAACTAGCAATCATCCCAATGGAAACATTTTTTAAACAGCTGGAAGAATTATTAGTGATGTTGGTCTTCACATTGTCATAGGGTTTCGATCATATTGGCCACAGACATCCCTTACCATAAACTAAAAAGCAAAACATGGCAATGAGCTAAGTCAAGCTTCTAGGTTTAGAACTATGTAAGTATTTAAAGCCTTTTGGAAGTCCCGACCCGTGCCTTTTCAAAAATTCAAAATAATTTAATAAAATTGAATATTTCTATACATTTTTGCTTAAACTCTTTTTTTTCTTGTGGGTTTTCCTGTCCATTCAAATCTAAATTTATTTGTATCTCAGATGATCTGTCATAGTATTTTCTGGAGAGGTATCAACACCACAAGTTTCAAATCTTAAATTGAACTGCTTGAACACAGCCTAGCAGCGAAGTACTAACAGCAGCTGTCATATCTACAGATTTGCAAACTGTAGAGAAAACTGGATGCTGCTGTCAATGTTTGTAACAAGAAAAACAATTTTACTGTTGGCATGCACAATGCAGGCCAATCTTAATTAATTAATTAATATTTATCAGAATCTTGTATTGTGGTTAGCATCAAATTTTTTTTCTAAAAAATAAAACTCATTCTCCTTTTGGTTTAACAAGTGATCACAGTATTGATTATTAACGATGAAAAATGACTTGCCTTTCTATCTTTATTCCCAGATAGGAAGGTGGTAGTTATCTGAACTTTCACCAATACAGATTTTGTTTCATATCAGCAGTCAGTAAAAGTTATGTAGATATGGATTTTGTTGCTTTTAATCAGTGGCCTTTGTTTCAACATGCACCCAGCTGGAAAGCCTTTCTGTTTGATGCTGCATTTCCTCTTTTCTCTGTTGGGCTTGTCGTAAAAATGAGGTTTCTATAATCTGTAGTAGATTTCCATTTCATGGTCTGTTACTAAGTATCAGAAAACACATTTAATAATTTAATATAATTTTATAATAATAATTTAAACACGCATTTAATAATTTAAGGTGCAGCCATTGCCATATTTTGCTTTTTAGTTTATGGTAAGGGATGTCTGTGGCCAATATGATCAAAACCCTTTGACAATGTGCAGAGCATCATCACTAATAATTCTTCTACTGTTAAAAAAGTTTCCACTGGGACGATTGTTAGATTTAGGCTGTAGCAACTGTAGTTTCAGTGAGCAACTGACCAATTTAATTAATGAATAATCTCTGCATAAAGCTAAATATTGGCAACTACATTTTTACATAAATTGTCATGACTAAGTATTGGTTTATTCATAGATGCATATGAAACTGCCAAGCTGCTTTGTGACCAATATTATATGGACTCTCCAACATTAGAAGTGGACCAACACAATGGTAAGGTATCACGGGCTGTTTTATATCAGTTCCTAGGGTGTTACATTTATTGACCATTTGGCGAATCAGGACCTTTGAGTCTGTTCCTTAAAAAAAAATGCATGTTCAAGATTTGTGCTTTGCTTATCCTGAGGTCATGTTTAGATCAATACTTTTCGCAACATTGCGCAGATGTGGAATTACCCTTTTGCCGTTTTTCTTTATTATTGTCTGTGTTTGATGCATGCCAATTTATTTTTATTTTGTGGGACGTTCTGATTGAAAAGAAATGTTCTTGGAATGGAAACTGTTAAATTATAATTGTTATTGCAGCTGTAAGTGGTTCAGGAGCAGTCCATATCGTTTATGTGCCATCACATCTCTACCACATGCTGTTTGAACTTTTCAAGGTAAGCAACAAGCTGTTACCTGAACAATTGAAATTGTACTATTGCCAAGTCTTGGATTATTAAACTTAATTGATTTGTATTTTAGCTCTTATGTGGGAAAACTGACACCAAATTTCAGTAGTAGTGAACATTGTGAATTTCTTGCGAGTTCTGTTTGATTCCTTGTCAATTTATTAAATTTAGGAGTTGACACTGTTCATTGTTGTCTATCTTATCTATGATTTATCATCCTTTTTAATATACACATAATGATAGTTTGATGCTAAATTACTAAATTTTACGGAGACTCTTAACACACGACACCTGGCAAATTTGATCACCCTAGCCTTCAATCTTCTAGCTGACTACTGTATTCTAGTGTGTACGAAGTAGATTGTGGTACAATAACGTGGAAGCTCTCAAATTGAATTAAATCCCTTTCAATGAAAATTAAACTGCAGTAGGTTGGCAACAACCATGTGTGTGATGAATATGAGGAAACAGCAAGAGCTGTGAAAAGAGCAGGAACCAAGATGGACTCTTATACAGGGTTGCTTCAGGGGTTAACAAACTTTCATCGACTTTGTAACATGTGATTGATAAGTTGCTAATAGAATAATGCACTGCATTAAGATGTGACTTTCACTTGCAAATCAGCATAATTGAATTTAAGATATTACATTTTTATTGGTGCAGTGGGGGTTGGATTGGTCAACCTTTTGGTACACTAGTATTAATACTGCATGTACCGCAGTGAACAATCCATTAATTATCTTGAAATATTGTTTCCTACATATGTAACATTGATAATACAAATATCATTTTACAATTAGTATTTTTATAAAATAGATTTTAAACATCATTCATCGCACAGTTGTTATCCATAGATTTTTAAACAGTTTCTATGTAGCACTGCTTTGTCCTGCAGTTGTTTAGTAAATTCATAACATGCAGTCTTTTTACATTCAAGAATGCCATGAGAGCTACTGTGGAAAATCACGAATCCAGTCCAAGTCTCCCACCCATTAAAGTAAGAGTTTCACTGGGTGGAGAGGATGTCACGATAAAGGTGATAACATATTTCAAATTCTACTGCCACACAATATGTTAAGCTTTTTAAAACTATTTCTCTGAACCCACATTCTCTCAATTCTGGAACCTTATTGTTTTTATTAGATGTGGAATGTGTTAGAGTTTTACCATATAATAGAAAATGACACTTTCATTTTTGTTATTATAGATGAGTGACAAAGGTGGTGGTGTCCCCTTGAGTAAGATAGACCGGTTGTTCAGTTACATGTACAGCACAGCCCCTACACCTCACTTGGGAACTTCTGGAGGTGCACCATTGGTATGTATTTATTTACATATTACCCTGTATATTTGATGTGACATGTAAAACATATGCACTGGTATTTTCACCAATGAGTTAATCCGGACATTTATAAATATGATCTCCTTATCCAATATTTTCCTATTTTTAGGCTGGTTTCGGCTATGGGCTGCCAATTTCAAGACTTTATGCCAAGTACTTTCAAGGAGACCTTCAGCTCTATTCAATGGAGGGCTATGGGACAGATGCAGTTATTTACCTAAAGGTAAGGATATACTCTGCTTGGGAAATTTTGAATAAAGCATTCTGTTATTCTTCCCCTATCAGGACAAAATGTGACCATGTATTTTTAAATGGATGATTGAATTATTTTGCTTAAAATAGGAAAATATTTTTATTGATATAACATTTCAAAGGCTCTGGATGCTGTAAACTTCGCTTGGTATTCATAAGGCATTATCCCAGTTAAAATGATGAGAAAAATGATTGAATTTTCTATTTTCATGATGTTGGTAAAGAGTTGAATATTAGCCAGCAGAATAATTTTTCTGGCATATGATACCTCGGAATGTTTTGCATCCAGCTAAGAGATTAATTTGATTTCTGCAAGATAACAGCTCTGGTATTCCAGTGCACTCTCATGCTATATTGTGCTATTAGTCTGGATAATTTGCACATATCTCTAGTATGTGGCTTGAAACTGCAGCCTTAGATGCATCTGCTACATCTTAACCAAAGCGGGATTGAATTGAAAAATATAAAACGAGCCACTATTTAACAAGCAAATTTAAAGACCTCATAAGTACCATGTAATTATTGTCTTAAATATGTGTGCTGCAAGATTAAATGTATTGATGGTGCTGCAGTCATAGTGACAACGATCTGCAAAGTACTCATTTGTTACTGCTATGTTTTTGACAGGAGTGAAAAATGAGAAAAGTAATATCTGCCATTGAATATGGGTCAATTTCAGAATTGTAGTTCAATCAGTAGCTCTATGTTTGATTTGAAGATGAATCATCATCATCGTCATTGTTGAAAACATCAACGGGCACGGTGTCTTGCAATGCTATGTACGACAGTGATCGCAACTTCTACTGAAGTGTGGATGGCCGTTGACTCGTTAGGAGCTCATCTGCCCTTTGACATGTCTTGTTTTTAGTCCTGCTGGGGTGGTGCACAACCCCCTCCTCACCTGGTAAACCAGGTGGGGGAAACTCTTTAGTCCCCGACTATCCGACCATGGAGCAGGTAGCATTGGATTACATGGTACCCGTGGTGGGGGAAATTCCCCCTGACCTAACCTAAAACTGAAAGAATAAAACCAGCTTTTGGAACTACAGGTGTTTAAGAAGGAACTGCAGATGCTGGAAAATCGAAGGTACACAAAAATGCTGGAGAAACTCAGTGGGTGCAGCAGCATCTATGGAGCGAAGGAAATAGGCAACGTTTCAGGCCGAAACCCTTCTTCAGACTGATCTGAAGAAGGGTTTCGGCCCGAAACGTTGCCTATTTCCTTCGCTCCATAGATGCTGCTGCACCCGCTGAGTTTCTCCAGCATTTTTGTGTACCTTTGGAACTACAGGAACTGGCAGAAGTATATGATCGAAAGAAGATGAGAGCATTTTTTTTCGTGGAAGCTCAAGAGACTGGATACTGGACTCTTGAGGGGGGGAAAAAAACAAGCTGCAGGAGGAACTCAGTGGGTTATAGAATATCTGTGGAATGAACTGGACCGATCGTGTTTTGGGTCGGGACCCTACAGTCTGAAAACGTTTTTCAGCAGTGTTTTTTAGGTGTTGGGGAGAAGTAGTGGGCTAAACGAGTGTGGAGAAGAAATTATAGAAAATAGTAATAATCGATATGCATTTTTTAAAATCGAGGAAGTGTGTGTCTAGAGATCAAGAAAGCAAGGGAGAGAAGGTACAAATTAGGATGCAGGTTAGAAGTGGAATAGAGCATGCCCGAGAAAGCTGCACAAGTAGATAGTGTGCAACGATAGGTTGATTCTAGAAATATCAGAATTTTTACATTGTTGTGCAGTAGTTGGGGATAGCACTCAATTTAATTTACTCAATGAAATGACCTAATTTAGCATATGTGACGTTTGTGATCCTTAAACATTTGCTCAAACAGTTCCATAGTTCTCTGGAAAAGCTCTATCTCCCTTGACAGATGTGTGCTACTGAATCCTGGATTATGGTTATTTGGATGTTGACCTTAAGCAAGGTGGTTAATGTGGTTAGAATGTAAGCTACTGGAACCCATGCAAGAGTTAATAAATCCTTGATCTAAGCATTTTCTCTTCCAATGGGAAATGTTTGATTCATAACTGACAATTATTCATACTGAGTTGGATTTTAATAGGATAACGATGAATGCCATTTGTCCATCTTTTATGACATTCCTGAGGGCGCCAATCAGGAGAAACTTTGATTAGGATTGTATGTTTTATTTAATTAGAATTTACATTACTAACCACATGAATGTGTGGATCTCAGCAGTTGTGTTTTCATTAACTGTCTCATTATATATTTGTAGGACATGTTCTTGTATATTTAACTGTATATAAATATTATTCAGAAAATACTTATGCACACTATTTCCTAACCTAATCAGAAGCTTGCATGCTGCCTGTTTATTGGGGTAGATCTCACTCTTTTGTGAGATTTGATGATTGCCTACACCCTGGACACCTTATTTTCTTCCATTGTTGTCCATACGATCTTCCAGGAGGCTAGCTCCCCTGTCATTGCATGCACTGTCACAATGGCTTCCTCTAAGTGTGAAGGAAAGCAGTGAAGCCCCAGGTCAATGACTGTGAAACTTTGCATTTAAATGTTTACAGATAACTTTGGTTAACATGCATTATTATAGAGGGATTTTTGATCCAAGTCCAGAACTCTCTGAAAGAGGCAATTGAAGTAGATAGTGGTAAAGAAGGCATATAATACGTTTGCTTTCATTGGTTGGGGCATTTACTATAAGAGTTAGGAAGTCATGAAGCAGCTTTATAGGACTTTGTTAGGACACATTTTGAAGTATTGCATACAACTGTACTTGCCACATTACAAACTGAGGGGCAATGTTTAAAGGAGATGTGAGTGGCATGTTTTTTTACAGCGGGTGGTGGGTGCTTGAAACATGCTGCCAGGGATGGTGGTGGAGGCAGAAAAGATAGTGGCATTTAAGAGACTTTGGGTATGGAATATGTGCAGGCCACCTTTCTGCATTAATCCTACATCCCTTGATTCTGTGAGTATTTTTAAAAAATCTGTCCATGTATATTTAACTATGCTCAGCAACTGGGCTTCCATTAGCACTGTTGGATTGTCAAGTCCAAAGATTTATCAGCCTCTGGCTGATGAAATTTCACGTGATTTATATCTTGTATGTTTGATCCTTTATTTTGAGACATTATTCCTTGATTATATATATATATGCTCCAGCTGGGAGAAACATTAACTCTATTTACTCTGAGCCCTGTAAGAATTTTGTAATGAGATAATCTTTTATTCTTTTTAAATTCTGAGTATATGTCTTGTTTGCTCAATCACTTCCAATCAACAGACATACCATCTCATGAATCAATTAGGTGATCATTTCCTGCACATCCATTTAGGCAAACTTGATGCTTCCTTTGGTAGAGGCACGAAACATGGGCATAATATTCTAGTTGTGTTCTCACTAAGGTCCTTAATAAATGCTGCAGGGTATCTTAATTCTTGCAGTCAAATTGGCTTGTTATAGAGGCCAACAAACCTTGGCCTCGGGTAGTACAATGGCACAGCGCTGCCTTAACACGCCAGAGACCCGTGATCGATATTGACTAAGGGTGCAGCCTTTACAGAGTATATAATGTTTTCCCTGTGACCACGTGGGTATTCCCCGAGTGCTCCAATTTTCTCCCATATTCCCAAAACGTGCAGGTTTCTAGGATAGTACATAGAATAGCATTAATGTGAATGGGTGATAGTGGATCGGTGCTGACATGGTAGGCTGAAGGGCCTGTTTCCACGTTGTATCTCTTTTAAAAAAAAAAAAAGATTTGCTCCCTATTTGCTTGCTGAACTTGCATACTAACTTTTATTGTTTCTTCTGCAAGGACAGCCATGTTCCCCTAAATATCTTTCCATCCATCGGCACCTAAGAAAAATACACACCTTTTCTATTTTTTCTACCAAAGTGGATAATCTTGTCTCTACATTGTATTGCATCAATGTGTTGTAACTTAGTTTCTTAACTGCCTGTTGTCATCTAGGTCTTTATGTGTCCTTTTTGCAGCCCAAGGCAATTTTATTGAATTAATTGGCGAAGCAGGATGACAAAACTGTGAAAAGTCTGCACTTATTATTTCTGTAGCAGTCAGGCCCGAATCGGGACCGAGTTAGGAAGGTGTTGGTTGAGGCATTCTGATAGATATCTGCGATACACTCAACTTTGCTTGCTGGATCTTGCGTTCTCCATACAGCCCAATAAACACGTTCCTAAATGGTACAGGAATTAGCTTCAGAAATGTTTTTAATTTGGTAACCTCCCCTGCAAAGAGATAATCTTGTCAGGTCATATGATTCCAACTCATTCCTCCTGCAGGTTGAGAAAGGTTCCACTTCATAAATTATCTTTGGCTGTATCATAGTTTATTCAAATGTAATTGAATAGAAGACCATTTACAATAGCTACAGGGTTATATGTATATATCCAGAATATGCATTCTATGGAGAAATCTGTGTTGGTTGTACATTAGGAAAGGATTTAGAAAATGTAAGCTTTTATGATCCAAAATGCATCTTATTTCTGTTAAATTGCATTTAAGATGTTCAAGCAAAGTAACTGGGAAGATGAAAGATAGACATAAAGTGCTGGATTAACTCAGTGGGTCTGGCAGCATCTCTGGAGAAAAAGGATAGGTGATGTTTTGGGTCAGGACGCTTCTTCAGATTCGACAGTAACTGTCAGTGTAGTTACCTGATACCAAAGAAGATATGATTTTTAATTAATAGGTGACTAATGTCTGTACACTGATCTTTGAGCAGTAAATTAAAAGCCAAGTTCCATTTTAAAAACTCCAAACTCAGCAGACTGGGTGCATCCGTGGAGAAAAGCAACTTCTGTTTTGGTTCGATGACTTTTGGAACAGGCTGGTTTTTTTGTTCAAAGGTCATTGAAATGTTTACTCTTATTTCCCTCTGACATGCTGCCTGACCTGAGGATTTCCAGCATTTTCTGCTCGCTATTTCAGATTTGCTATATCGGAAGTATTTTGTCTTTGGGTTATTAATTAGTGGTTTTAGTTTGGATGACAAAGTCTTAAGGATTTGTGATAGCAGAACTCAGTATTTGGTGGACTTGACCAGAGTCTTTAACATCTTCTGTGGGTAAATGATTCAGGAGCTATGTTCATTATAACATGGAATGGATAGGAGGAAATTGAAGAGGGTCTTGCAAAGTCTGCCACTTTGCAGGAAGGAAGTTGGCTGTTAGCCAGAGGCATGGTTTTGGGGAACCATCGATATAAAGTACAACGTTTTTCTTTTAAGCAAAAAAATTCTGATCTGCCGTGGAATTGGTCACCTATTTTCTATGGACATGGGCTCGGGGCTACAACCGACTTGCAGGGGAAATTTGACTTGCTGTTTGTCCTTAATTTCTTTCCATCATCCCTTCCAGGCTAAAACTGCAAATTTGAATTTTGCCTCCCAGCCAATGTTGCATTCGGCACCAGTCAGTGAGGTATAAATTTGTTTTTCACAACCTCGAGTCGGTATAAATTTGTTTTTCACAAGTTAATGGGAAGAGCAAATAGTACATGCAGCAGGATTTAGAAGAATTACAGACTTCCTCCTGCTGCAGTGAGCCATTGATGAAATCCGCATTGGGTTGAAAATGCATCAGAACAAAGATGTTCAGTTCGTCTACAATGAGAGAGGAAATCTTGCTGATATATTTGAGATACCTATGTAGCAGCAATCACATTGCATCCGGAGACAATTAGATTGTGCCAGACAAACAATGGCTGCTTTGGGACCAACATGGCTGCTTTGTAGCTATAGAGCCCTTTTTTTCTTTCTTTACTGGTTGTATGAATTTGCTAATCCCAGTGATTATTGCCTATGTTAGATTGCATTTGAACTGAGTGATTTGCCAGATGAGTTTGTTTAATTTCCAATCACTTGTTATGAGACTGGGGTACCATTCAGAACAATTCAGATCCTCATCCGTATGGAAGAATACTATAACAGCTTGGTCCTGTGGCAGATTGATAGTGGCAGGCAATGTGTTTGGCTGATGTTCCTGCCATGGTTAAAGAGGTGGTTTATTTGTTGATGCTTGTTAGAGGTTTGAAATAGTATTGGTATTCATTCATCAATGCCACGTCTACTGAGATACAGTGGGACTGAAGGGGGGGGGGGAAAGGGTAAATGTTATGCTCAATTCCGTTAGATAAAGATTGTTCATAGTTCAGAATGGAGGTGGGTTTTTTTCATTGAGCTATCTGATGTTTGAGTTTTGAAAAGAAGGGAAATTGAGATACTTCATAATCTTCTCGTGATTACTACACTTCTGCACAAGATCTAGGTCTTTAGGCTTTCAATCCTAAATTTTATTTTCGCTGAATCCATGCTTGGCCCTGTGTCTAAACATTTCTGGTTCCTGTCCACCTCCGAACTGATTCGGGCAGAAGTCCTTCTGGATAGAGTATATGTTTTAGCCATGCCAGTTGTGCATCCGCTGCCTCAAATATTACTCATTGCATTCCTGATACCAACCCATTTCACTCCCTCTTAACGCCCCATTTATCCACTCATCACGCATTTACTGCTTTAAAGACCAAGAAGAATAGACTGATTACATACAGTTCCCTCCATAATGTTTGGGACAGACCCATCATTTATTTATTTGCCTCTGTACTCCACAATTTGAGATTTGTAATGGTAAAAAATCACATATGGTTAAAGTGCATATTGTTAGATTTTATTAAATGCCATTTTTATACATTTTGGTTTTTTCATGTGGAAATTACAGCAGTTTTTAAACATAGCCCCTCCCCCCCCATTTCAGGGCACCATAATGTTTGGGACACATGGCTTCACAATTGCTCAGGTGTGTTTAAATGCCTCCTTAATGCAGGTATAAGAGCTCTCAGCGCCTAGTCTTTCTTCCAGTCTTTCCATCACCTTTGGAAACTTTTATTGCTGTATATCAATGTGAGTACCAAAGTTGTGCCAATGAAAGTCAAAGAAGCCCTTATGAGACTGAGAAACAAGACTAAAACTGTCAGAGACATCAGCCAAATCTTAGGCTTACCAAAATCAACTCTTTGGAACATCATTAAGAAGAAAGATAGAACTGGTGAGCTTACTAATCACAAAGGGACTGGCAGGCCAAGGAAAACCTCCACAGCTGATGACAGGAGAATTCTCTCTAATAGAAATAAATCCCCAAACATCTGTCCGACAGATCAGAAACACTCTTCAGGAGTAAGGTGTGGATTTATCAATGACCACTGTCTGCAGAAGACTTCATGAACAGAAATACAGAGGCTGTACTGCAAGATGCAAACCACTGGTCAGCTGCAAAAATAGGATGACCAGGTTACAGTTTGCCAAGAAGTACTTAAAAGAGCAACCACAGTTATGGATAAAGGTCTTGTGGACAGATGAGATGAAGATTAACTTATATCAGAGTCATGGCAAGAGCAAAGTATGGAGGAGAGAAGGAACTGCCCAAGATCCAAAGCATACCACCTCATCTGTGAAACACGGTGGTGGGGGTGTTATGGCCTGGGCATGTATGGCTGCTGAAGGTACTGGCTCACTTATCTTCATTGACGATACAACTGCTGATGGTAGTGGCATAATGAATTCTGAAGTGTATAGACACCTATCTGCTCAAGTTCAAACAAATGCCTCAAAACTCATTGGCCGGCGGTTCATTCTACAGCAAGACAATGATCCCAAACATTCTGCTAAAGCAACAACGGAGTTTTTCAAAGCTTAAAAAATGCTCGATTCTTGAGTGGCCAAGTCAGTCACCCAATCTGAACCCAATTGAGCATGCTTTTTATATGCTGAAGAGAAAACTGAAGGGGACTAACCCCCAAAAGAAGCATAAGCTAAAGATGGCTGCACTTCAGGCTTGGCAGAGCATCACCAGAGAAGACACCTAGCAACTGAATATCCATGAATCGCAGACTTCAAGCCGTCATTGCATGCAAAGGATTTGCAAAAAAATACTAAACAAGACTTATTTCATTTACATGACATTGCTGTGTCCCAAACATTATGGTGCCCTGAAATGGAGGGACAACGTATAAACACTGCTGTAATTTCTACATGGTGAAACCAAAATGTATAAAAAATGACCTTTATTAAAATCTGACAATGTGCACTTTAACTACATGTGATTTTTCTATTACAAATCTCAAATTGTGGAGTACAGAGGCAAATAAATAAATTATGTGTCTCCCAAACATTATGGATGGCACTATGATCGCATTTCCCTGCTCAAAGAAAGTCACCAAGGGCAGCACATTGGGGGGGGGGGGGGGGGGGTTCTGTTGTGTTATCAAAATTTGATATGAGACTTTTGTTACAAAATGCAAGAATCCATTTTCTTTATTTCAAGCCTGTTGTCTCATCCGAATGCTTATTATATTTGTATGCTCATTCTCAGTGTTTGTCTATTTGTTTTTCAGGCTCTATCAAAAGACTCAGTAGAAAGGCTACCGGTTTATAACAAATCTGCCTGGCGACACTACCAACATAACCACGAGGCTGACGATTGGTGTATACCTAGTAGTGATCCAAAGAACTTGGCTGTACACAAGATTCAACATTGATGCTCATAGTCACCAATTCAGTGACTTGAAAAGGAATAAATGGAGTTCAATCTCCATTTGATATGACAGTCAGCCATGTGAATTTTAGATACAGCATGGTTCTTTGCCGAGAACAGTAGAATAGAGGGGATTCTAGAAGTATGTGATCTTGAGTGATCAACTTTCAGTTGACACTGTCCCTTTTTTAATATTACTATTCAATGTAGGGAGACCATGCTTATGTAGAAAGAGGGGGAAAAGGGTGGCACTGTAAACATGTGAATGCATTCCAAGATTAGAAAAACCCCAATTGCAAGCACTCTGGGTCCTATTCAAAACTCTGTGTTGCTACATGGGATTGTGGTCTGGTTAGCAATGCCACAGGGAGGAATGGACTTTTCTTATCTTTGAGGAAAACCACTGTTGAACATCAGATTCTTGTCCTACATATTACAAAGAAACATTGTAATATGATTTAATTTCCCTTTATGCTATTGCTCTAAATGCCAGTAAGATAAAAAGTAGCTTTGAAATCCCAAGTGGTAAATATGATTGTATTATTATAGTCAACTATTTTTTTAGGTGTGTTGTATTAAATGGTTAGTCGGTTCTGAAGAGGGGTGCTCATGAAAGGTTCTTGCCCTGCATTGTAATGTTAGGAATAGGATCTGAAACATAGGAACAAGCATATGGCATTCAGACTGTCAAGTTCGCTCTGTTGTTTCTGTTAACCATACCAACATTAATTCTAACTTTTATGTCTTTTCACTGTTGCATAAATACTCACTAATGATAATTTGAGGCATGATTCTGTCTTTCACAATTTTTAGGAGGTAAAATGGATTTGCTGAACTTTCATTACATGATTACATTTCTATACTGTACATTCTTTAGCAGGAATGAACTGTTTTCCTTGTCAATTTCCTTCATTTTTAGAGACATTGGCTGAATGTCAATACCTACATGCTTCCACTACTCACCTTGCCTCTCCATTTTGATAGGTTAGATGTATTTTTCCCCAAGATCAGGTAATCATCTTAACATGGGAAAATCAAGAAGATTATTCAGACCAATACCATGTATAATTGAAGTAATTATTCCTTTTCTATTCTCAGGCATTTTATCAAAAAGCTCCCAACACTACCTCCCTTCCCCCAACACTCCCCATTTCCACCTGCTGGGCAGGGAATTATGATCTAGGTAACGCATCTGCAAGAAAGATAATTTAACATAATTGAATTAAATGTGCCAAATGTTTAACTAATTACGTGCTGCCTGGAAATCTGCTCTCTAAAACTCTCTTCCTCTGCATACTATTAGCTGCAACATTTTCTCTATCCTATTTCAAAATTATTTTTAATATAGTAAAGTGCGACATGTTTATTTGTATATTAATTCTTATGTGACTGCATATGTGCTTTAAATAATGTTCCAAAGATTATTACATTGGTGTAGAAAGTGAAACATCTGCCTTTCAAATTGTGAAGCGTTTACTAAAGGGCCTGTCCCACTTTCACGACCTAATTCACAACCTTTTTTACTCGTGGACATTTTTCATCATGCTAGAAAAAACGCCCCGACCTACTTGATGCCACGTGTACCTACGACTGGCATCACGACCTATCTACGACCTCGTGACGCCCATGCTGCGAGTATGAGTCAAGGGTAAACTTGGCAGAGGTCGTGAATTAGGTTGTGAAAGTGGGACAGGCCCATAAGAGCTTTTCTTAATCTATCTGCTGAACTTTAAGTGTCAAGCATAAAGCTTATTTGTGTTTATTTTCTAAACTAATTTTGTAATACATGAACACAAACTGATTATTTTTGGCTCTGAATTTACTATTGTATATTTGTGTACATCAATGTTATACATGGACTTAAATAGAATCATGCTCAACCTGACAAACTAAGGTCGTAATTGTTTAAACTCCTGTTAACCTTTAAGATTGTTCAAATATGGTTGAAATATGCACTATCAAAAATCA
Organism: Malacoraja senta; assembly: GCA_038087875.1. Taxonomy (NCBI): domain Eukaryota; kingdom Metazoa; phylum Chordata; class Chondrichthyes; order Rajiformes; family Rajidae; genus Malacoraja; species Malacoraja senta. Next base: position 22,836,876 of record CM075986.1, on the reverse strand, counting down.
TTTCTAAATAAAATAATTTAAAATGTATTTTGCTATTATAATCAATTTGCAGGTACCCTTTCATTCTCTGTAGGATTACATATGGAAAAAAAATGTTTGAAAGCTTTAAATAGTTGTTCCTTTTTGAATGGTGACTGAAATAACACTGCCAAATAATTCAAAATGGATTTTCACTAATATACATATTAATGCTTACTGTGTGAATGACACACATGAAGAGTGTAATGTTGAGTACTCCAGCTATTTTACTTTTCATATGCACGTTGTAAAGGGGCAGCAGGAGCGTGCATGGATCTTGTGGAATTCAATCAAAAAGACAAATTCTGAGTTATCAAATTACAAAAAAAAGCCAGCCAATTAAATATCAAACTGCACTACTGGAAGATAATGTAGTTTTCTGTTTTAATCATCTTTTCCTTTTAGTTTGTCTTAATCGGGGCAGTAAACTTATGATCAAAAACTACTTCATTCAGGGTCCAGAACACATGGCAGAAATGGATAATGCATCTCTTCAAGTGCTGTGAAGCACTTCTGCCAATACCGCAATCATCACTTGTTATTACAGTGCTCCAGAAATTTTGCCTGACATGCTCCAAATCAGAAACTGCCAAACAGTATGACACAGAATTATTTGTTTTCCCCCAGCAATTCATTCTTTTCATTACATAACTGATTATAATGGGGAAACCTTTGCTGCTTAATGATGTCCAACATAATGTGCAAAGTAAGTTTTAATCCTGCGTGGAATAACAGACCTGTTACACCTGCCTCACTTACAGAAATGTGTCCATACAGAATTTGCATTACTTTCCAAAATTTGACATGTGGAATAAAATTAGCTTTTATGGAATTTTGAGTGGGGGAGAAAGCTAATTTTTTTTTCTTGACAAGCAGATATGGCTTCACATTACAGAAAATAGTGATACAGCCCATTTCCTAGGAATGCATGGCCTCCAGCATTCAGACAAATCTTAATTCTCACTGTTGATTTTAAGGCATAATCTATACCTTGAAGATGTATAACATCTTTTTTTTAAACAGTTCATCACTGCCATTCAGGGTGGAAAGCTTCATCCTTCCTTGGTCAAGTTTATATGTGACTGCACCTAGCCCAAGAGCTTGACTCCAAAGCCCAGTTGATTGCTCACCACAATATATTCAAGGGGAAATTAGAGATGCCCAATAATTGCTTGCCTTGCTAGTGGCACATTAAACGCAAGACGAATGAATAAATAAAAATATTCAGCACTAAGGTCTTTTGGAAGATTCCCATCTTAAAAATTGACATCATCTGAATTAATGAAGCTTGAGTTCTAATGTTCTAGCTATTGTTGATCCTTCAACCATTATCAACAAAGCAGATCATGTGCAAATATCACACCATAAATCTGAGTCAAATTGCTGCAGCATTCACCTATAAAGGTCTGTTTCAGAAATAATTAGTTGTGAAATGCTTTGGTGTGCAATATAGCTGTAAGTTTTTTTTAATCTACCTATCGAAATCATTAAATTTGCCAATGATACTAAAATAGAAACTGCAATTAGAATGGAAGGAAATGAAGATAGTAGAGAGATTTAATTCGGCAGTACATTTAACATAGTTAAAACTTAATTTGCAATTTGAAACAAATTGCTTAACTGGATAAAGAAGGGCTGACTTGGCAGTAATAGATGAGGAATGATGTTCAACCCGTGACCGTACGTATTTAACAAGTGATATAGTAATTAAATTGAAGCACTTTAAGCAATAGAATAGATGTTTCTAGCATTTGTAATGGGGTTTTGCAAAATGTTAAGACTTTTTAGATATCTTTATTCATTGTTAAAAAAAAAAACTATACCACATGTTGAATTGGCAAGATTAACCAGAATCTATCGGAAGTAAGAATAACATAAATGCAAGTTTAAAAAAAATTAAACGTCGAATCTCTGCCAACTATTGGTTAAACAGGATCTTAAAATAAAACGTGAAGCAGCTTAGGTAAACCTAGAATACTAATTCAGATTGAGCAAAAAGATTAAGAACAAGGGGAAAGTCAACCCCTCAAGCCTGTTTCTTTATCCCAATAGATTATACTTTGATTAAAGCGTACACTCTTTCTGAAAGGTTCAAAATTTCACTCTTTTTCATTAAAACAACTTAATCTTACTCTTAAATAGCCTGGAACTTGTTTTATAATATTCTCAGCAAAAAATAATGTTGGTCTACCTCAATTTTTTACTGTTTATGGTAATCGCCTTTCAACATTTTGAACTCTAGACAACTTCATCCAACTCTTACCACAGATCAAGAAATCCTCCTGGTACAGTACTGAATAGCAAATGCAAAACCTAGTAACAACTTCAATCAAATCATTGAATGTTTCAATTAGTATGCAAACAATATACAGTGGATGCCCAAAATCTGGAATGGAAATAATTCTGGTGGTGCACGGACAAGGCGGAGTCTGAGGAGAGAAACAAAATGCACATTCCAAGAATGCTTTATCTTGACTTGCAAAGTCGCTAAAAGGTCAGAAAATTCAAACTTTTGTTTTTAATTGAATAATGCAATTAGTTGGTTGAAAGTGGAATCTGCTGCAGTTACTGGGCTGCTGAGTCGCGATGGCACCACGGTGCCAGAGTTACAAAGAGGAGAAGGCAGTTATGTCTTTGTCATGGGTCCAATGGAGTAATGGATGAATACATGTTTTAGAGATAACTAGAAAGTCAATATAGAAGATCGTAGAAAAATAAAGCAGGGTGGGAGAAGCAAAGGAGATACCAAAACTAAGTAATTTATCATTTGACATTTCTACTTTTGAAACAAACATGTAAGCTTAAACAAAAAACAGTGCTGGAGTTACTCAGCAGGTCATGCAGCATCTCTGGAGAACATGAATAGGTGATGGTTCGGGTTGTGACCCTTCAGATAAAAGCTAGCTATCAGAAGTGATGACCAGGCAGAAAATGAGCCAACATTCTCCCATGCTGAACAACATAGGACTGGGCTCTCTGGAGTATATTTATTGATTTTCAACTTAGCCAACTTTCATTTTCCAGTGATCCTTTGCAAGCACTTATCCACTCATGCTGACAAATCTCCTAAGATCGAACCTCGGGTACCTCACTCAAAAGACTGCTCATAGATGGTATTAAGTCTGAACAGTGGGCTTTAGTGGAACAATTAACAATGAGGAGTATCACTGACATTCTACTGAGACAATTTGAAGTCGATTTCCTTTTATTTGGAATGTTGATCCCTTATGCCTGCAAATGATGTAGAGAATTCTGCATATTGCAGCCAATTTTGTCAGACGTTAATTACATGGAGGGCAATTAAATTTTCAGTTCAAGCAGAAAGTTCTCTCTTTATCTTTGTTGCAGAGCTTAATATGCAGACAATCTGCCAAGAAATTGGAAACCAAAGTGCCAAGAACAGCAATATTTGGATAACAGATTAGTTCATATCTGTATTTCAAATGCAAACATTATTAAAAAAAGACACAGAGTGCTGGAGTAACTTAGCGGTCTGGCTGCATCTCGAAAGAACATGAATAGATGACGTTTTGGGTCGGGACCCGTCAGTCTGATCCTCAATCTGCCTGACCCACTGAGTTACTCCAGCACTTTGTGTCCTTTGTAAACCAGGATCTGCGGTTCCTGTTGCATTGTAGTGTGGTCTGTAGCTGCGAACTTCAGTAATACTGGAGGTGAAAAGCTTGAGGTTTATTAAATTGGTGATGCACTTTTGCTTGAGGAACATGTCACCTTGATAATTGACCACAAATTCTCAATCTAATTCGAGTCAGATGAGTTACCGGGCCAGTCCAAGACATGTAGCCCCTTCTGCTGGAAAAATTGGGTCGCCACATTTGATATACAGCACAGTGCAAGGTCTTGCTGGAATAACCTAGATCCACCTGGAAAAGTATTTGCCATCTCCGGCACCACTCTTCTCTGCAATACGTCAATATATTGCAGAGATCTCATCATTCCATCAACTGGGTGCAGCAGACCAACAACATAGTAGTTGAAATAACCCCAGAACATCATCTTTTCAGGATGAGTGACAAACTGGCCAATGTGACATTTTCTCTCCTACTTTCCGACTGATCTGAACACATTGGCCACATTGGTCCTGAACCAGGAAATGTTTTTTGTCATTGACGAACACCTTCCTCCAGTGCTCACATGCCCAAACTTTACATATTAAGGCCCGCTGGTATCATTTGTTTAATCACATCAGGTAGAAGTTGTTTTTTTCAGCTACATGTCTTCTGGCTACATGACCGACTTTAACAAGGTGTTGTCGCACGGTGATTGAGCTTATTGAGACTCCTGCTGCCTCCAAATCTTTCTTCGGGACATCTCTTCTCGGATAGATCTCACTTTCCTGAATTAGCAACACCTCATCTCTTGGAGACGTCTTACTTTTGTGGCTGCACCTGCCCATCCTCTTAGGCGATAGTGATCCAGTTTCAATTTAAAGCCACTTTACTAAAACTTTGATAACAGGAAGGATCCTTGCTAGTGACTTTGTTTGGAAATTGAGCACCAGGCCTCTCATTCCCAACATGGCGTAGCCAATTTTTCACGGACAATATGATGACATTGACAGTGAAAATCTACAATGCGATCCCTATGTTATGCTAGTGTATGAAAACTGAATGTGCATAGTCTGTTCAATACTATTTTTATAGTAAGGTGTTGAATTCTACTATTTTGCCATTACCAATTTATATATCAATCCTCCTGCATATTTATATCTGTCTCCTTTTTCTGTTGAAACTATTGATTACCAGGGGCAAAACCTTGTGCTTTTAGATTTTTTTTCTATTAAAGAACATCTATTGCAGTCTTTAAGCTAAAGAATGCAGTCTCGGTACAAGTGACAATAAACTAAACTGAACTATACAAGACTGCAGATGCTGGAATCTTGAGCAAAATGCAAAGTGCTGAAGGAACTCACCGGGTCAGGCAGCATTTGGGGAGGAAATGAGCAGGTGACATTTCATATTGGGAACTTTCGAGGGGTATGGGTGCAGAGTTGAGGCAAGTTGGTTAAGGATCATTATCTTCGAGGTTTTTCGTCTAAGACCCATTCTATCGTACATATTGGTGAAAATTTCATCAATAGCCAAGTGGGCACATATACAAAAGATAGACACAAAAAGCTGGAATAACACAGTGGGACAGGCAGCATCTCTGGAGAGAAGGAATAGGAAGAGACCTGCTTTAGACTCGTTAGGGATAAGGGAAACAAGATATATACACGGTGATGTGGAGAGATAAAGAACAATGAATGAAAGATGTGCAAAAATGTAACGATGATAAAGGAAAGGCCATTGTTAGCTGTTTGTATGGTGAAAATTAGAAGCTAGTGTGACTTGGTGGTGGAGGGATAGAGAAGGAGGGAATGCCGGGGCTACCTGAAGTGAGAGAAATCAACATACCTCTGGGTTGTAAGCTGCCCAAGCGAAATATGAGATGCTGTTCCTCCAATTTGTGTCTAGACTCACCCTGACAATGGAGGAGACCTTTGGCAGTGTACTGTAACTTGATGAATGGGGCAAGTAGGGGTGACAAAGATTGAATAGTTCTGCAGTCATTCTGTTGATTAGCTCCATTCTGGGGAGCTGGAGTAAATCCTCTTTCAATAACCCACTCCTAACAAGCTCTCTAATCTACAGGGATCATGTTGTAGGTGAGATATTGAAAGAAAATTTGGAGGAGGGTGGTGAAATGTATGGCTTTGCTTGATCCCCCAGTAGGATTGAGTGTGGGGTAGATCAATTGGCGAAGATGTCATTGTAAGTAAGCTAAGTTTGAGGGGAGTAAAATTTGAGAAGGCTCACCCATATTCAATTCACCAGAGTTGCAGGTTTTTGTGAAACAAGTTGTAATACTCGTCCCTACGTTTACCTTGGATTTGTTGTGCAACGAAGATCATGTTCACTCTGCCTCTTGTTGAGTGGAATATCTTCAGTATTATTTGAAGGAATACTTCACCAGCTGGTTAAGGTCTTTGGGCAAGATTATCACAACAACCTCCCACTTGGCAGACAGATCGGCAACGCCTTTGTGAACAACACCTTTGGAATTCTTCCGTCTGAAGATGGGTCTTGACTCGAAACGTCACCCAATCCTTCGCTCCAAAGATGCTGCCTGGCCCACTGAGTTACTCCAGCCTTTTGTGTCCAACTTTGGTTTAAACCAGCATCTGCAGTTCCTTCTTACACCTTTGGAATTAACTTATTTATTGAAGACGCCCATAATTGCAGCATCTCTGAGATCCCTTATGATTTCCGTCTTTTCTTAAAAGGAGATTAGGGTGTGAGTTTGAACCAGAAGAATTTCTGTCATATTTTATTACTTTGGCAGGCATTCTATCTGCTCTAGAGGCCTTTTTATTTTTCATCTACAGTATGTTTTTATTTTCACTTATTAACCAGATATGCATGGTACTAATAGTGTGTTGTGGAATGGAATCATGGACACTCATGGCAAATTCTATAAACTGCCATAGGTGCAGTAAAGTTTGATGTTAGTCTGATTTAAACAAGAGGTATTTCTAAGTTGAATATAACGGTAATGTAAGGGTAAAATGACAATTAACCACCTTTTCTCGAACCAAAGGTATTTCACTGGACCCATTCTAAAACTAAAACATACCTTGCATCTTTTGAGCAGGTGATCAAAAGCAATGACAAAGAAGATTGTGAAGTAGCAGAGGAATGCAGACCAGCGATGAGGGGGAGAGTTGATGAGGGAAGAGAAGGAGATGTTTAGGGATGGATATCCACAGCTTCACAATAGAAGGCATAGACATTAATTAAGCAATTAAAATTCAGAAATAATTAAGTGTCCAGAATTTGAGCTGATATTCCAAAGGCTGAACATCATAAGGTGGTGATGATGAGGTCAAGCAGGTTTCTCCTATGAATTGCTTCATCACCAGAGACCCAGCTTTGATCCTGAACTCAGGTGCTTTCTGTGTGTAGTTTGCACATTCTCCCTCTGAGATAGTTCAGGCAGATACTATAACAACATTTAAAATAAAAACAAACACGGGCAAATGGGCTATCTTAGATAGAACATCTTGATTGGCATGGACGAAGGGCCTCTTTCTGTGCTGTATGACTATATGATTTTATAAGTAAGCCCTCTCTGGTTGCCAGTTCTCTGTCTCTGCAGGTATGGGTACAAGCAATCAAATTCAAAATGTGAAGACTTAAGTAATGCCAAACAGAGTCACAAATTCTCAGCAGTCTTCAAAATGTTGGATGAAAATAATTCTGCTGAATCAAACAGCACACTGAAGAAATCCATTGTTCTATTTGTGAAGAAGACACCATTAAAGGTCAGTAGTAACATTACACTCTCACAACTGATGTATAATTGGTTAAGATGTTTAAGAAGGAACTGCAGATGTTGGAAAATTGAAGATAGACAAAAATGCTGGAGAAACTCAGCGGGTGAGGCAGTATCTATGGAGCGAAGGAAATAGGCAACGTTTCGGGTCGAGACCCTTCTTCAAACCTTCTTCAGTATAATTGGTATGTACCTAAATATTCAAAATCCTTTAGTTTCTCACTATTGTTGATTAATTTTTAACTTTGTAGTATTTTATGTATCAAATACATTGCTGAGACTATGTACTGAAAGCATGTAACTGTCCAGGTATATTTAATAAGATAGAATGATGCAGAAGATATTTACCTGCCAGCTTACATGCGATACGAGTTAAGCAAAGATTAAATGAAGAAAAGCTATAATTTAAATTGAATATATATATCTCAGTGTGGCGTAACAATATTATCCAGTAAATGGCTAGATTATGCAGGTTAAAGTCAATACTTTACAAGTATCAACTCGGATGCTCCAATTAGATTGAACCTCAGGGATTATGAACAGAAGGTAATTCAGATTTTCACGGAAGATGTTGGGTGGGAACCAGGATAGTTTCAGCTGTGCCATTATTTCCATATCACTGTCAATACATTCGCAAAGTAATTTGAGTAGAACAACAGAGGCGTCCTGACGTCAATAGAACTGTGTTTCAACAAGGAAGTGGGTGCAGGAAAAAAACATGTAAAGACATCAACAACATATTATTTGGCACAATGCTACTCATATCCAAGGCGCATGGTTGCAGCACATTACATTTGGAAATGCTTTGAAATTTTGTGATTTTCATTTGCCAGTGGTGATTTATTATGAAATGTGGTTTTCAGAAATGTAATCTTCGATTTCAGTTCAGGAAAGGGTGAACTGTAAACTGTTTAGAGTTTGGAATTTTAATGTAATAGCTTTGATCCCAACCACTGATGGTCACATGCACATCCTAATTCAAGCACCATTGGACAAAAGCAGCTGGGAAAGCTTTAATTATAGAAATATCCAGCACTTTTTCACCAGCATAAAAAGGTACCGTTTCAAAAACAAGTACTTGCATTCATACGATACGATATGATACGATACGACGTTATTTATCCCAGTAGGGAAATTGATCTGCCAACAGTCATAAAAACACAAACACGCAAAATACATGAAACATGAAATTAAAGTGACGAATGGAAAGGATTGTGGATGTGCGAAGATTGGGGGGGGAGTGTGGAGTCAGTCTCAGTCTACCCCAGTCTAACCCTAACCCACGACAGAAGGGGGAGGATTGTACAGTTTGATAGCCACAGGGAAGAAGGATCTCCTGTGGCATTCTGTCCTGCATTTTGGGTGAACCAATCTGTTGTTGAAGGTGCTCCTCAGGTTGACCAATGTGTCATGGGGAGGGTGAGCTGTATTGTCCAGGATGCTCTGCAGTTTGAGGAGCATCCTTCCCTCCAAGACCACCTTCTATGAGGTGGTCTTTTACTACATAAAATGCCGCTTATGTAGTAAAACATCCCACAAATGCTCCACATGAGTATTGTCAAATAATATTTGACACTGATCTGCAAAAGGTGACTGACGGATCAGCGACCTAATCTCTGGCAGAAATTTAACACACAAATCAGTGATACACATGTTGGAATGATTAAAATTGATGGTGCATGGCAGAGCAGAAATGGAGGAGAGCAGAGGTCCCAGAGCAGTTGGAGAAGCTGTCTGAGAGACCGGGATAGGTCAAGGAAAAATTGAAAACAAGTAATGTGCAGGAGCCACAGATTTACTTTGGTGAATGAAACTTGGAACAATTTAGGACAAGACTGTTTAGTTTAATGAGCTCAACTTTAATAATATCTCAGAAAAGTAATATGGGAAAAAGAAAGGGATCATGCAAAATATTGTAATAGGGTGAAGTGAAATTATTTAGTTTAGTTTAAATATACAGCGCTGATCTAGAGGGGATGAGTGAATAATCTTTGCACTGGATCAGTATGCTCACTTAACCAATTATGCCATTCGGTCTTTACTGGTTCTCCACGCACATTCCCCTTCTCTGCAACTTAAAATATATTTGCTCAGTTATAATGAGAAATCATTGAACTGAAACGTTGATTGTGTTTCTTTTTCCATAGAAGCTGTTTGACTGCCGATGATTTCCAGCAACTTTTTTTTTTTCATTTCCATGTTTCTAACATTTGCAGTTTTATTTGTCTTTGTTGCATTCATTTGGAGTGAGTGCAGACACTATTACTTCAATTATGGGTTTGTGAGGCTGCACGTTTTTAATTTAAATTGTGAAACTATCAAAGATTAACAGAGTTAAATCAGGGTTTAAAGGAAATGGACAATGAGTTTGTTTTGTTCCTTTTGGTTTTGATGCAGATCTCAGAGACAAGCCCAGACTGTTTTCAGCAGAATTTTTAAGAAACTTGGAAGCAGGCCACAGCTATGCAATGCTTCCAGCTATGAATTGAAATAGCAGTGACGCCAGTCACACTGGGAGCTTATCCTCCACTGATTGTGAAACAATGTCTGTTGACGGCAAGCAAAACATTTAAGAACGATCTCTGAGCTGCTCCACCTATATGCTCCTGCCCGGTGCCTCAGGTCAGCTGATCAGCTGCTCCTTGAGGTACCAAGGTCTAAGCGGAAGCTCAGAGGGGATAGAGCTTTTTCTGTTGCTGCTCTGGCACTCTGGAACACCTTGCCGCTGCACATCAGACAGGCCCCCTCACTGTCCATCTTCAAATCCTCCCTAAAAACATATTTTTATTCTTTGGCTTTCGACACTGGCTGAGGCATTGCCCCTGTTTTTAGTGCTTTTAATGTCTTTTAATTTTTAGTGTGTTTTTTATAGTCCTTCGTTTTACGGTTTTTAATGGTTTTTAATTGTTTGTAATAGCTTTTTGTTCATGATTTCTCATGTACAGCACTTTGTGGCAACTGTGGTTGTTTAAAGTGCTTTATAAATAAAGTTATTATTATTATTATTAATATTTAAACCACATCTGCCAGACAAGCAACTGAGAAACAGCACATGTGAACCTGTTTATACGTCTTACACTTGCAGTCCGATGTCGAACCAAGTTCAGGAGGTTCAATTAAATCCTTGTTGTTCAAAGCAATATATAAATTCATTGGAGCAAAAGATCAAAGCTTTAATTCACCAATCCAGGCCAAATTTAATGGGCAGTGCAATTGTTTCATCGCAACTAGGCTTTGGAGGCTTCATGCAACCAATGATTTCAACCAAAGATAGACAAAAATATGCTGGAGTAATTCCACGGGTCAGGCAGCAACTCTGAAGAAAATGGATAGGTGACGTTTAGTGTCAGGACCATTTTTCATACTCAGACAGATTTCAGATTCAGAGACTGAAGCGGGATCTTAACCTAAAACATGACCTACCCATTTTCACTAGAGATGCTCATCAGTCTGAAGAAGGGTTTCGGCCCTAAACGTTGCCTATTTCCTTCGCTCCATAGATGCTGCTGCACCCGCTGAGTTTCTCCAGCACTTTTCTCTACCTTCGATTTTTCCAGCATCTGCAGTTGCTTCTTAAACTCTCTAGAGATGCTGCCTGGTCTGCTGAGTTAAAGCAATTTGTGTCTATCTTTGGTATAAACCAGCATCTACATGTTTTTATTGCAATGATTTCCACCCTTTGGCCTCTGTTAGAAAATCAGGTTGTGTAAACATTGATAAAAGATGGAATTATCTGGGATAATGTTGGGTAAATAAAGCCTGATGTTTGAGGAGGGAGAAAAATGTTAACTTTAATTTGAAATATAATTTAAAAAAAAGAACTGCAGATAGAAACATAGAAATATAGAAAAATAAGTGCAGGAGTAGACCATTCGGCACTTCGAGCCAACACTGCCATTCAATATGATCATGTCTGATCATCAAAAATCAGTACCCTGTTCCTGATTGTTTTCCCCATATCCCTCAAATCCTTTAGCCCTAAGAGCTAAATCTAACTCTCTCTTGATAACATCCAGTGAATTGACCACCGCTGCCAATCCACAGATTCTCAACTCTCTGGGTGAAAAAGTTTTTCCTCATCTCAGTCCTAAATAGCCTACATCTATTCTTAAACTGTGACCTCTTATTCTGGACCCCCAACATCGGGAATAATTTTCCTGTATCTAGCCTGTCCAATCCTTTAACATTTTTATATGTTTCTATAAGATCCCCTCTCATCCTAAATTCCAGTGAATACAAGCCCAGTCGACCCATTCTTTCATCATATGTCAGTCCGCCATCCTGGGAATGAACCTGGTGAACCTACGCTGCACTCCCTCAATAGCAATAATGTCCTTCCTCAAATGAGGAGACCAATATTGCACACAATACTCCAGGTGTGGTCTCACCAGGGCCCTGTACAACTGCAGTAGGACTTCCTTGCTCCAAAACTCAAATCCTCTCGCAATGAAGGCTAACATGCCATTAGCTTTCTTCACTGCCTACTGCACCTGCATGCTTACTTTCAGTGACTGATGTACAAGCACACCCAGGTCTCGCTGCACTTCCCCTTTTCCTAGTCTGACACCATTCAGAAAATAATCTGTCTTCCTGTTCTTGCCACCAAAGTGGATAACCTCACATTTTTCCACATTATACTGCATCCACCATGCATCTGCCTACTCACCCAACCTATCCAAGTTACCCTGCAGCCTCATAGCATCCTCATTGCAGCTCACACTGCCACCCAGCTTCGTGCCATCCGCAAACTTGGAGATGTCGCATTTAATTCCCTCATCTAAATCGTTAATATATATTGTAAATAACTGGGGTCCCAGCACCGAGCCTTGCGGCAACCCAATAGTCACAGCCTGCCATTCTGAAAAGGACCCGTTAATTCCTACGCTTTGCTTCCTATCTGCCAACCAGTTCTCTATCCATGTCAATACCCTACCCCCAATACCATGTGCTTTAATTTTGCACATTAATCTCTTGTGTGGGACCTTGTCAAAGGCTTTTTGAAAGTCCAGATACACACATTCACTGGCTCTCCCTTATCCATTCTACTTGTAACATCCTCAAAAAATTCCAGAAGATTAGTCAAGCATGATTTCCCCTTCATAAATCCATGCTGACTTTGACCGATCCTGTCACTGCTTTCCAAATGCGCTGCTATAACATCTTTAACAATTGACTCAAGCATCTTCCCCACTACCGATGTAAGGCTAACTGGTCTATCATTCCCCGTTTTCTCACTCCCTCCTTTCTTAAAAGGTGGAGTTACATTGGTTACCCTCCAGTCAACAGGAACTGATCCAGAATTGAAAGAGCATTGGAAAATGATCACCAATGCATTCACGATTTCTAGGGCCACCTCCTTGAATATCCTAGGATGCAGACCATCAGGCCCTGGGGATTCACCTGCCTTCAGTCCCAACAGTTTACCGAACACCATTTCCTGACTAATGTGGATTCCCTTCAGTTCCTTCCTTCCACTAGATCCTCGGTTCCCTAGTATTTCTGGGAGATTATTTGTGTCTTCCTTAGTGAAGACAGAACCAAAGTACTCGTTTAACTGTTCTGCCATTTCCTTGTTTCCCAATATAAATTCACCTGTCTCTGATTGCAAGGGACCTACATTTGTCTTCACTAATCTTTTCCTGTTTACATATCTGAAGAAGCTTTTAGGATCAGATTTTATATTCCCCGCAAGCTTTCTTTCATGCTCTTCCTCCCCCTCTTAATTAACCCCTTTGTCCTCCTCTGTTGAGTTCTAAATGTCTCCCAGTCCTCCGGTTTGCTGCTTCCTCTGGCCAATTTATATGCATTTTCCTTGGATTTAACGCTATCCTTGATTTCCATCCTTAGCCACAGTTGAGCCGCCTTCCCCGTTTTATTTTTTCGCCTGACAGGGATGAACAATTTCTGGAGTTCATCCATGCGGTCTTTAAATCTTTGCCATTGCATCTCCACTGTCAATCCTTTAAGTAGAATTTGCCCGTCTAAGTAAGTAAGTAAGTAAGTTTATTGGCCAAGTATTCACATACAAGGAATTTGCCTTGGTGCTCCGCCCACAAGTAACAACATGACATACAATGACAGTTACGAATGACTCAGAAAACACTAAACATTAATAATAATAAAACACCATTGATCAAGCATGTGAACCAACAAAATACTACAGATTTTTGGCTGTTGAGTTGAGCAACTACTCGTGGATAAAAACTGTTTTTATGTCTGGCTGTGGCAGCTTTGACAGTCCGGAGTCGCTTTCCAGAGGGAAGTGATTCAAAGAGTTTGTGGCCAGGGTGAGAGGGGTCAGAGATGATCTTACCCGCTCACTTCCTGGCCTACGATCATAGCCAATTCCCGTCTCATACCTTCAAAGCCTCCTTTCTTTAAGTTCAGGACCCTAGTCTCTGAATTAACTGGGTCACTATCCATCCTAATGCAGAATTCCACCATATTATGGTCACTGTTGCCCAAGTGGCTTTGCACAACAAGATCGCCAACTAATCCTTCCTCAGTACACAATACCCAGTCTAGGATGGCCTGCCCTCTGGTCGGTTCTGCTACATGTTGGTATAAAAAAACATCCCGTATACATTCCAGGAAATCCTCCTCCTCAGTGCTGCTATTAATTTGGTTGACGCAATCTATATGTAGTTTAATGTCACCCATGATAAGTTGCTGGTTTATACCAAAGATTAGACACAAAGTGCTGGAGTATTTCAGCAGGTCAGGCAGCATCCTTGGAGAAAATGACTAGGTGACATTTTGGGTCAGGACCGTTCTTCAGACTTTATTCAATTCAATTCAATTCAATTCAATTCAACTTTATTGTCATTGCACAGATACAAGTATGGGTACAACGAAATGCAGTTTAGCGTCTGTTCGTAGTAATATTGCAATATAGAAATAAAAATACAGAATAAGAATAATATACAGAATAAAAATACAGAATAAGCAAACAACGTGGACGGAGAGACTGGAGAAATCTATCGGTGGGACTCCGAGTTCAGCAATGTGATAGTGTTGTTGAAGAAGCTGTTCCTCATCCTACTTGTACGAGACCTGAGGCTTCTGTACCGCCTCCCTGATGGGAGGAGGGCAAACAGTCCATGGTTAGGCTCCTTGATGATCTTCCCGGCCCGTCTCAGACACCGTTTTCGGTGGAGGGCATCCATTGCAGGGAGCGGGGCACCGATGATGTACTGAGCGGTTTTCACCACCTGTTGTAGTGCCTTCCTGTCAGCTACCGTGCAACTGCTGTACCATACCGTGATGCAGGTGGTCAGGATGCTTTCGATGGTACAGCGGTAAAAGTTGGTCAGGATCTGGGGGGACAGGTGAGCTTTCTTGAGCCTCCTCAGGAAGTAAAGGCGCTGCGCCTTTTTGATCAGTTTGG
>CM075986.1:22787136-22817136 GCA_038087875.1 Malacoraja senta | reverse complement strand
CTGCATGTCAGTCATGCTCTATCTTTAGTCTCCTGCATTTCATTCATGATCTTAAATCAGGTGATCAATTTTGCCAATTGCAAGATTGAACCAACTTCAATATTTTGAACCTCTCCAAATAAAGTTAGACAAACATGCAAAGGGAATGGAAAACATAATAATGTGTAAAGCATTGCCATATTTAAAAGAAATTTAATACCCTTTGCAGACACTATTTATAGATTGATAGACAAGAGACAATTGTAACGTATTAATTGCTCTGGTTCAAATTCCAAACACAAGCTTAAAGCGGCTGCCAAAGACTTACAAGAAGGAAGTAAGTTAAAATGGGTGCGTGATAAGTTTTAAAAAAATTACATGGAGTTAAAGTAGGAAAAGTAGGTTGAAGGGTATCAGGGTAGCCGTACCAAGGTTCTTTATTTTGTTCCTGAATGTTTCACTGGCTTCTTAATGACCATCTGTAGGCATAATACTCAAGCTGTTGTTTGTGGGGAAGTTTAAATAATGTCCTCCAGCTTCTAATTTTTCATCATGATTCTATAATTCAATTTATTTACTTGATTGTTTCACCGTGATTGATTAAGACACATTTTCCTCTTCTTTTTATACCAATTATCAGATATGAAAAGTATTCGTTTTTCTTTCAAGACAGAGCTTGGAAACAGGCCCTTCGACCTAACAGGTTCGCGCCCATCATCGATCACCCTTTCGCTCTGCTTCTATGTTATTCCACTTTCTCATCCACTCCCCGCACACTAAGGGGGAATTTACAGAGGCCAACTGACCTACAAACACGCATGTCTTTGGAATGTGGGAGGAAACGAGCATCTGGAGAAAACCTACATGTTCACAGGGCAAATGTGCAAACTCCACATAGGCAGCACCCGAGGCCAGGATTGAACCCAGTTCTCTAGCGCTGTAAGGAGGCAGCTCTACCAACTGCACCAGCATGCCGCCCTTTTTTTTGACTCCCAAAGAAAAATGGGATTGGAACGCTCTATCCCAAGCAAGAATACTTGGATTCTTGCCAGATATCGAATGCCTGTCAGAGTTTTCCCCCCAAGGATACCAGATTTGAGCATATTGATTGGTTGCATCGCAGCCTGGTGTGGCAACTCGAATGCCCAGCAATGTAGGAGATGAGAATAAGTGGTGAACTCTGCCCAGGCCATCATGTATACTGACCTTCCTACCATCAAAGAGATCTATAGGAAGTGCTGCCTCAAAAAGCCTGTTAGCGTCATAAAGGACCCATACCATCATGGCCATGCTCTCACTTCACTCCTACCATTGGGAAGAAGGGATAGGAGCTGAAAACCTCTAATGTTCAGGTTCAGGAACAGTTTCTTCCCAACATCCATCAGGCTATTGAACACTACGAACTCCAACTAAACTCCGAACTGTGAACTGCCTTGGTTGCACTAGTCTTTCTGTTTGTTTTGGCACTATATTTTTTTCTTTAATTTATTAATTTATTTTTGTTATTTATTATGGTATCTACTGAGTACTATGTTTACATACTTGTTGTGCTGCTGCAAGTAAGGATTGCATTGTTCTGTTTCGGAACATATGGCAATAACACACTCATGACTCTTTTGAGTCTTGCTTAAGTAGTTAAAGCAATGCCAAACCTCAGAGATGCCTCAGATTTAGCAGTCAGCTCAATATAGAATGTAATCCTGAGAGAACCTTTGGACAGACTAAGGACACTCTTTCGCTGCAATTTGAGAATACCCGAGCTGGCAAATGTTTAAGATAGATAAAAATGCTGGATTAACTCAGGGGGACAGGCAGCATCTCTGGAGAGAAGGAATGGGTATTCAGGTCGAGACCCTATGTAATGTGCATTATGGGTTCTAAAAGGTTGGGAAATGTTCTGTCAACCTGTGCTATGAAAACAGTAAATGAAGCTCTGTAATTCTGGCAGTACCTGGGGTGAGAAAAACGAGAGGTAATATTTTAGGTTGAAGGCCTTGCTTCAGAACTGATACCTGCTTGTCAGGTGGCTGGGCTGCAAACTTTGGGTGAGAGTTGAGAGTGAGAAATTGTGAGGGAGTGCAGTGACGGAGGGGGGGGGGGGGGAGGGGGAAGGGAGCTTTTGCATTTTTCAGCTTGAAATTGTGCAATCTGGTGCATACTGTAGCAAGTCTTTTAACTTACACTTGAATGCAACATTTATGCTTCAAATTGGATTAGGTATGAATAAGGTTAGGCTAAATTACATTCCTAATTATATTCCACAGTAGAGCCAGGCTCTGATCAACACGTGCAGCACATGAATGACCTTAGTATATTCATGTATGGAAATCAGATTATAATTCATGCTGTTATGCATATATTTAGAGAAACAAAAATATAGAAACAAGGCAAGAGGAGTCGGACTTCCATCACTGTTCTGCACAAATAAATCAATCAACCTTACCCTTTGACTATAGAAACAACAAAAATAATGCCACATATTCAATCGTAAATGGTTCAATGAAATTAAGATATATATGTAAAACATATATATGGAAACAGGCCCTTCAGCCCACCAGGTCCACACCGACCAGCAATCTACCATACACCAGTTCTATCCTGCACGCCAGGGACAATTTACAGAAGCCAATTAACCTACAAACCTGCACTTCTTTCAGATGTGGTTGAAACCGGAATATCCAGAGAAAACCCATGTAGTCATAGGGAGAATGTACAAATACTGTACAGACAGCACCCGTAGTCAGGATCAAATCTGGGTCTGTGGTGCTGTAAGGCAGCAACTCTACCGCTGCATCATCCCATTAAATTATTTTTTCTGCAATATATTTATTATGGTGTCACGTCAATAAAGATGAACAGATGATTCTGATTTCTGCCCTTAGTTGGATAACACACATCTCCAGTCATTGTGTTTTACATCTATATGGCTGGTTTTCAACCTCTTCAGTCTGAAGGTCTCGACCCGAAACATCACCCATTCTTTCTCTCCAGAGATGCTGCCTGTCCCGCTGAGTTATTCCAGCTTTTAGTGTCTATCTTCAGTTTAAACCAGCATCTGCAGTTCCTTCCTACACTCTTTGTTAAGCGAAACAGGTCCTATTCTCATAATATTATTCACCTCAACTAAGTCTTTTCTTCACCTCTGTTGCTGCAGAGAATACAATCCCAGTTATCAAATCTTTCTTCAAAGTGAAAAAAAAATTCTAGCCCTGCCAACATCTTCATAAATCGCCCCTGGATCCTCTCCGGAGCGATTGCACCCTTTCTACAATGTGTCATAGTCTTACAGCCTGGAAACAGGCCCTTCATCCCAACTTGTCCATGCAGATCAACATGCCCCATCTAAACTAGTTATCCGCATTTGGCAATATCCTTTTAAACCTTGTGCGTGCCAGTGTGTGTGTAAGGGTGTGTTTCAGTGTGTGTTAGGTTGTGTGTGAGAGTGTGTGTTAGGTTGTGTGTGAGAGGGTGTGTCAGTGAAGCGGTGACAACACCCGGAGTGAGCGGAGACTTGGTGATGTCCGGGGAGCATTTCCCTCTCTCCCCCCCGGGAATGCGGGCCGGCCCAGGTGTTCTGTGTCCAGCTGGGGTCCGGGGGAGGTGAGGGACAGTGACCCGGGGATCAGGGGGAAGTGAGGGTCAGTGACTCCAAGGGGTGTGGACAGAGCGGCCGACGGACACAGAGCCGCCAGAGGTGAGGGTGGGAGGTGGAGCGGTGCCCATCGGGGGGTGGGGGAGGGGAGTGGTCGTGGTGGTACCACCGCCATGTCTCACCTATCACACCATCTGCACGGGAATGTTAATGCGGGTGAGGCAGCATCAATGGAGCGGTAGACAAAAATGCTGGAGAAATGCTTGAGTCTGAAGAAGGGTCCAGCTCAGACATAGAGGCTGCCTCGCCCGCTGAGTTTCTCCAGCATTTTTGTCCATATTGCCATTTTAAATAGTGTGCGATAGGCTTAAGCCAATCAAGTTGCTAGTTCTTTACGGGAAACCTGCCGACAGAAAACTCTTCTCATTGGTGAGTGTGGAGGAGTGTGACTTCATTTATTTATGTGTATTTAGAAATATCTTTTTTTTTTGAGCGTGAGAAATTCTGTCATCAGCGTGAGAGCGTGAGAATTTCATGAAATGCGTGACTCTCACGCTCAATGCGTGAGAGTTGGCAGCCCTGAGGTCGACATATTCAGTGGCTAATTCTCCAAACCACTGAAGGTAAATCGGTAACGACCTACCAATTATCATCAACTGTGCGAACCTCCTCATTTCTCTATTTGGCATCTCTGGACTCTATTGACTGGACATCTGAATGTGAGGCTTTTCATGTTGGAGAGTAGAAAACACAGCTTGAAATTTACAGTCGTCCAAATGCAGAAGTGCGATTTTAACAAAATCAACACCCATTTAAATTTGTTTATATCAGTTTTTATTCATTGTGGAGTGAGTGGACAGACAACATTTCAGGTCGGGACCTCTCTCCAGTCTGACGACGGGTATCTCTGGACTCTATTGACCCAAATTATCGCCTGTCCATTCCCTCCACAGATGCTGCCTGACGAGTTGACTCTAGGTGTTTAGCTCAAGATTCCAGCATCTGCAGTTCATTGTATCTCTAAAAATAAAATATACAGATTCAGTATTCAACTTTTTGAGCCTCAATTGATTTGAAATATCTGTACGTGTTAAACTCATTCTGAGAGAACATTTGAAACTGATTAAGGATAGTCTTTCTCTGCAACCTGAGAATACAATTCGGGTGTGGGCTCATATGGGTGTGCC
The DNA here is from genome assembly GCA_038087875.1 of Malacoraja senta. NCBI lineage: Eukaryota > Metazoa > Chordata > Chondrichthyes > Rajiformes > Rajidae > Malacoraja > Malacoraja senta. The sequence continues at coordinate 22,812,378 of CM075986.1, read as the reverse complement.
AAGTGGTTGTTGTCGAGGCATGTTGATGACTTTTTATGCTGCGGGCCGATTGCTACAAGTGTAAATCAGTAAGTGTAAGAGGCTTGAGAGTGAAAGCATTACTTGACCATATTTGAAAATGTGACACATGGGACTGAGGTGAGAAAGGATGGGGGGGGGAGAAAGGCCTGAGGGTCTGCGATCAGGGCAACAAAGGAGGTGAGTGACCTGAGGAGGATGGATTCTAAAGGAAAGATTGAGTAGTAGGTGTGTCTGACAGAAAGATCGGTGTGGGGTAATGGGAAGCTGGTGTATGGGAAATCTGAAAGAAAAACAGAGTTGGCGAAGCGGGTGACTCTGGCTGAACATAGAACATAGAACAGTATAGCACAGGGACAAATACAATATCTCACAGAGTCTGTGCCTAACATAGCCAAGATAGACTAATTCCATCTGCCTGCACATGATCCATATCCCACCATTCTCTACATATCTATGTGTTTCTCTAAAATCCAAAAGCTTCTTAAACGCCACTATCGTATCTGCCTCCACCACAACCTCCAGCAGTGTGTTCCATGCATCCTCTGTGTAAAATAACGTACCCTGCACATCTCAATAGACAATAGGTACTGGAGTAGGCCTTTCGGCCCTGAGCCAGCACCGCCATTCAATGTGATCATGGCTGATCATCCCCAATCAGTACCCCGTTCCTGCCTTCTCCCCATATCCCCTGACTCCACTATCTTTAAGAGCCCTATCTAGCTTTCTCTTGAAAGTATTCAGAGAACCGGCCTCCATCGCGCCCTCTGAGGCAGAGAATTCCACACACTCACAACTCTCTGTGAGAAAAAGTGTTTCCTCGTCTCCGTTCTAAATGGCTTACCCCTTATTCTTAAACTGTGGCCCCTGGTTCTGGACTCCCCCAACATCGAGCGTGTCCAAAGCCTTAATAATCTTATATGTTTCAATAAGATATCCTCTCATCCTTCTAAACTACAGAGTATACAAGCCCAGCCACTCCATTCTATCAACATATGACAGTCCCGCCATCCCGGGAATTAACCTTGTAAACCTACGCTGCACCCTCTCAATAGCAAGAATGTCCTTCCTCAAATTAGCGGACCAAAACTGCAAACAATACTCCAGGTGTGGTCTCACCAGGGCCCTGTACAACTGCAGAAGGACCTCTTTGCTCCTATACTCAACTCCTCTTGTTATGAAGGCCAACATGCCATTCACTTTCTTCACTGCCTGCTGTACCTGCATGCTTACTTTCATTGACTGATAAACAAAGACCCCAGATCCCGATGTACTTCACCTTTTCCCAACTTGACACCATTTAGATAGTAATCTGCCTTCCTGTTTTTGCTACCAAAGTGGATAACCTGACATTTATCCACATTAAACTGCATCTGCCATGCATCTGCCCACTCACCCAACCTGTCTAAGTCACCCTGCATTCTCATAGCATCCTCATCACAGTTCACACTGCCACCAAGCTTTGTGTCATCTGCAAATTTGCTAATGTTACTTTGAATGCCTTCATCAAAATCATTGATGTAAATAGCTGTCCCAGCACCGAGCCTTGCAGTACCCCACTAGTCACTGCCTGCCATTCTGAACTTTAATCTTTGCTCCTCTCACCTTAACACTATGGCCTCTAATCATTGACATTTCCACCCTGGGATAAAGGTTCTGACTGTCTACCCTATCTATGGCATTCATAATTGCATATACTTCTATCAGGTCTCCGCTCAACGTCCAGCGTTCCAGAGAAAAAAAATCGAAGTTTGTCCAACCTCTCTTTGTAGCTAATAACTTCTAATCCAGACAGCAGTCCATTGAAACACCAGTCACCTGGCAAAGACCATGTCCAATATGGCCCCACCTTGAGTGGGCTATGTAACAGAAAGATCAGGTCTGGGATTGGCAGAAAAGTTAGATTAATGATGGAGGTTGAGGTTAGAACCAGGTCGAAAGAAGGGTCCCGAACCAAAAAGTCCTTCTCTCCAGAGGTGCTGCCTGTCTCGCTGAGTTACTCCAGCATTTTGTGTCTATCTTCGATGGAATAGATCAGGTTGGGTCAGTGACGTCACTTTACCAGGTAAACAATGCCTAAGATATTGTACATTCAAATGCCGCGGAAACACAATGGAAGTTTAGAATGTGGTAACAAAGAACTGCAGATGCTGGTTAACACATAAAAGGACATAAAGTGCTGGAGTAACTCAGCAAGTCAGGCAGCATCTCTGGAGAACATGGATAGGTGACGTTCCGGGTCAAGACTCTTCTTGAGAAATTCATGGTGGAAGTATGTACTATGAAACAAATGAAGACTATAGGAATAACTTCAATAATAAATATGCTTCATTTTGATTGAAAATTGAGGGATTTCATAATCCTAACTCGATTGGGTTAATAATGTTTCCAATTAAAATATGTGATAATGCATCTATTTCAATAGAGGGCAATTGGAATGGTTACATTAAACCACATATTACATTTGGGTCATTTTATAAACCTATGACATTTAGCATAACAAACCTGATTTCTGGAGCGTTCTGCCATCTGCTGGCTATTTCGATTCTTACTCACCAATATATTTCCTCTTTGGCTTTTCACGTCAATGCATTGTGAAGGAAGGACCTGCAGACGCTGGTTTACACCGAAGATAGAGACAAAATGCTGGAGTCACAGCGGGCCAGACAGCATCTCTGTATAGCTGGATGTTGTGTCTATCTTCAATGCATTGTGATGCTTTTTGCAAATGTTGCGGATGACAAAAAAATGGGAGTGCTTTTTTAATTTAAAGTAATTTTCTGGCTAAAACGACCCAATGCATCGATTCCAGAAGACTATTGGTACCTTTTGGTGCTTCAATGGTGGAATTTCTGTTCTAATGGCAAAGTGGCATTGAAATGTCTGCTGTAATTCTGGTTGGTTGTAGTCGGTATCAGACTTGCATGAAGCACTATTTGGGCAAGCACAAAACACCAGCTGCCGTGGCATGTGACCAACCTGCATTAGTCCCTGCTGATTCAAAGAGTCTAATTGTTTTGGTGTTTCTCACTGAGAAACAAACATACTCCAGTCTTTCAGTGAAATGAATTGGGTTGGTTTTATTTATTGCCTTGCTGAGTACATTGAAAATTCACAAAATGTTACTTGCAAAATACCACTACTTATGGTGTGGAATGTTTGGGTTTTTTTTTTAAACGATCTTTCATTCCCACCAATATACAAATAGGTAACATTGGACTGGTTTAACCACACGAGGTTTTAGACCATTCCAAAGTTACCACGTACACACAATTCCTACCGAAGCACGAAACAGATCTGTTTTATAGAATGGGGGGAAAAAGTGAAATAAAAATAAAAATCTGCTATTTTCCAAATCATGCGTCCGGTAAAAACTATTACACGGTATAGCAGCGGCTTTGAGCCAATCAGATTGCAGAGATTCTTAGACCCATTCTATAATAGATAGAATCACACAAGTACTTCTCGATTAAACATTACTGATTGTTTTTAAAAAATGCCACAAGATGCTGGAGTAACTTAGCGGGTAAGCCAGCATCTCTGGATGACATGAATAGGTGACATTTCGGGCCGGAAGCCTTCAGACTGATTGTAAAAACTTTCTATTCCTTCATGTTATTTTGTTAATTTGTGAATTCATTGCACCATAAATCATTTTGCCCCTTCGTAATTCTATAGCTGTCAGATACCCACATTTAATAATACTTTGAAACGTAGTTAAAGGACAAATGGTCAAACATTGCTTTATCTTATTCATCCATTCACAGGGCATGGAATGGAATACTTTATTGTCACATGTGCCAAGGCACAGTGAGATTCTTTGCTTGTATACCCAATGTATACAGATAGTGGCCACCTATGGTGCTGACAAAGTTATACAGCACGCCAGCTCCTCCTTTGGCCTTCTGCGGCAGAGGATTGGACAACGTTAACAGTGGGCACACTTCTAGCAATGGTAGAAATACAGTTTACAGACAAAGGAAATGCAAGTATTGAGTAAGGAAAATCACCAATATTTTAAAGTGGAAATCCCAAATCTGTTAAGCACATAAACGCAGTTAAATACAGAAATCTCTGCAGTAATGTCTGGGATGGGCCTGCTCCAGAGATTTCATTACAGCGTCTCGACGAACAAGGGCATTGAACACTGTGTCATCACTTTGTCTAACACCAGGGACATGACGGCCAAGCATCAGCCATTGCTCTATAACACCGTTTAATTACATGGCAACTCTTACTTACTCTGAAAAAATTCTCTAGCACTAAAAATTAACTTTTACAAATATGTAAGCATATTCCATCAGAGTTTAATTGTTTTTGGAGGTGCAAAAAAAATCAGTTTTCAAAATATTTTCCATTTCTCTCTTAATCCAATACTTATTCCCTCTTCATTTTGCTTACTGTCTGATTTGATATTGAATTAAACATTATAGATTCATAGAGTCATATAGTGTGGAAACAGGCCTTTTGGCCCAACTTGTCCACACTGACCAACATGTCCTCATTTACACCAGTCCCACCTGCCTGCGTTTGCCCCACATCCCTCTATACCTGTCCTATTCATGTACCTGTTTAAATGTTTCTTAAACATTGCAATAGTACCTGCCTCAGCTACCTCCTCTGGCAGCTCGTTCCATACACACCATCCCCCTTTGTGTGATAAAGTTACTCCTCAGGTTCATATTAAACCATTCCCCCCTCACCTTAAACCTATGTCCTCAGGTTTTCAGTTCTCCTACTCTGGGCAAGAGTCTCTGTATGTCTACCCGATCCATTCCACTCATGATATTATTGTACACCTCTATAAGATCACCCCTCATCCTGTTGTGCTCCAAGGAATAGAGTCCCAGCCTGCTCAACCTGCCCTATAACTCATGCCCTTGCATTCTGGCAACCTTTCCAGATTGACAACATCTTTCCTATAACATGGTGCTCAGAACTGAACACAATACTGTTTAAGGACTGTTTGGAAGAAGATCACGACCCAAAACGTCACCTATTCCTTTTCTCCAGAGATGCTGTCTGACCTGCTGAGCTACTCCAGCTTTTTGTGTCTATCTTCAGTTCAAACCAGCATCAGCAGTTCCTTCCTACACAATACCGTTTACAATAGTTTGTGATTCCTGTTTCAGACAATGATGTTCATTAACAATTCCACAATGTGATTGTGTAGGAAGGAACTGCAGATGCTGGTTTACACTGACAATGGACACAAAATGCTGGAGTAACTCAGGCAGCATCTCAGGATAGAAGGGTGATGTTTCAGGTCAAGACCCTTCTTCAGATCTGAAAAGAAAGGTCTCGACCCGAAACCACACCTATTCCTTCTCTCCAGAGATGCCGACTGTCCTGCTGAGTTACTCCAGCATTTTGTGTATATCCTCAATGTGATTGGTTCATGCCATGCAGAGTTTCTTGTTCTTTTCACTCCTGATTTTTTATCATCCTGACTTACTCCAGGTACTGGTTGGTACTTGTCTTGGTTTCAAGCTGGAAGGTCAATTTTATTTAGTTACCTGATTAACTCCAGCAGTTTGTGTCCTTTTGTTTGTAAACCAGCACCTTCAGTTCCCTGTTTCTAGTTGCCAATGGAGTTGCCTCTGTTGGAGAGATGGCACCTGGGTTCAGTCATGGATCATTGTCTAACCAACCACCATGCCTGCAACAAACGTTCTTCATTGCCTCCTCTGCGGAAGCAATCGATGAGCATCGGATCAAGAGCAGAATGTGGGATGAAAGTCACCACGGAGACCATCGGTTGGTTTATGACCATTGTGTCATAGAACATATCTTGTGCATTGCATTTACAGTCTGCTCCTCTCCCTCCTCTGTGCTCATCTCCCGTCGCTGAGTCATATTTCCCCTTCATTCCCCTCTTTCTTCTCCTCCCTGTCGCCTTCTACCCATATCCATCCCTCCGGCTTTAATTCAATTCAGTGATTCAATGAAACTTTACTGTCATATGTACCTAGGTACAGTGAAATGCTTCGTTTTGCATACAACCCGGTAAGATCATACAGCAGACCTCACCTACCTAGGCAGAACACAAGAGTCGCCACGTTTCTGGTGCCGACAAAGTTATATAAAGTTGATTGAACACATTTTTTTTTTTGATTGAACACATTCTTTCCTTATCTGACACGTTTTGTCTCCTCTTCGTCTCTGGATTTTATCACTTACTCCACCCATCAGCCAATCACACACCCTCTCTCCCCCTCACCTGTATCCACCCATCACTTGCCAGGCTCTGCTCTATCCAACCAGCTTTCTCCCCCTACTCCATTCAGTCTGAAGAAAGGTCCCGACCTGGGATGTCACGAGTCCATTCCCTCCACAGATGCTGCCTGACCGGCTGAATGAATGAATACTTTATTGTCATATGTGACAAGACACGGTGAAATTCCTTGCTTGCATGCCCATGGTATGCAAATAGTCTCCACATAGAGGGCGCTTACAAAGTTACCCCCTACCCCGGGTCCTCCTTTGTTCCTTCCCCCGGCAGCCGGCGTCCTCACTTGCACATGGTCCGTCCTCATCCACCGGTCTGCGATTCCCCCAGCACTTTTTTTTGTTGCTTGTTGCTCAGAGTGATTCAATGCTTGGGGTATTGTTGTAATTCTGCGAGATGCCACTTGGGGTCAGTGTAGCGGTTTACTGATGCTATCAGCCGCAACAGAAATTGCATCTTCATTGTATCTTCAGAACACCATCTGTTGCATGTGTGACAGTGAGAAAGATCACTGCACAGAACAGGTACTGCCTGAAACCAAAAATAAACACATGTCGAGAAAAGGTCCCCGGAGAAGTTAGCAGCAGATTTCTGACAGCTTTAGCATGGGTTCTACTTGAGTGAGGAAATGATGGTTGTCTCTGGATAATTAAGGGTATTGTTGGGATAATGAATTGACATGATAGAGGGGGGGGGACGAAGAGATGAGATGGATGAATGAGTTGTGAGGGAATTGAAGGAAGTCATCTAGGGATAGATCACAACAAAGGTACACAGAAATGCTGGAGAAACTCAGCGGGTGCAGCAGCATCTATGGAGCGAAGGAAATAGGCAACGTTTCGGGCCGAAACCCTTCTTCAGACTGATAGGGGGTGGGGAGAAGAAAGGAAAAAAGGAAAAAGGCGGAGGAGGAGCCCGAGGGCTGGGGGAGGGGAGGAGACAACCAGATGGCTGATAAAGGGGAGGGGACAGCAAGGGCTAGCAGAATTGGGAGAATTCAATGTTCAAGCCCCCAGGATGTAGACTGCCCAAGCGGAATATGAGGTGCATTTCCTCCAATTTACGGTGTTGCTCGCTGTGGCCATGGAGGAGACCCAGGACAGAGAGGTCAGATACGGAATGGGAGGGGGAGTTGAAGTGCTGAGCCACCGGGAGGTCAGGTTGGTTATTGCGGACCGACCGGAGATGTTCGGCGAAACGATCGCCAAGCCTCCGCTTGGTCTCACCGATGTAGATCAGCTGGCATCTAGAGCAGCGGATGCAATAGATGAGGTTGGAGGAGATGCAGGTGAACCTCTGTCGCACCTGGAACGACTGCTTGGGTCCTTGAATGGAGTAGAGGGGGGAGGTGAAGGGACAAGTGTTGCATCTCTTGCGGTTGCAAGGGAAAGTACCAGGGGAGGGGGTGGTATGGGAGGGAAGGGAAGAATTGACAAGGGAGTTACGGAGGGAGCGGTCTTTGTGGAAGGCAAAGATCACAACAACATTGAATTAGACAATTCATGTGAATTGTTGGTCTTCAGATTTATTGTTGTCAGTCATCTCATGAGGCATCTATTCAGGTGTTGCTTTGCATACCTTCCAGACATGGCTTTGATCTTACAGCCAACTGTGTGGTGCAAAGTTAATTCCTTTTCCATATATTTATTTGTTTTATATTAATTCTTTCAATTTCCTACTGGCTTCCATAATCATCTAACCACCTGGTCCACATATAGGAGACACTATAGGAGACACTACTAGAGTTTAGGCTTGCACCATCTACCAGACTGCCCCAGTGCATACAATCCTGAAATGCACATCAGAATTTTTTGTACCAGTACCTCTTAAAAATCAAAAACTAGATTTTCAAATTTTCAGAATTTGTTATAGTACGTGGATTACTAAATTAAAAAACAAGAATTGTTATTTAAATTCAGCAGTCAGCCCCTAAAGAGCTTAGGTAGACAAAAATGCTGGAGAAACTCAGCGGGTGACACAGCATCTATGGAGCGACGGAAATAGGCAAAGTTTTGACCCGAAAAGTTGCCTATTTCCTTCGCTCCATAGATGCTGCCTCACCCGCTGAGTTTCTCCAGCATTTTTGTCTACCTTCGATTTTCCAGCATCTGCAGTTCCTTCTTAAACCCTAAAGAGCTTAAACAGTTTATAATATGTCGAACCACTATAGACACCAACAGCAAAGAACACCATGTGTATCGGCACCTTTTTGCCTACATTAAAAGCACTGAGAATATTCTCGTCTGCTTTAGCCTGTGTTCAGGGCTAGTGGGATGTTCTCAGGGCTGCAAAGGTGTCTCAGCTGAATAGCTGCCTCGGTTATGCTCCCACACTGATAGTAAACAGACGTCCAAATGTCAGTGAAACACTGCTTCATACTGACCAGGTCCCGTTGTTCCCAATTCTTCTCTTTCACTCTTTCCTTCTCTCTCAACTGTGCACATCAGAAGCCTCTTGTTGAGAACCATGCTTTGCTGAGAACCCAGATAGTTCTGTGTCTCGACAGTTTGTGAGGCCAGAGGTTCATGCTTGGCCGAAGTTTTCACAAGTAGCAGAAGGTTCTGAATTAATTGGCCAGTGTTATATTTAAACTTAAAAATATGGGGTTGAATCCTGCTGATCTACACCCTTCCAACCCATCCTAGCCCCCTTCACAATCCCTACCTGTGGGCCCCATTCATCCAACAGATACTAACCTGGGCCAGATGTAGACAGCAGACCTCACTTGCCTTCTGTATGCTGGTTTCCATCTGCATGGACTAAGTACCATCTGGGCCTGTACAGCGTGAAGCCCCCATCCTCAAAACAGCCCAACGGCCTTTGAAAGCCCAGAAAACGGAAACAAAGCTTCGTTGACTGCAAATATTGTCACTGGGGTTGACAGTTTTTAAATGGCTCTGACATTCAGAAACATTGAAATGCTAAAATTAACTAAATGAACGATAGAATTTTCTATGAAAAAAGCTTAAACAAAATAATGCAAATAATTCATCACATTTAAGCAAAATAATGTGGAAACAGGTAACTTACTCGGTGCTGGTTTGAAGGGCCGAATGGCCTCCTCCTGCACCTATTTTCTATGTTTTTCTATGTTTTGCTGAAAAGGGATTCAGTCTGAAGAAGAGTCCTGACCCAAAAGGACGCCTGTCCATTCCCACCACAAATGCTGCCTGACCTGCTGAATTCCTCCAACACTTAGTGCTTTGTTCAAGGTTCCAGCTTCTGCAGTTCTTTGTGTTTCCCTTTTGCTTCCCAATTCTTTATTGTACAATCTTGATGAAGTGAGTTTTTTCCATGGACTAATGTTGGCAAATTCCACCGCGAGGGGGCCTTGCTAATGGGATCTAGTTATGTTCAACGGCAAGTGAACAGCCATGTTCATCCCTCAGGATCCATCAGAAGTTGAAGTCCAGGATTCATTTCAGTTTCAGTAGCTGATCATCAGTGGTTCTAGAGGGTCAGGCAGCATCACTGGAGAAAAAAGGAAGAAGGGTTCCCTACCCGAGACGTCACCTATTCTTTTTCTCCAGTGATGCTGAGTTACTCCAGCTATTTGTGTCTGTCTTCAGTATAAACCGGCCTCGGCATCCTACACATCAGTGGTTCCAGTTGGAAGCACCAGCCAAAGGCAACATGATCCAGGCTGGTGATAGTTAAGGTAGAAGAATGTTTATCGACATATGGCACGGCAGAACTACATGGGATTAAAAATGAAAAATGCCAGAAGACAAACGATAGAGAATTTTAATAATGTGTTAATTGCCTTGTCATTTTATTCATTTAGATCAGAAGCGTTGGTTCAGCTAATGATTAAATCTTAGTGCATGCTCTTTATACTACCTTTGGTATGTTTTTTGATTGCACAGGGATATGCAAAGGAAGAAAACAGGTCATCTGTGCATGGAATAATGTTAAATTAAATTATTTATTGAATACCATAAACTGTCAGGGTGAAAAGAGTTATGTTTTATCAAGCAAGCAACAAATTGGGTACTTAATGTGTGCAGCGGTTATATATCTGGTGTGTGAATCATTAGAAATCACATTGGATTGCTTTAATGGCCGACTTAGTAATAAGAATCAAAACACGGCTAGAAAAATTGATTAAAAAATGTTAATTAATATTCTTCTAGCTTTGACTCTCGGTTTCTGTCAAAGCATTGGTGGTCACACAGGATGCATGAGTTTAAAATTCCAACGTTCCGTTGTTGCCTCTGAACCGTTATTGTTTGGGATTCACATGGAGGGATTCACATTAGAGTGGGTCTAGTTTAAATGGATGCTCGATGATCAAAATTGGTGCAATGTTGCTGTGCTGTACAAGGCTATGACTCCATAATATCTTCTCCAAGGATAAAGTTTATTCCCACCTTTATGGGAAGTAAACTTTATTTTTGCAGATATTGTGCAGTCATCGCCATGTACAACATGGAAACATTGAGCCAATTTAGATCATTAAGCATCCATTTAAATCAAATCTACTCTAATCTCACTTTATTCTCCTCACTTTCCCATTTAAGGTCATAAGTGATAGGAGCAGAATTAGGACATTCGACCCATCAAGTCTACTCCGCCATTCAATCATGGCTGATCTATCTCTCCCTCCTAACCCCATTCTCCTGCCTTCTCCCCATAACCTCTGACACCCGTACTAATCATTTCCCATTAATTCCCCCAGATTCTTCCACCCATCTACACTAGGGGCAATATATACAGCAGCCGACTCGCCTACGAACCAGCATGTCTTTGGGATATGGGAGGAATTCAGAGCAGCTGAGAGAAACCCGCATTGTTACAGGGAGAATGTGCAAACTCTGCACAGTCAATGCCAGAGATCAGGATCGAACCTGGGTCACTGGAGCTGTGAGGCAGCAGCTCAGTCAGTTGTACCACCGAAATATGCAGTGGCTCTTTGAATCCTCTGGATCAAATGTTGCCGAGATGTATGGGTTTGTAAGTTAATTTGTAAAAACGTCCCTAATAATGTGGGGAGTGGATGAGAAAGTGGGATAACATAGAACTAGTATGAATGGGTGATCGATGGTCAGCGTGAACTCAATGGGCTGAAGAGCCTGTTTCCATGCTGTATGAATCTATAAACAGCGGGTAGAACACAGAACAGTAGAACATAGTACAGCACTGGAGAAGGTTTCATCAACGGAGAGGACCTCTAAAGACAGTAGACTAGGTTTCCAGCATTCTCCTTTATTTCCGGTTTCCAAGAGCTCTCCCGAGTTTGCCCTGATTCGAACTCGGAGATTTACGGTAATGGCCACTCGTCGGTACTCGGGGCTCTCGTGGACATTTTTCAACATGTTGAAAAATCTTCGCGAGTCTTCCCGTGCTTGCCTGCCGTTAGCGAGTCTTCCCGAGTACCTGCCGTTAGCGTTACGAGCCGCTAAGAGGCGTCGCCGAGCTCCGACGTACCCGCTACGTTCATTCTCCGTGCTTACCACCAGTTTGATTTTTTTTAAACTCGGGAGAGCTCTTGGAATGAACTCGTACCGTGGGACAGGGCTATAACTTTCACATTCTCGAGTAGCACAGGTTCGCAACCTATAGATTAAGTTTTCACTGTAATCAATTTTCTTTGATATTGGGAAGTTTATTAACTATTACTTATCATCTTGTAGACCCAACAGGTTTGGTCGTGGGCTGTGGACTGAATTAACTTACTAGTCTTTTCCGCTGAGATACATTTTTTTTGTTTCTAACAGCAGATAGTATCCCTACCTACTGACCACAGCCACTTAAACCAGAGGGCATTATCTATCACAGCAAAACAGAATCATTATCTTGCAATATACCGAAGCCTGCGAGATTTTATTGTGCTTCTCCAAGTCATTAAGCCTTCCACCTGCTGCGAAGTGGTGTTGTTAATATAAAGCATGTCAAGCATAAGAGCTGCGTGCTCCAGTTACCATCTGCTGTTAAAGCAAGCCAATGCTGTGGAAAGAAGCTATGGTTAGGGGTTTGCAAATGATGGTGGATGAAGATAGATTGGGTTTGACAGGACGAGTTCTTCTGGTGAACAATAAGCAAAGAATCTGCAAAGACTTTCAAAGACAGAAATGATTTGTTTGAACAGAAGTCTGGTGTTGCTGTTTCAGGGACAGAAAAGTGATGACTCACTAATGAATGATGCATTATAGAACCTCAGCACAAAAGCACAGCTTACTATAGTCAATGATAATCACAACTATCACAAATAATAGAAAACATACCTTATGTATTGAGCTAATATCAGGATATATAATAACCTGAATAGAAGTCACGTAAAATTACTAGCAAATAATACTTTCAATAGGGTTTTCCTATATAACACTTAAGTGCCTGTCCCACTTAGGCGATTTTTTTTGGCGATTGCCGGTGATTGTCACAGTCGTAGCAGGTCGACAAAAAAGCTGCGACTGGAACCCCACCACGACAATGTCTACGCCAAGCTACGACAACCCACCACCTAATCGACGTCAAGCTGCGGCAAGCTACCGACAACCGGAGACCCATTAGGACGTCCACCTACGACCACACCTACGGCAACCTACGACCACACAGGCGACAACCTACGAGAAGCGAAGTCAACCTACGTCCACCCGCGACAAGCTACGACAAGCAACGACCCTGTCGGCGACAACTGAAGACACCTGAAGACAATTCTGTCACTGGTTGACGTAGGTAGTCGCCAATGGAATTCACCGAAGTCAGCACCCGGGGACAACCAATGTTACCTGGCGACAACCTGCGTCATCTTGGCGACAAGCTACGACAGGAGAAGACAAAGTACTTCAAGCTACGTCAAGCCCACAGTCGCCGAAAAGTTTTGAACATTTCAAAATCCAGCGGTGACCAGAAAAACGTTACGATTCTTTAGGTGACTTGAGGAGACGTCTCACGACCATACAGGCGTCACCCCACGACCATGTGGCGACAACCTAGTCGCCTGTAGTCGCTGAAAAAATCGCCTAAGTGGGACAGGGGCTTTAGAATCATAGAATCAGTCATACAGCACAGCAGCATGCCCTTCAGCCCCATTCTGCACCAAGTATGCATTTACACTATGACACCACCTCGTTTCATTCTCTCTGCATCCCAATCAACTTTTCTCAGATTCCACCATTCACCTTCACCTTGCGGGCAAGTTATAATGGCAAATTAATTTATCAACCTGCACATTTTGGGGATTTGTGGGGGGGGGGGACCCAGAGCATCTCGAAGAAACCCATGCGGTCACTAGGAGAACGTTCGAACTCCATACAACCAACAGAAGAGGTCAGGATCGAACCCTGGTCAATGGAGCCATGGGCCAGGCAGCTGCTCCCTTGTGCTTTGCTCGAAGCAAATGTAAGCCACGTCCACTGGCATGATAGGAGTATATAAAATTATGGGAGGCATGGATAGGGTAGACAGTCAGAATCTTTATCCCAGGATGGAGATATCAAATACTACAGGGCATAGCTTTAAGGTGAGAGGGGCAAGGTTTAAAGGAGATGTGTGGGACAAGTTTTTTATACAGAAAGTGGTGAGTGTCTGGAATGTGCTGCCAGGGGTGGTGATGGTGGAGGCAGATATGATAGTGGGAATTAAGAGATTTGTGGATAGGCATGTGGATATGCAGAGAATGGATTATGTGCAGACAAGTAAGAGTTGGTCTTGGCATCTTGTTCGGCACAGGCATTGTGGGCCAAAGGGCCTGTTCCTGTGCTGTACTTTACAATGACAGAGTTAAATACAGTTTGTTTCTCAGTTGCTGTGGGACCTAAACCATTTGACATGGCAGACGAACGATAGTACATTTGTAATTGCTGCTTAGAATGCAAACTATGTAAATTCACTACTGTGGATGCTGTATGATACAGGTTTGTCTTCACAATGAAACAATACTGAATGGCATTATTTGGAGGGATGGGTGTACTTCGTTGCAGGTTTGACCTGCAGTCCATGCTGTGTTATGCGGTCTCTGCTAGAGCTACTGTACATGGTAAGCAACCGACTCGTGTAGCAGGCTTGGGACGGGAAAGATAACTTGCTCCTGATTGCTATTTGGCAAGAGCGAACATTCGATGAGAGCTAGATTAGAGTAAATTGTGATGGTTTCTACTTGAGCGATTACTGGACATTGATCAGAAATAGGAATCTCTGATTCCGGGAAATCTGGCTGATTTTCCAGACTCTGAGGCCAATTGTAAAAACCCATTTACTGCTTTATCCCATAACATCTAATGTTATAAAAGGGCATATAAACCTATCATTGTCTCCTCTCTGGTCAAATGATGCCTGATAAAGATTTGTTCAATGAAGTTTAGATGATAAGATTTCTAAAATGTATTTCTGGGTCCCAAGGAAAGGCATGAGTAAGCTTTTGTATTTAAGAGGCTGTTGGTAAGAGAAATAGAATAAAAATTGCAGATTCTGGAAATCTAAAATAAAACTGAAAATGCTGGAAACACTCAGCAGTCAGGCAATCCTCTGGGAAGAAACCTTTCATGTTAATGAGCCTTCAACAGAACTAGGAAGGAAAGAAAACAAGTTAGTTTTACATTTCAGTCTGAAGAACGGTTCCGGCTTGTAATGTCACGACCCCTGTTCTCCAAGATGCTGCCTCACCTGTTGCGTTGCGCCAGCATTTTGTGTCTATCTTCGGTATAAACCAGCAATCCACTCTTCCTTCCTACACAAGTTAGTATTACATTGCAGGGTGGGTGGGGAAGATGGTACACAGAAAGAAAACATCTGAACGAGTGAGGCAAGGGTTGCCATGGAGATAAGATGTGGATTAAACGTTTATGGGGAGTGTCAGGAGAATGGGATTGAGAGGGAAAGATAGATCAGCCATGATTGAATGGCGGAGTAGACTCAAGTGGCCTAATTCTGCTCCAACGACTTATGAATTAAACAAGAAGATGTCTACTGACATAAGGTGCCGAAAAATTAAAAACTGCTGATTGTCACTATGGACTGTTTGGATGAGCTACTCCAACCCAGAGAATAAATCACTGAAGGTAAAGGTCACAGCATCTGGAGTATGGAACATTGTCTAAAATAACATTGATTTAAAATCCATTGAGAAATTATACTTTGGGTGATTTGTATGCTAATCACTGTGGCTTAAATACTAGAAGCCTTTCACAAATAATCCAATCCTATGCATTAATAATCCTCAACATATGCATCATAAGGTCAGAAGTGTTAGGAGTAGAATTAGGCCATTCAGCCCATCAAGTCTACTCCACCATTCAATCATGGCTGATCTAATTCTCCCTCCTAACCCCATTCTCCTGCCTTCTCCCCATAACCTCTGACACCCGTACTAATCAAGAATCTATCTATCTCTGCCTTAAAAATCATAGCAAAGCCTCAGTTATTGTACTTGCTATAAGGCCTTGCTACAAAAATATGCAAGCATAAATAAAATTTAAAAAATGTTGCTTGATATTGAGCTAAGCATTCGGTGACATAACATCAGCTTTACTAGATATATTCTGAAATGTAAACAAAATTCAAAATGTGTAGTATTGTTAAAATATTAAGATAACAGTATTGAAGAGAGAGATATTAGAAGCACATATATTACACGTCTGCTTAGAAATTGGATAATTGGCTCAGTATTAATGTGCAATTGTTTTCCCTGCTGGATTCCAGAGGGGAGCAGCCAAGATCTATTGTTGAGGGTTGACATAGTGATCATCGATGTGTTGGGCCAACTGTCCTGACACAGTTTCATGCCATAAATGAGCTCACACCTTCTACAAGATAATCAGTACGGTAGTGGACATGGTGCGAGGAGCAGCAGTACCTGAAACAAAAGAGTTTGTAAACAACGACAGACAGAGGAAAATGACAGGGGAAATATTTTGACCGAAGGATTGTGAATCTGTCATTTGTTTCGATCGATACATCGACATTGGATTGGAAACACTTTCATTAACAACTCATTGGGGATCTCGGCTCGATGTGCTCCATGTTTCGCTGTGACTGTTAAATGGAAATTGCAGCTGCATCTTGGAACTAAAATGTATATTGGTAACTGTGGACATGAGCATGGTATAATAATCTCGTTACGAGGTGCCTATTTGATGTGGAGAAACAGCAGGTGATCTAAGGTGAACAATGTCCACAGTACCTGATCAACTTTCTTTGGGCATAATTTCACTTATTTCTCTCTTTCCCAGTTCTGATAAAGGTTCCCATACTTGAAACATTAACCGTTTCTCTTTCCACAGATGCTGCCCGACCTGCTGAGTTTTTCCAGCATTTCCTGACTTTATTATTTTTTGAATGAACTGTCAATAGGAGCCACACCATCACGGCTACGCTCTTATTTCACTCCTGCCATCGGCAGTGGCGGAGTGGGTCTAAAAATATTGGTTGCCAGGAGACAAAGGGGGCCCACTTCATCAGGGGCCCACTTGATAAAGGGGGCCCACTTCATCAGGGGCCCACTTGCCAACGGGCAAGCTGACACCCTGGCCAGTCCGCCACTGGCCATCGGGATGAAGGAAGAGACGTCTGAAAACCATGATCTACAAACACCAACTAAACTGATTTTCTTGGTTGCACTTGGGGCTTCAAGCTTTTTATGCACCAATATTGTTTTTGTCAATTTATTGAACTATTTTGTTTCGTATGTTATCCATGAGTACTCTGTTGACAAACCTGTTATGCTGTTGCAAGTAATAATTTCATTGTTCGTTTTCGGTACCAATGACAATTATACACTCTCGACTCTCTCTTAACTCTTGACTCCAAATCCAGAATCATTTGAGTTTATGCGTGAGTGGTACATATAAAATAGGTGCTAATTTAGGCGATGAATAATAGGCTGTGAAATTTCTCATGGTTGAAGGGATGAAAGATTAGGGTTCATTTTGTATGGATTGAATCCAAAAAACACAGAGACATGAAGAATGGGAAAAGATATCCTGTCCAAAATGTCATTTTTCTGGAGGAACTGACAAATGTGAAATGAATGGTATAAAGAACGGGCAGAGATGTTCGCTCAAAGAAGAATGAAATTATCTCCCAATAAAGTCATTGTAAATTTATGAGGACAAAAATGAAGATATATTAGCTCATATTCAACTGACCCAAGTCATATATACTTGAGCACATGTCCATCCCCACAATATGTTTTACTATACAGATAATAATCCAAGATGAGAATAGTTCATGAAAACACAATGACAATTGTACAAACATATCATTGCTCGTCATAAGGTGGACAGTGGCACAGTTGGTAGAGCTGCTGCCTCACAGCGCCAGAGATCCAGGTTCAATCCTCACCTTAGGTGTTGTCTGTGTGGAGTTTGCATGTTGTCCCAATGATTACGTGGATTTGGTTTGCTCCTGCATCCACAGATGTCCAGGTTTTTAGGATTTTTTGCCTCTGTAAATTGCCCTTGGTGCTCAGGAGGTGGATTCGAAAGTGGGATAACATAGAGCTATTGTGGTCCATGGTTGGGGTGGATTTGATGGGCTGAAGGGCCTGTTTCCATGTTGTATCTTTCAATTCAATCAATTGAATATATACAACAGAATCGGTCTCTAGCCATACAACATTCTCTCGGTGTTCTCATTTCATTTGATCTTTGTTCAGTGGAGAAGGAAAGGCCCTTTCACCTTTCTGTTTTTCATTGCGTGTCTTGTATATTCTTGCCTCCACCGATTCATCTTGTTCACTAATTTATTTTATCACCTCAGTTATAATTCCATAAAAACAAAAACATGATCAAACATATGTTGATTGATAAGTGAAACAAGGTATCTTAGGTTTTATATAACACTGAAACTTCAATAAATAAAATTGCATTAGTAAAGTAATTCAATTCAACATAAACACACCCATACATTAAGTCCATTCACAAATAAACTCTTTGCATTACAAAAACAGTCACCATTATGCCATTTTTATTTAACTTTGGACAAAAAAGATAATTCAAAACACTTTTGAGTTTGAACTGTGAGTGGTAAATTTTAAGTTGTCTCCTTTGCTTTACGAATTATAATTCAGTGGTCAAATGTCCATCTGTTGGTTAAAGCAATATTTACATCAATATATAACATTTGCGAGCATAAGATCAGTGGCAACCAATACCCGTACATTTATCTTTTTGAAAGGATCATATACATTTCTACACTCAATACATCAGCAAGGTGCTGAAATAGATGATGGTGTTTGTACACACATAGCCAGGCTGTGAAATTACTAACTGCTTTAAGACTGTAAGAGGGGGAGAGTGCCATCTGTATTTGTTGGATACTAAAGTCCATGCAGTGAATAGTCTGTGGTTTTTGTACAGTATGCTTAATCTGAGTGAACAGCGTGCTGTCAGTTAAAGTCTGTCTCTTCGACAATAAGAATCAAACATTCAGAATTAGCAACATTCCAGAGAGAATTCCACTTGTATCAGCTGATGCATCTGTGATTGTTTTGCTGTTTGTTTCCTTCAAGCTGATGTTTTTGCCAAAAATACCTAAATCTTGTTTGTCTCATTCAGTATATTGCACCTTCAGAGTAAATGTTAAAGCTATAACTTAACTTGCTCATCTCCCCAGTTAGATATCACCATCTCTTTGGACCAACAAAATAACAACTCTCTTTGGATGTTAAAACAATTAATTTTGTTCAGATGAAGACTTGTTGCATGAGGGATTTTCACCAAGGACAAAGATTATTCAAGGCATAAGACAAGTTATTGGGATGTTTGTGGTGATGGAGTCAGATAGAGATAGGGTGTGAGTGAAGGAGCAACAATGGTGTTCCCCTTTGGAGCACGGCTTTGGGGATAAAGGAACACCAGATACAGGACCACAAGAACGGAAGAAAATAGGGGCAGGAGCAGGCCCCAAGCCCGTCAGGCCTGCCCCAAGCCCGTCAATATGGCTGATCTATGCTGGCGTCAACTCCTCCTATACCAGTTCCCGTGACCCTCAATTCCTCAATCTTTCAGAAATGTTTCAATGTCCACTTTAAATATATCTAATGATCTGGCCCCCTCCACCCTCAGGGGCAGAGATGGACTGCCGTCTGACACAAGAGCTTTCTGCACACCTCAGTCTCATTTGCACCATATTTTGCAGCTAGGTCCCCTTGCTTGTAAATCTCCCACCAGAGAAAGCATCTCAGTAGTACAGTACCTGCCCTGTCACACCCCCTTGGATCTTGTATATCTGAGTAAAATAAACTGCTATTCTTCTAAGTTCCACGGAATACAGACCCAAACTATCTTATCTCTCCTGAATGGACAACTCTCTCATTTTAGGAATTAGCCTGGTGAATCTCCAATGTTATTCTATCCTGTTTTACAGGGGACTAAAACTGTGTGCAGTATTTTAGTGTTAGCCTTGCCAACACCCTGCACAACTTTAGCAAAACCTCCCAATTCTTAAACTCCAACCCCTTCACAATATAGGTTAACATGCGGTTTTCCTTCTTAATGACTCATTGGAATCACTTTTTGCTCTGCATGCGCTATATCTCCAGGATCCTTCTGAACTCCACTCGTTTTCAATTTCTCTCCATTTAGATAATGATCCAGCTTTGATTCCTCTTACCTCATTTGATTCATTACCTCACACCTCCCCACGCTATACTTCTTTTCACCCAATCTCTCCAGCTATCTAATCAGGTTGCTGAATCAAAGTTTCCCCATCACAACATACCCTTCCACCTATTTTCCTGTCAACTTGGAAACCTCACAAATCATTCCCACCTCCATGTCATTGATGTAAATATAAACATTGGTGGGCTGAGAACCAACCTCTGAGGTACTTCACTATTCACATCCTTCCAGCTTGGAAAAAGATCCATTTATTTGAGAAGAAAGGATGAATTACTGGAAAAATGGGCGAACATTATTATTGGAGACACAGCATGGAAACACAGGCCTTGGCCCACCTAGTCCATGTCACCCATCCATCATCCTTCACACTAGTTCTATCTTCTCCAACTTTCGCATCCATTCCTTACACCCTCGGGACAATTTTGCAGAAGCCAATTAACCTACAAACCTGCACGTCTTGGATGTGGCTGGAAGCCGGAGCACCTCGAGGTAACCTACAGGGAGAATGTGCAAACTCCACATAGAGAGTACCCAAGGTCAGGATCGAACCCGGGACTCTGGCGCTGTGAAGCAGCATCTCTATCAGCTTCACCACTGTGCCGCCAACATCAATCGGACTTCCGTTTTCCTTTTCTTTGTCTTTCCTTGGAGAAGGAGAGTTTGGTCAATGGTGAAAAAGATCAGTTAAAGATAGGAGTGTTGGGGTAAGCATTTCCTTTTGTCCTAAGCAAAGAGAGGATGAAGCCTACAATTCAAGAACATGTCTGACAGACCACCGGACTCAGAGTGGCCACGTTTTCCACAATTCAATAACCCTGAGTTTTTGTGGTTAATTCTTTCACTGATACAAAGTGGCGATCAGTTTTCAATAATGTACTGCCTGCCACTGGGTCAAAATACAATCATCGATCATGTCTGCTTGTTCTGTGGAAGCACGCCCAAGTATACAGTGCAATTACGCAGGAGTGCACAAAAGTAAAAGGTTGCGCTGAACAGATTTAATCAAAAGTAAGATATTCATCTAAAAAAAAGCAGCATTGATTTCCAACTTAATTTGCATAATGACTGTTGGCCAAGGTAAGAGTTAAGACAATATTGCTGTTTAAAGCTTACACCAAAAATATAAGGGAAAGAAGAAATGGCACTTTGTTTTGTTGCTTCTTCGTGGTTTTGCTTCCCATTAAACGGTCGTTTATTAAAGTACAAATCCAGTCCCAAACTCCTAATGCAAGCTTCTTAGTTTGACCATTAGGCAGTTCATTAGACAGGCTAAAGTCAATTTGTTAAAAATGAATGTCAGGCGAGGCTGAGTATTTTACAAGACATGGCTTACGATTACCGTAAGGAGCGTGACTAAAGGTCTGCGTTTTTAACAGGTCACTTTAAAGGGTACTGCTGCTTGTTAAAGTGCCTTGCAAAACGTTCCACTCAATTTATGTACAAACTGTGCAATTGCAATGACACAGCGATCTGTTGCTTTACCTGACGCCAAACCCTGTGTCCATGTAGAGCAGAGAACTCTGGCCTATTTAATATAACTATGTCCTGTAATAAATCTCAACATGAAACATAGAGTGACGATGTTTGTGCTGAACAAGATGCCAGGTTAAACTGATCTCCTTGGCCTGCATGTGATCCACACACCCCGTTCCCAGCAAATCCATGTGCCTATGTCAAAGTCCCTTAAAAGCACTATTGCATCTGTCTCCACCACCACCCCAGGCAGTGCATTCCTGACATCCACCGCTCTCTGTGTAAAAAACTTGACCCGTGCATCTTCTTTAAATTTTGGTCATCTCACCTTAAATCGGTGCCCTCTAGACTCTGGAAACAAGGTTCTGACTGTCTACCCTATCTATACCTCCCATAATGTTATGTATTTCTATCAGGTGAAGTTTGTCCATCTGCTCCTTATAGGGAAGAGCCTCTAATCTGGTAAACCTGCGCCCTTTCCAATGCCTCCACTTCCTTCCTGTAATGGGGTGACCATACAATTGCACTGAATACTCTGTGTGGCCTAACCAAAACCATATAAAGCTGCACCATCTCTTCCTGACTCTTATACTCAAAGTCCGATGAATGGATGCATACCGTAAATCTTCATAACCTCTCAATTATTAATGGTTTGTAGACCTCGACTGAAGCAAGTGATTTTGTTTCTTTGCAGGGACCTGAGAACAACTTATCCAGTATGTTTGCATCAGCATACTAGTGCCCAAGGACTTCATTTCACCATACACAACCACACCATGTTTACCAGCTGTGGTAACACATTCAAACAGTTTTTGAACACATAAATCGTTCCTGTTAAAATAAGCTTTGTATATAGTAATTGTTATTATCTGGGTTATAAAAGTATTAATTCCATTGTTAATTAGTTCTAAACAATGATAGTCAAATTATACAAACAACGCAAAGTTCCAAATAACATTTTGCAAACCATTTTGTGTGTCAAGTCCTTTCATTATCAGGTACTCATACAGTACCTCCTCCACATTCCACCTGCCTGCAAACAGAAGGTTTTTATTCAAAGGATGCCCTGCATGCATCTTCTTCAGCCTCGGCCCCAATGACACTATCACCTTCAAGGCCAACACCCTTTAACATAGTCGCTCCATTCACTTTTGCATGTCTGAGCCACCTGATAATTACTTCCACCAGCTTCAGAGATCATCAATAATTTACAGATCCTTTGTACTTTATGTCCGAATTTATACACATAACTATCTTTCCCAATATCCTAATCTGATGGTCTCCTAACATGTCTTAACTCCTATACTTAACTGTGAAATGTAAATAGCTTTTGCATCAATATCAACTCCAAGTCATATTATAATACACATAATTCCTTGAGTGTGTTATTAGCTGAGTACACCAATGTGTATTTTATAAAGCAAGTACTTCGGTTCTCCGATGATTGGGTTTAAGAACCAATCTAGAGCTTAAACAAATCTTTACCTGTCCAAAGAAGTGAAAACTTCAAATAATTCCTTCCAACTAAATCCCTACTTAAGTGCTTTGATCTCTTCTTTGCTTTTTGGCCATCTAGCTTCTAACACTAGTGTGAAGGTGACTAATCTGATTGCATTTTCTTCCTGTAGTACATTCCTACCTTGGTTGGTGCGGGGGAGTTGGCGGTATTTTGAATGACTTGTGCTTCTTTGTAGCTGCATTAATATCATTCCACAGAATAGCCATAGATCTGCAATTGATGTACTTTGTAGTTCTGTAGGCAGGTTCTGAGGATTTATTTCCAAAATGCATAGCAAGGGTAAAAGATAATGGTCAGATGTGCGAGCAAACATATGATCATCAGTGGCCATTAAACTCAATTACAATTGCAGAGAGCCTCCGTTAAAAAATAAACTCTTTCACCTTCTAATTTTGCGAAACAAAAATTAGGGCCACTTCCAAAATATTCTGCAATTGTCTTTCGCGAGTTAATGTTTCAGAATGTTCAATAATTCACTTTAAATCAGAACTGCGATATTTGGCAAGACCGACCAAATGTTAGATTCAGTGACTATATTTGCAACATGCACAAACATATCCACCCCCAGCAATACCTCTTTCACCTGCTTTTCAGCTTTTTACTTTTTTTCAAAATGTAAGCTAGAAAAACGCTTAGATTTAAGGTCACATAACTGGTGCTATTATTAAATCAGCATGAACAATGTTGATTCACTTCCGAGATCTTTGGATTAATTTCAATCTTCAAACAACAAACTCATTTACAAGTCCTGAATATAATGTGCAACTGCGCATGCCCAGACTGAGAAGATAACAGGATCTTCCCTGTTATCTTCATTACCATGTTAATCTCTCATGCACTCTCTGACAGTTTATTACAAGAAGACATTACTCACACACGGCAAGTTATCAAGTCCATCCCATTATCTAGTCTCTTTACTCAATCTTGGCCCACTTCACATTTACAGCATCCATACATGTATTCAGTGTTCTTCTGCCCTCACAGCACCATGGCTTGCAAACTCACTCCAGGTCTCTGAACTCTTCCTCACCTGGATCGTGTGACAAAATAAGTTTGAAAAATCCGTGTGCAAGTGCCTGTAATATTTCAAATGCAGGCATGATCCCAAATTCACCCTTTTCACCTTCTGATTTAATTATTAGAAGATAATTTTCAACAATCCAAAGATGGAACAAAACCTAGCTGTTTCCTTTACACATTCTCTCACTCCGCAAGTGCAAAGATGCAGCTGGTACTTTCACTAGTGATGTAAAAAATAATCAGGAAGATTTTATTCTTAAACGGTCACCATCCAATTATTTTAATGGATTATCCTGGCGTAATATTCTTCCGCTACAACTGACTCAGGATGAATTTGCTGATTAGTAAATGCAGAACGTTTTTTCACAGTAAGCCACTGAGACCTAAAGAAACATCTACCTGCATTGTGAAATATTACTTGATTTGAAGACCAAAAGTTGCCATTACAGACCTGAACTGTCCATGAGTGAAGTTCAAGAACTTCATTGATCCCACAAACAGACTTGTCATATAATGTCCAGTTTAACCCCTCCATTCCTTGCATTGTTTCTTGTTGCTGACATTAATCTCTGAAGAACAGCGCACACGTTTCATTGCCCTTTCGCTCGTCGTTGCACCTTCCTTAACTTTTTTTCTGCAGTTGTTCCTGCTCTTTCTTCTTTTGTTTCTCCTTCTGCTTCTCTAGCTTTTCTGAGGCTTTCCTTTCCTTTTCAACCTCTGTGTTCATATCTTTGATTTTCCTTTTGATAGTGGCCCGGTCCTGTGCGTTGATGACCCCCAAAGCCTGTGCAGGGAAACAAAATCATCCTCAAAAAACAATTTTTGGCATGTCATGGATCTTTTGAATTATCGCAGGCCTTTAAGTCCCATAAAGCCGTGGACTATACAGCAAAGCCACAGATGAACTGAAAGCCTTGCAGCTTCCATTACCATGACTATTTCACCATAATATCTAAATGTATTTTACAAAGCTCTAATACCCTTCACTATAGTGCCCCAGAATAAAACTACTCAATAGAACTAACTAAAGGGATTAAAGGTATTTATTTCAAAGATTCTTTAAATTTCTATCCTAAACATTTATAACCTTTGCACAATAAGTTGTTATTTTGAATGTACTTCATATAGTTTACCTTTGTTGTTAGTGTTAGAATTAATAGTCTAGTTATACTCTGGGCTTTCTGTTTGCTTTTTTAAATGTCAGTATGGTGTTCCGTTACTCCCCTCCACCTGCATTGAAGAGTTTAACATTCTCCAAATATTTTTGCAACATGCACAAACATATCCACCCCCAGCAATACCTCTTTCACCTGCTTTTCAGCTTTTCTGTTCCCATATGTGTGCTTATAATATGATGAACTCAACACAGTGAGATCAATTCCTCAAGTGGGCAACTCTAAAGAAGGCAACGTTTACAGTAGTTA
>CM075986.1:22591529-22786936 GCA_038087875.1 Malacoraja senta | reverse complement strand
TTTGTAGACCTCGACTGAAGCAAGTGATTTTGTTTCTTTGCAGGGACCTGAGAACAACTTATCCAGTATGTTTGCATCAGCATACTAGTGCCCAAGGACTTCATTTCACCATACACAACCACACCATGTTTACCAGCTGTGGTAACACATTCAAACAGTTTTTGAACACATAAATCGTTCCTGTTAAAATAAGCTTTGTATATAGTAATTGTTATTATCTGGGTTATAAAAGTATTAATTCCATTGTTAATTAGTTCTAAACAATGATAGTCAAATTATACAAACAACGCAAAGTTCCAAATAACATTTTGCAAACCATTTTGTGTGTCAAGTCCTTTCATTATCAGGTACTCATACAGTACCTCCTCCACATTCCACCTGCCTGCAAACAGAAGGTTTTTATTCAAAGGATGCCCTGCATGCATCTTCTTCAGCCTCGGCCCCAATGACACTATCACCTTCAAGGCCAACACCCTTTAACATAGTCGCTCCATTCACTTTTGCATGTCTGAGCCACCTGATAATTACTTCCACCAGCTTCAGAGATCATCAATAATTTACAGATCCTTTGTACTTTATGTCCGAATTTATACACATAACTATCTTTCCCAATATCCTAATCTGATGGTCTCCTAACATGTCTTAACTCCTATACTTAACTGTGAAATGTAAATAGCTTTTGCATCAATATCAACTCCAAGTCATATTATAATACACATAATTCCTTGAGTGTGTTATTAGCTGAGTACACCAATGTGTATTTTATAAAGCAAGTACTTCGGTTCTCCGATGATTGGGTTTAAGAACCAATCTAGAGCTTAAACAAATCTTTACCTGTCCAAAGAAGTGAAAACTTCAAATAATTCCTTCCAACTAAATCCCTACTTAAGTGCTTTGATCTCTTCTTTGCTTTTTGGCCATCTAGCTTCTAACACTAGTGTGAAGGTGACTAATCTGATTGCATTTTCTTCCTGTAGTACATTCCTACCTTGGTTGGTGCGGGGGAGTTGGCGGTATTTTGAATGACTTGTGCTTCTTTGTAGCTGCATTAATATCATTCCACAGAATAGCCATAGATCTGCAATTGATGTACTTTGTAGTTCTGTAGGCAGGTTCTGAGGATTTATTTCCAAAATGCATAGCAAGGGTAAAAGATAATGGTCAGATGTGCGAGCAAACATATGATCATCAGTGGCCATTAAACTCAATTACAATTGCAGAGAGCCTCCGTTAAAAAATAAACTCTTTCACCTTCTAATTTTGCGAAACAAAAATTAGGGCCACTTCCAAAATATTCTGCAATTGTCTTTCGCGAGTTAATGTTTCAGAATGTTCAATAATTCACTTTAAATCAGAACTGCGATATTTGGCAAGACCGACCAAATGTTAGATTCAGTGACTATATTTGCAACATGCACAAACATATCCACCCCCAGCAATACCTCTTTCACCTGCTTTTCAGCTTTTTACTTTTTTTCAAAATGTAAGCTAGAAAAACGCTTAGATTTAAGGTCACATAACTGGTGCTATTATTAAATCAGCATGAACAATGTTGATTCACTTCCGAGATCTTTGGATTAATTTCAATCTTCAAACAACAAACTCATTTACAAGTCCTGAATATAATGTGCAACTGCGCATGCCCAGACTGAGAAGATAACAGGATCTTCCCTGTTATCTTCATTACCATGTTAATCTCTCATGCACTCTCTGACAGTTTATTACAAGAAGACATTACTCACACACGGCAAGTTATCAAGTCCATCCCATTATCTAGTCTCTTTACTCAATCTTGGCCCACTTCACATTTACAGCATCCATACATGTATTCAGTGTTCTTCTGCCCTCACAGCACCATGGCTTGCAAACTCACTCCAGGTCTCTGAACTCTTCCTCACCTGGATCGTGTGACAAAATAAGTTTGAAAAATCCGTGTGCAAGTGCCTGTAATATTTCAAATGCAGGCATGATCCCAAATTCACCCTTTTCACCTTCTGATTTAATTATTAGAAGATAATTTTCAACAATCCAAAGATGGAACAAAACCTAGCTGTTTCCTTTACACATTCTCTCACTCCGCAAGTGCAAAGATGCAGCTGGTACTTTCACTAGTGATGTAAAAAATAATCAGGAAGATTTTATTCTTAAACGGTCACCATCCAATTATTTTAATGGATTATCCTGGCGTAATATTCTTCCGCTACAACTGACTCAGGATGAATTTGCTGATTAGTAAATGCAGAACGTTTTTTCACAGTAAGCCACTGAGACCTAAAGAAACATCTACCTGCATTGTGAAATATTACTTGATTTGAAGACCAAAAGTTGCCATTACAGACCTGAACTGTCCATGAGTGAAGTTCAAGAACTTCATTGATCCCACAAACAGACTTGTCATATAATGTCCAGTTTAACCCCTCCATTCCTTGCATTGTTTCTTGTTGCTGACATTAATCTCTGAAGAACAGCGCACACGTTTCATTGCCCTTTCGCTCGTCGTTGCACCTTCCTTAACTTTTTTTCTGCAGTTGTTCCTGCTCTTTCTTCTTTTGTTTCTCCTTCTGCTTCTCTAGCTTTTCTGAGGCTTTCCTTTCCTTTTCAACCTCTGTGTTCATATCTTTGATTTTCCTTTTGATAGTGGCCCGGTCCTGTGCGTTGATGACCCCCAAAGCCTGTGCAGGGAAACAAAATCATCCTCAAAAAACAATTTTTGGCATGTCATGGATCTTTTGAATTATCGCAGGCCTTTAAGTCCCATAAAGCCGTGGACTATACAGCAAAGCCACAGATGAACTGAAAGCCTTGCAGCTTCCATTACCATGACTATTTCACCATAATATCTAAATGTATTTTACAAAGCTCTAATACCCTTCACTATAGTGCCCCAGAATAAAACTACTCAATAGAACTAACTAAAGGGATTAAAGGTATTTATTTCAAAGATTCTTTAAATTTCTATCCTAAACATTTATAACCTTTGCACAATAAGTTGTTATTTTGAATGTACTTCATATAGTTTACCTTTGTTGTTAGTGTTAGAATTAATAGTCTAGTTATACTCTGGGCTTTCTGTTTGCTTTTTTAAATGTCAGTATGGTGTTCCGTTACTCCCCTCCACCTGCATTGAAGAGTTTAACATTCTCCAAATATTTTTGCAACATGCACAAACATATCCACCCCCAGCAATACCTCTTTCACCTGCTTTTCAGCTTTTCTGTTCCCATATGTGTGCTTATAATATGATGAACTCAACACAGTGAGATCAATTCCTCAAGTGGGCAACTCTAAAGAAGGCAACGTTTACAGTAGTTATTACCTTACAAATATCAGGCAGACTACTAACCAGATGGGCTGCACGCTGGCGCAGCGGTAGAATTGCTGCCTTACAGCACCAGAGACCCGGGTTCGATCCTGACTACAGGTGCTTGTCTGTTCGGAGTTTGCCTGTTCTCCCCGTGATCTGCGTGGGGTTTTTTCTGAGATCTTTGGTTTTCTCCCACACCAAAGACGTGCAGGTTTGTAGGTTAAGTGTTTTGGTATAACTGTAAATTGTCCCCAGTGTGTGTAGGGTAGTGCTAGTGTGCGGGGATCGCTGGTCGATATGCACTCGATGGGCCGAAGGGCCTGTTTCAGCGCTGTATCTCTAAACTAAACTAAACTAAACTAAACAAGAGTGAAGAGTCAAGCTCTTGAACACTACAAACACCAACTAGACTATTAATTGGCAAAAGTACCGAAAATGGAACAATTAAATTCGTACTTGCAGCAGTAAGTTTGTAACGACAGGTCTGTAAGTACATTACTCGAGATAACATCATTTAAAAAAAAAAAGTTCAACAAATTAAAATAAAACAATATTTTAGTGCCAAAAATGCCCGAAGCCTCAGTGTAACCAAGACAGTTTTTGTTCATAGTTTAGTTGATGTTTGTAGTGTTCATGAGCTTGATGGTTGTTATGGAGAAACTGTTCCTGAACCTACAGGTCGCAGCCACAAGATCATCAAGGACCCACACCCTTTTGTACCTTTTCCACCTCTAGCCTTTGGCACTTGCTCCACCCCCCCCCCCCACTACCCCCACCCCCCGGAAAGCTACCCACCACTTGCCAGGCTTTGTCTCGTCCCCACTATTTTCTAGCTTTCTCACTCAGCCCCCTGTTCCCGTCCCCATTACAATCAGTCTGAAGGAAGATTCCAACCCAAAACATCATCCGTCTATTCCTTCCACAAATGCAGCCTGACCCACTGAGTTACTCCAGCACTTTGTGTTTTGTGAAATACTTGCTGAATCCCAGTACGTTTAACTGAGTAGAGAATAACAATATATTTTGCCGAGTCCCACTGCTTGACAAAGGCCTGGACTGGGATTGTTATAATGACACAGTTATGAGAAAAATGGACAGAAACTATCAACATGTGCACCCCAACATTTGTGTCTTCTAACACGGGCTATCCTTGTGATTTTCTTCCTACATTGAATACAATAAATGTCACAACCAATCAATCCAGACCGAGAAACTAAGAAGAATTCTAAATGGATCAATTT
Source organism: Malacoraja senta (assembly GCA_038087875.1). Taxonomy (NCBI): domain Eukaryota; kingdom Metazoa; phylum Chordata; class Chondrichthyes; order Rajiformes; family Rajidae; genus Malacoraja; species Malacoraja senta. Next base: position 22,782,391 of record CM075986.1, on the reverse strand, counting down.
GGTGAGGATTTACAAGAGTACAGTACACAATATCCATGCCAAACATCGTGCCATTAGTTAAACTAATATCCAGTGGCTGCAAGTTTAGTTTAGTTTAGTTTTGTGTCGTTTAGAGATACAGCATAGAAACAGGCTCTTGGCCACCCATTGATCACTCGTTTACATTCGTTATCGCACTGCACACTAGGGGCAGGTTACAGAGACCAGTTAACCTACATACCCGCACCTCTTTGGGATGTGGGAGGAAACACCTGGAGCACCTGGAAAAAAAGCCCACGTGGTCACAGGGAGAATCTGCAAGCTCCACAGAGACAGCTCCCAGGGTCAGGATCGAACCTGGGTCTCTGGCGCTGTGAAGCAGCAGCTCTATTGTTGCGCCATTGTTCCACGTGTGATCCACATCCCTCCATTCCCTGCATATCCAAAGGGACTTCCAAAGGACAATTGGTGGTGAGCTCCTCTCCTGGAATATGATTGAGCTTCCCATGCGTATGATTCAACAGATCTTACAGAGACAAGGTTTTGTATTTGCTTGCTCTGTCAGAACAGAACATGTAAAGGGCCTGTCCCACTTACGCGATTTATTTCGGCGACTTGCCGGCACCTGTCAGGGTCGCAGCAGGTCTCCGAAAATTTCCAACATGTTGAAAATCCAGCGGCGGCCAGAACAAGGTACGACTCTTTGGGCGACTACTCACGACCGTACAGGCTTCACCCCGCGACATGTCGCCATGATGTCGCCTGTATGGTCGTGAGTCGTCTCCTCAGTCGCCCAAAGAGTCGTAGCTTCTTTCTGGTCGCTGCTGGATTTTCAACATGTTGAAAAATTTCGCCGACCTATGATGGGTGCAGGCAGTCGCCGAAACAGTCGCGTAGGTGGGACAGGCACATCAAGCTAATCAGGTACATCCAGGTTTGGGGCTTGTTTTGGACGTAATGATTGAGGGGATCAGGAGATTTTTCTTCAATTATAGGACTTCCTGCATTTGAATTTAGTACCATGTCACATTGCTCTTCAATGACAGGTTTAATCAGTTTTATGCAACCTCGTTAACAAAGACCAACCTTCACCATCACACTCCCAGTCTCACCTTTAGTTTACCTCCATCCAAGTGCAAGAGTTCTTCACCATCAATGTTACCAACAGTGAACTCCGAGACATAGTGTTCCATGTTCATCCCAAGTAGCCAGTGGCAGACTTGCTGTGTGGTCCATGTTGAAACAAGGCAGTATGGCTGTCCTTCATCAAGGAACTGGCATTTGAAACTCATGTTAATGTAGAGCATTTTAAATTACATTCAAATGATACCATCTACCAATACCACACAAAAACAAGCTTTAGAAGCATATGCCAATTAACTTTTTGCTGATGTATGTTGTTTAAACAAGAAATATTCTCTGTGAAAGTGGACTTTATTCTTTGGAGCGCTGGAGGATCAGGAGTGATCTTACAGAAGTGTATAAGATCTTGAGGGAAATAGAGCTGCACAGAGTCTTTTACTCAGAGTGTTGGAATCAAGAACCAGAGGACAAAGGTTTAAGGTGGGAGGGGTAAGATTTAATAGGAACCCGAGGGACAACTTTTTCACACAAAGGGTAGTGGATGTATGAAATGTGCTGCCAGCCAAGTTAGTCAAGGCGGGTACAATCACAACACTTAAAATACATTTGGACAGATACATGGATAAGAAAGGTTTAGAGGGATATGGAGCCAAATGCAGGCTGATGGGACTAGTATAGATATCTTGGCCAACATGGGCAAGTTGGGCCAAAGGACCTGTTTCCATGCTGTATGACACTATGAATACATGTTTTGAAATAGAAGCAATTCTGACAAACTGGTGAAATGCGTTTTCACAGGAAAACGTAGCTGTAGATGAAGGAATATGAATGGATGAACAAATATGCTAGATGAATGATGAACTATCACAGAGAGAGAGAGAGAGAGAGAGAGAGAGAGATGTATTTGCTAAATTGAACAGCGACTTTACTTCTCTAGGTCTAGTGATATTTTGACTGTACAATAATAAGCTCGATGGGATTGTGAGTATGTAGAAGGGACTTCAAGGAAACGAGGACATAAGAAATTGATACGGCACCATAGTCTAAATGGTCCTTGCTACTTTCAGATGGATTAGATGCTGATGTGCTTCTCCAGGTTTCCTTAATTGAAAGTCACCCAGAAATTAAGGCTCTGATAGTTTTCCAACAAACTGTGTTGAAACGCATGTTTTTGACTGTTAGCTGAAGTCAGAATTAACCTCAACTCATTGATGCTCTGCTGTTAAATGGCTGAACACATTCCATGTCTAAATTTCCCAATTGTTAGGTTTTTTGGTAAAAGATTTCAAGGTTTAAGGTCAGCTTCTTGTCACATGTACCAGTTAAGGTAGAGTGAAATTTGGCCACATAAACATCCATCACAGTGGATTCCACATTCCTCACTGTGATGGAAGGCAATAAAGTTCAATCTTCTTCCTCTTTGTTCTCCCACGGTTGGGGCAGTCGAACCATCAGCAGTCGGGGCGATCAAAGCCCCTGCAGCCTACGATCGTAGCCATCGGGGTGGTTGAAACTCGGTGAAACACCACTGGAGAAATCAAGGCTTAATTGGTTCAGCCGCTTCTCAGAGCAGAGTTAGAGGGTAGAAACAAACCCGAAAGAAGAGGATCGAGAAGTACAGTAGACAGAACCTTTATCCCAGGGTGGAAATGTCACAGACCAGAGGGCATAGCTTTGAAGTGAGAGGGGCAAAGTTTTAAGGAGATTGCAGGGCAAGGTTTTTTATACAGAGGGTGATGGGTGCCTGAAATGCATTGCCAGAGGTGGTGGTGGAGGCAGATACAACAGTGGCATTTATCAGCCTTTCAGATGAACACGCAGATATACCTGTGGGAGGCATATGGATCATTTGCAGGCAGATGAGGTTAGTTTATCTTGACCATGTCCGGCACCTACTTGGTGGCTTGTTCCTGTGCTGTACTTTACAATGTTCTATGTTGTAAGAAGGACAATGATGGCAAAAGTAAACCCCGAGCATGAGAATGAAGTGAAGTACAAGACCACGAAGACTTACTTCATCAGAGGATTGAGACAATGTGGCTCGCGAGGTGGTTGTTGAGCTACTCAGAATTCTGGGGCTTCCACTTCGCGGGCTGTTGTCGTCACTCAGTGTTGACTCCTGTGTGTACAGAGATGAATTTGTACATTGTTTAATTCATGAGAATGACTGCAGTAAAGTGTCAATTCCAACTTCATTATTGACAGCAAATGAATCGAATGGGTTAGAAGCTCATCTTGGATATTATTTGCATTGGTTGTCTGTCTCAATCTCCCCGATATTCATTTCTGACGGAGACACGGGGCACCGTGAGTGACCACTTGTCCATGCCGACCATCAGGTACTAATATTAATCCCGTACTATGCTGTACTATAAAAAAGAAGATAACTATACTATTGAAAAAAAGTTCTGGAGTAACTCAGCAGATCAGGCAGCATCTCTGGAGAACATGGATAGGTGACATTTTGGGTCAGGACCCTGCTATAGCCCGTCTTTCTGGTCGGGACCCTTCAGACTCATCCATGTTCTCCAGAGATGTTGCCTGATTTGTTGAGTGACTCCAGAGCTTTGTGTCATTTTTTGTAAAACCAGCAACTGCACTGGGTCAGAGTTGCAGGAGTTGGCCTGGGCATATTTCATATCCTCCACTGCTGTTCCTAATCTAATTAGGCTTCATATTTGATGCGGACACTGTGAGCTAAAGGGCCTGTACCTGTGCTGTACTGTTCTATGTTCGAACAACTCTTGATTACACATTGTTTACCATTGAGCAATTGATCACCTTTGATCAAGAACAAATTCTTTAAGGTATAGTTCATAGATGGAACAAGTTACATTTTAGCATCGCTCTTCAGAGTTCAGTCGCTTTTGCTACTAATATAGGTCTCTTGTCCTTGTCACAGGAAAGCAGAGTATTCTTGTTGAAGATTATCATAGCACTGTCATCTTCCAGGATCCAACTGAACGACCAAAATTTATTTGGGAGACCTGTCAAGGAATGTCAATAAACTATCCAGCTTCTACAGGAGCAATGGTCAGAGACATGAAACATATGCCTTTATATCTCACCGGTTAATGTCATGGATAGAATTCACTAGAGGGCATCCTAGAGAGAAGACTTCACCTTGAATGGTATTTTTTATTCAAAGGCACATATTTTGAAGTAAAGGGGCTGTCCTACTGCGGCAACCTAATTGGCGAGTTTAGAAGAGTTTAGGAGCGTTTGAAAAAATGTCATGTTGAAGACCTCCCTCGACTATGTTGAAGACTAGCTTCAACTAGCTTCGGGAAAATTGGACACCGAATAGTGGAGAGTGAAGACGACCTCCTTCAACCTCCCTTTGACTATGTTGAAGACTATCTACGACTACCCTCGACAACCCTCGAATACCTACGAATAACATACTACGACCTACTTCGACTAATCCTATGAGTAAAAAATATATAGATTTTTTCCATGGCAACTTTCTACTCGTGGACATTTTTCAGCATGTTGAAAAATACGCCGCGATCTAGCTGAGGTCTTGTGTACGTGGGGACTACTCTCGAGCATGAAGGAGAGTTACAAAGACCTCCTAGGACCTTGTGTCGACCAGTGTGAGTCGAGGGCAAACTCTTCTAAACTCGCCAATTAGGTCGCCGCAGTGGGACAGCCCCTTAATGTTGATTTCATGATCAGACATTCCCCTGCAGTAATTTCATTGGATCTGAGATTTCTCACCTCAGGCACCAGTGTCATTCTTTGCCAGCAGATCAGTCTTGGCGACTGAGCTTTTTGTGTTGTTTATTACGGGTTTTACGGAGTACTATGTTTATATCTGTTGTGCTGCTGCAAGTAAGAATATCATTGTTCCGTTTCGGGAGGTATGACAATAACACATTCTTGACTCTTGTCTTTGGATGTAGTCGAAACAGATCTAACTAGAATAATTTCAACCGCCGTATGACCTTATTTGTAGCTTACCACTAGCAATGAATAAAAAGTTATGCTTCATTGCTTAATTGCATCGACCTGTTCAACCTGCCTTCAAACTCTTTAAATCGATAGTTTGCAGATAACTGAGTCAGACGAAAAGCTACACTTTAAAAAATTAGATACAAGGAACTGCAGATGCAGGTTTATTAAAGATGACACAAAGTGCTGGAGTAATTCAACGGAGTCAAGCGGCATCTCAGGAGAACTTGGATAGGTGACCTATGTAGGAAGGAACTGCAGATGTTGGTTTAAACCGAAGATAGACACGAAAAGCTGGAGTAACTCAGCGGGTCAGGCAGCTTCTCTGGAGAAAAGGAATAGGTGACGCTTCGGGTCGAGACTCTTCCCCAGCTTTTTGAGTCTATCTATGGATAAGTGACGCTTTGGGGCTGGACCTTTTGAAGTCCGAAGAAGGGTCCTGACCCGAAACGTCACCTGTCCATGTTCTCCTGAGATGCGATCTGACCTTCTGAGCTGCTCCAAACTCACATCTTGTTAAAATTATCCCTTCAGTGGCTCCGTGTAACGAACTCTAATGAGCTGCAACCCTGTAGACTCAAGTTCAAATGTATTTGTCACATGTACCATAAGGTGCAGTGAAATGTAATTCACCATGCAGCGTCACAATTAAAAAAGGACCCAATACACAACATAATTCAACACAGACATCCACCCCAGCATTCTTCACTGTGGTGGAAGGCAATACAGTTCACACAGTCCTCCTCCTCCTCCCTTCTTCACCCGTGTTCGGGGCCCTCACCTTCCGGAGTCGCCGCTACGGAGGGCCCGATGTTCAACCCTCCGTAGCGGGATGGTCGGAACGCCGACGTCAGGACAGGTCGAACACACCCTGCGGCCCAGAGCTCCCAAATCAGCCACCTCCTTACCGGAGACCACAGCTTCCAATACTCTTCTCCGTCGACCACCGGCGAGGGTTCAGCTGCTCCACGATGGAAGGTGCGCTCCACGCCTGCCGCCAGAAGCTCCACGGACCGAGGTTCCAAGATGTTGTAGGCCCACGGCCAGCGGCCAGAGTGCTTCTCCGGCAACCCCCGGCAAGGGGGTCCGCGATGTTAAAAGTCCCCACTGCACCGCCGCTGAAGCACTGGGCCCGACTCCAGGGAAGGCCGCACCAAACCAGCTCGTGTTCACATCTTACCCTTCCTTATCACTGTGTCTCCCTCTCCCCTGACACTCACTGTTGAAGGGTCTCAATAGACAATAGACAACAGGTGCAGGAGTAGGCCATTCGGCCCTTCGAGCCACCACTGCCATTCAATGTGATCATGGCTGATCATCCCCAATCAGTACCCCGTTCCTGCCTTCTCCCCATATCCCCTGACTCCGCTATCTTTAAGAGCCCTATCTAGCTCTCTCTTGAAAGCATCCAGAGAACCGGCCTCCACCGCCCTCTGAGGCAGAGAATTCCACAGACATCTCGACCCAAAACATCGCCCATTCCTTCTACGAAGAGATGCTGCCTGTCCCGCTGAATTACTCCAGCATTTTGGGTCTGGACCTGTTGAATGGCAGGTGGATGCCAGCAGGGGGCACCACAGTAATCATCAGCTAATTGGGCATCATGCTGGCGCTTGGAGGCATGGACTTCTGTGGACAGGGGAGCCCAACATTGAAGGAAACAATAACGTAAACAAACCAGCACAATGGCACAGCTGTAGAGCTGCTGCCTCGCAGCACCAGAGACCCAGATGCAATCCTTACCTCGGGTGCTCACTGTGTGGAGTTTGCATGTTCTCCCAATGACTGCGCGGGTTTCCTCCGGATGCTCCAGTTTCATCCAACACCCCAAAGACGTTCAGATTTGTAGGTTAATTGACCTCTGTAAATTGCCCCGAATGTGAGGGGAGTGGATGACATAGTATTGGTACGGTGGGCCGAAGGGCCCCTTTCTGTGCTGCATCATTAAACTTACCTTTGCAAAGGAAGGCATGCAGGGAGGCTGCAGGTCTCAGGTTGTAAGGGAAGGGTATGAAGAAGGGTCCTGACCCGAAACATCACCCCTATCCATTCCCTCAGCAGAAGCTGCTTGACCCGCTAAGTTACTCCAGCGCTTTGTATTCAGGTATATGTCACCGTTTCTAGAACATACTGTTACTGCACAATTTAACAGCACACGGCAGAGACATTATAAAAGCCAAGGTAAACCTGGGACAGCGCACATTTGTTCTTATGTTGTGTCTGTCAGTCACACCAACGTCTCCGCTGCAGCTTAATGCCACTTTTGGCGGTACAGTGGCGCAGCTGGTAGAGAGCTGCTACCTCACAGCACCAGGGATCCTGGTTCGATTCTGACCTCAATTACCCTTTGTGTGGAGTTTGCACGTTCTCCCTGTGACTGCGTGGGTTTCCTCCGGGTGCTCCAGTTTCCCTCCACATCACAAAGACGTGCAGGTTTGTGGGATAATTGGCCTCAGTAAATCACCCAGAGTGTGTTGGCAGTGGATGAATAAGCGGGATAGCATAGAACCAAAGTAAAAGGGTGATTGATGGTCGACGTAGAGTCGGCAGGCCGAAGGGCCTGTTTCCATGCTGTATCTTTTTAATAAAGGGCCCGTCCCACTTAGGCGATTTTTGGGTGACTACATGTGACTGCTGCAAAATTTTCAACATGTTGAAAAATTTCCGGCAACAGTGGCACCAATTTTGACTGTCGCAGGTGTCAGATGTGAATTCCATTAGAATGAGTCCCTGGCAGTCACCTAAGGAGTCGCCTGTGGGACTGGCCCATAAAACCCATTGGATCTTCAAAACACATTGGAAACAGTGTTTTGTTCCTCTCTCTTGCAGTTTGTATTCAAAGGCACATTTTTTGAACTAATGTTAGTTTCATGACTTTCCCCAAAGTAATTATATCAGTACCATAAATATTCTCACCTCAGAGAAGTTATATATGTTTGTTTCAGGCACTATTGCCACTCTTTGCCAGTTAATCACCATCTTTAGTTGTCGAATCAGATCTCACTAGAATGATTTCAACTGCCATATGATCTCACTTGCAGCTTCTGCTAGCGGGGAATAAAATGTTATAGTTCATTGCTTAATTGAATCAAACTGTTCTATCTGCCTTTAAATCAATAGTCTGCAGAGAACCATGTTGTGAAAAAATGATTTTTTTCCCTACTCATATCTAGTTAAAATTGTCGCTTCAATGAGCCTGAGCGTGGAAGTCTCATGAGCTGAAAGCCCGTAAATTGTACTGTCGTATCCAATTCCAGTGCTTCCGCTTTTGCTCCACTGGTTGAGATTACTCATCTGCTTTCAGACCCATTATTTTTTCTTCAAAATGAACGCTATCAGATCTCAATCCTCAAGTGGATTTGAACCGAGCTGCAAATAAGAAGGTACATGACCAACCTGAGATTTGGTCAAACAGACATTGCTGTGAGGCTCTATGTTGCTGTGAATAGCAAATAGTGACAGTTCAATGTTTAGAAAGTCTAGATCTGGATTTGTGGTAGCACAGTGGCGCAGAGGAAGAGTTGCTGTCTTGCAGCGTCAGAGACCCGGTTCGATCCAGACTACGGGTGCTGTCTGTACGGAGTTTTACTTTCTCCCTATGACCGCGTGGGCTTTCTCCAAGATGTTCGGTTTCCTCCCACATTCCAAAGACATACAGGTTTGTAGGTTAATTGGCTTGTTATGAATGTAAACTGTCCCTTGTGTGTGTAGGATAGTGCTAGTGTATGGGTGATCGCTGGTTGGTGCGGACTAGGTGGGCCGAAGGGCCTGTATCTGCGCTGTATCTCTAAACTAAACTCAACTGGCAGACACCACATCGCCTCTGCGGGAGAAGGCAGGCCTTGCTGCGTTTAGCCTAAGTTAAGGAAAAGAAAGCCATTGAAAACCCATTTCACTATCGCAAAATGAACACAGCAGTCCTTTCACCCGTTTGCAGCTCACCTCAACATGTCTTCTCATGTCATGGAAATTCTTCCAGCAAAGCTCCATCCTACAGGATGCCTCATGACTTTGAAAGGCCTCCTACACTAAATCCCAGGAAAGCACCATTACTGTGGAGGGTCTCGATCCAAAACATCTCCAATCCATGTTCTCCAGAGATGCTGCCTGACCTGCTTAGTTACTCAAGCACTTTATGTCCTTCTATGTATTAACCAGCATCTTTTCAGTCCTGGAGCCATCAGTTTATTTTCAGTCCTGGAGCCATCAGTTATCTGTTTACATCCTCATCTGACTGACTTCCCTTCTCTGTCATTATGGTTCATTACCAGCCCATTTCTCAGGATGAAGAAGGGTTCCAACCAAAATGCTGGAGTAACTCAACGGTTCAGGCGGCATCTCTGGAGCAAAGGAATAGGTGACGTTTCGGGTCAAGACCCTTATTCCTTCTCTCCAGGGATGCTACCTGACCCGCTGAGTTACTTCAGCATTTTGGTGTAAACAAGCATCTGTAGTTCCCTCCTACACAATAGCTCAAAGGCATTGGCCCCGATCTTTCCAATCACCCATGTTGTGAGCTGAGCAGCTCTTGTTGCTGCCATCATTAAAGCCGCACTAATCTGTGTTATGTCAGCGACTACCATACAGGGACGGATAATCTTTGGTCAAGAAGAAAGAATGCCAACGGCCTCAGGCAAGCAAGTGCTTCTACAGCTGCAGAAAAGTGAGTGGCATTTCTAATTAATTTTAAATTTGATTGTCTTGATTAAAAGCGCTCACCGTTAAAATGTTTAAAATTGAACTACCACTACCTTCGGAACAACACTGGATGTCAGAGAGGTTCAGCTTGCCATCGTGTTAAAACCTTGACATGATGCGTCCTTCTTATTAGCATGTCAATGAAGTACATCTGGCCAAATACCAACTGAGGGAAGATGTCAGCTGTGACAGTGACTCGGGGGGGTGGAGGGGCTCAGAGGATAATTGTTCTCCCTACCTAAATCAAAGCTTCATGGGTAGATACAGCATAAAGTTCATAAATTCGCAAGTTCATAAGTTATAGGAGCAGAATTAGACCATTCTGCCCATCAAGTCTACTCAGCCATTCAATCACGGCTGATCTATCTTTCCTTCTCAAACCCATTCTCCTGCCTTCTCCCCATTACCTCTGACACCCGTACTAATCACAAATCTATCAATCTCCACCTTAAAAATATCCACCGACTTGGCCCCCACAGCGTTCTGTGGCAATGAAATCCACAGATTCACCATTCTCTGACGAAAGAAATTCCTCCTCATTTATTTTTAATGGTACGGCCATTTATTCTGACAAAGACAGGTGCTTCGGCCACTGAATCTGCACAGACCACCAATCACCCATTCACACCAGTCCTGCATCAATGGGGGGTTTTAAATTCCCCCCCACATTCCCATGAAATCCCCCCCCAGATTCTCCCACTCACTGACACACTGGGGGCAATTGACGGTGGCCACTTTGCCCACCATTCATGTGTCATTGTGATTGAACCAGGGTCCTTGGCACTGCAAGACAGCATCTCTGCTAGCAGGACCACCGTGCCACCTTCCTGGGATGGATGGATAGTGAAGAGAAGTCAAACTTTGCCCAAATAATGTTCAGTAGATATTAGTTTTGGTATTGTCATGTGTACCGAGATACGTAGAGAGCTTCTATTTGTGTGCTGTTCGGGATAATACTATACATGAGTCCAGGTCCACCACCGATTCTCCGGCAACTGGTGGTCCCGCACCTCCTTTACTCTGGACAAAATGATGAGAGCACACTTAAACCCCCCGCCCCGGAAGTCCCCCTGAAAAGGAGGCAGCCGATCTTGCCCTCATCGGGACTTCCATGCCGATCGGCGGGTCGAATTTGCCCCCCTGCAGCTGGGGCTCAGATCCAATCCGATAGCCGATTTCCGAGGCCAACTTTTCCGGCCTAGTCTCCAGAACCAAGGGTGCCGGAAAATCGGTGGAGTTCAATGTCTGAAATGAGGTAGGTCGGAAAATCAGGATTACCCTAGCTTACGGAAGGACTGTTCAGAAGTCTGAAATCAGAGGGGAAGAAGCTGTTTCTGAGTCTGCCCCGACAGGAGTGGGGAGAAGAGAGAATGACCAAGGCAGGAAAGGTCCTTGGTTATGTTGTCTGCTTTCCCAGAGGCAGTGTGAATTGTAGATGGAGTCAATGGTGGGGACTCTGGCTGGTGTGTGTCTGGTCTGCATAACCAACAATCTAATAATAATTCAGTAACAAAATAAACGTAATGGTGGTATGATAGCATTAAGGGGCCTGTCCCACTGTACGAGGTAATTCAAGAGTTCTCCCGAGTTTCCCCTGATTCGAACTCAGAGTATTACGGTAATAGCCGCTCGTGGGTACTCGGGGCTCTCGTGGACATTTTGACAAATCTTCACGAGTCTTCACCAGCTTACTGCGTTTCCCGAGTACCTGCCGTTAGCGTTACGAGCCGCTAAGAGACGCTCCGAGCTCCGACGTGCCCGCTACGTACATTCTACGTGTTTACCACGAGTTTGGGGTTTTTTTAAACTCGGGAGAGCTCTTGAATTACCTCGTACAGTGGGACAGGCCCTTTAGATTGATTTAAATCATATTGTAGCAAGTATGAAACCCAGAGATAAGGCAATCAATTCGAGATACTTTCTCACTGTTTGCTTCAATCCTAAATGCACTTAAAAGTTAAGCTCAGACTAGAATGAGCTGCTGTTTCCATATGGACTGACCTGCATCTAAAAATAAAACTGGCCATTCATCAACTCCTGCCTCTCCAATCAGATGGAAAATATGCAACAAAATAACAGCACTGGATGGATTTTAGTTTTATTCCTGCTAAATCTAATTAAGAAGCAATAATAGAATCTGTTATCAAACTCTACAGAAGCATAAATAAATCTCTACAGAAAATAGTCATGAACAATGAAAATATTATGGGAAGGTGAAATGTATGATGATATTCAGTTTAGTTTAGTTTAGAGATACAGCACGGAAACAGGCCATTCGGCCCACCGAGTCCACACCGACCAACGGTCCCCACACATTAACACTATCCAACACACACGAGGGACAATTTACCAGGCCAATTAACCTACAAACCTGTTCGTCTTTGGAATGTGGGAGGAAACCGAAGATCTCGGAGAAAACCCACGCAGGTCACGGGGAGAACGCCGTACAGGTAACACCCGGAGTCGGGATCGAACCCGGGTCTCTGGCGCTGCAAGCACTGTAAGGCAGCAACTCTACCGCTGCGCCACCGTGCTGACCAATTGATCACATCTCTATACTAATCTAATTGCATCTGTTATTTGGGTGAACCATCGAGCATTATTTGATTCCTGAAACTATTTCATCTCATACAATTATTTCTCACAAAGGACATGCTTGCATCTAGTGGCTAATGCAGAAATGAGTCATCTGTTTCAAACCTGCAAAGTGGCCCTGTAACTCCCATTAATACGGTGAGAGCAATTGCTTTGATTATATCGAAAGAGCACACCAAATAGTTCAATAAACCTTAATGGGTTTGTTTGCAGCAATCTTCCTCAAGCCTCCTTGTCTCACAGGATGATCAATTTGGACACAGATGGGAAGGTGGCTTCAGTTTGGCGTCTGCCGTTTTTACGATATTAATCACATATTTCAGTCTGGTTTCTCCTGGTGGTACTGTAACCTTGGCAGCAATGCGGACACAAACCGTATCCCTGGGATTTTCAGGTTATGGCCAATAAGTCCCTGTCCTTGAAAGTGTACTAGGGTGGTCAAAAATGCTTTTGGCATTGACCTTCATCAGTCAGAGTATTGCGTATAAAAGTTGGGAGGTCATGCAGTTATATAAGACAATGGGATAGGTGAGTATTGTGTTCAGTTTTGGGCACCCTGTTATAGGAAAGATGTTGTCAAGCTGGAAAGGGTGCAGATATATATATAACATTATATAATGTATATAATTTATATAATGATATATGGACACACTGATCTGTTTTGTAGTCTATCCCTTCTATGTTCTGTTGTGCTGAAGCAAAGCAAGAATTTCATTGTCCGATCAGGGACACACGACAATAAACTCACTTGAACTTGAGAAGATTTACAAGGATGTTGCCAGGACTCGAGGACCTGAGCTATAGGGAGAGGTTGAGCAGGCTAGGACTATATTTCTTGGAGCGCAGGAGGATGAGGGGCTATCTTACAGAGGTATACAAAATCATGAGAGGAACAGATAGGGTAAACGCAGAGTCTTTTGCCCAGGCATTCGAGAACCAGAGAACATAGTTTTAAGGTGAGGGGGAAATATTTAATAGGAACCTGAGGGATAACTTTTTTACACAAAGGGTGGTGGGTGTATGGAATGAGCTGCCGGAGGAGGTAGTTGAGGCTGGTGCTATCGCAATGTTTGAGAAACATTTAGACAGGTATGTGGAAAGGACAGGTTTAGAGGGACATGGGCCAGACGCAGGCAAGTGGGACTAGTGTAGATGGGACATGTTGGTCGATGTGGGCAAGTTAGGCCAAAGGGCCTGTTTCCATGCTGTATCTATCATTCCATGACTATGACTCTATGAATAAGTAAATACTCGCAGAGATAGAATTATGAGAGGCATAGATAGGGTAAACAGTCAGAACCTTTCTCCCAGGGTGGAAATGTCAAATACTAGTGGGCATAGCTTTAAGGTGAGAGGAGCAAAGTTTAAAAGAGATGTGCGGAGCAAGTTATTTACACAGAGAGTGGTGGGTGCTGAGAATATGCTGCAAGGGATGGTGGTGGAGCTTGATATGAGGCTTTTGGAGAGGCACGTGGATATGCGGGGAATGGAGCAGAATGTTTCATGCGTAGGCAGATGAGATTAGTTTATCTTGGCATCATGTTCAGCACGGACATTGCGGGCTGAAGGGCCTGTTCCTGTGCTGTACTGTTCTAGATTCTATGTTCTACATCCTAGCCTATGACTTTCAGTTGCAAAAGCAAAATATTTCAGAGACTGAAAATCTGAAACAAAGCTGAAAATGTCATGACCATTTAGCAGGCAGTCAGTTCTTGTGGAGAGAGAACTTGTGTTCATTATTTAGGTTGGCAACATTCTCATTTGCTGGTTAGGTGACCACCTCTCAAAATAAAATGTGGATCAATCAGTGCATAAAAAGCAGGCAATTCAGACCTCAAAGGCCTGTCAGGATTATTCTCCACACAAGACCCCACCCACCATGGTTCATTACATCTTCATTGCATGTCCTTCTCTACATTCTCCCAGCCTGTGTTGATCTCCCTTCAGTCCAGATCCAGAAGGGGTGCCGCGCAAACCATCAGGGGCGCTGCACAAACCATCAGGGGTGCTGCACAAACCATCAGGGGTGCCGCGCAAACCATCAGGGGTGCCGCGCATACCACCAGGGGCGCTGCACAAACCATCAGGGGTGCCGCACAAACCACCAGGGGTGCTGCACAAACCACCAGGGGCGCCGCACGATTGGCAGCCCCGCCAACAGTCTGTCTTTTTTTTCCTCTTTTTTTTTGTTATTTTTAGTGCGTTTAAAGGTTTGTGTAAATGTTCTCCTGTTTGTTTTATGTGGGGGGGGGGTCAGTGGAAACTTTTCCTTCAGTCTCTTTCCTTGCCGGAGATGCGATTGTTTTCCGGGTCGTATCTCCGGTTGCTCTGCGGCCTAACATTGTGGAGCTGGAGTCCTCCTTGGACTGACTTTGAGCCCCACCGCGGGGCTTGGACTTAACATCGGAGCTGATCCCTTGCCTGGGATCGCTCCAACCGTGGCCTGCGGACTTTACATTGAGAGCTCGCAGTCTCGGGAGAGGCCGGGTCAATAGACAATAGACAATAGGTGCAGGAGTAGGCCATTCGGCCCTTTGAGCCAGCACCGCCATTCAATGTGATCATGGCTGATCATCCCCAATCAGTACCCCGTTCCTGCCTTCTCCCCATATCACCTGACTCTACTATCTTTAAGAGCCCTATCTAGCTCTCCCTTGAAAGTATCCAGAGAACCGGCCTCCACCGCCCTCTGAGGCAGAGAATTCCACAGACTCACAACTCTCTGTGAGAAAATGTGTTTCCTCGTCTCCGTTCTAAATGGCTTACCCCTTATTTTTAAACTGTGGCCCCTGGTTCTGGACACCCCCAACATCGGGAACATGTTTCCTGCGTCCATGAGTCGGGAGCTCCAACGACGCAGAGGTTCGACAAGCTCCGACCCGTGGTCCGATCGCCCGGCGCGGAGGAGCTGACATCCCTCGCAATGCGGGAGCTGATCGCCCCGACGTGGGGGGCCCAAACGCCGCCGGCTACGGCAGTCAAGATCATCCCGTCAACGGAAGGCTCGAGGCCCCCGATCGCGGGAGAACAAAGAAGGGAAGAGATTGAATTTTTTTTTGCCGTCCATCACAGTGAGGAATGTGGAGGAGTCACTGTGGTGGATGTTTATGTTAAAATGTATTTTGTGTGTTCCATTGCTTTTTATTTGTATGACTGACTTGGCAAATGAAATTCCTCGTATGTTGCAAAACATACTTGGCCAATAAAGTATTATTGTACTATATTGCATTGAAAGGCCCAGAGAAATTCTTGATTAAATCATGGCATGTATATTCCAAAGAAATCCAGGCAAGTCCAAGTGGAACAGCCATGATTCCTTCCCAAGGAGATTTGGGACAACTGCATATCATCAGAAGACCAAGGTTCCTGAAAAGAGCTCGAGGGTGACTTATTTTACATTCAGCTGAGAGGGCGGACAGACAGTGTAGCATATTCTCACAATAAAATGCAAGTCTGCAGGGATCCGTGGTGAGATTTGATCCCACAACCTCATGACTCAGAGACAGAAGCAAGGCTGGCTATGGGTGGCAAAGAGTTGCTACAATTTTCCTGCACCTTCACAGGATCAATTCAGCAGCTGTAGCTTCCCCCTTTCCCCCTCTCCACAAATGACTCTGTTCATAAGTTCATAAGTGATACTAGCAGAACCAGGCTATTCGGCCCATCAAGCCTACTCCGCCATTAAAAATCACGGCTGATCTATCTTCCCCTCTCAACCCCATTCTCCTGCCCCATAACCCCTGACTCCCTTACCTATCCAGAATCTATCTATCTCTGCCTTAAAAAATATCCATCGACTTGGCATCCACAGCTTTCCGTGGCTGCCTTCCAGAGTAGGGGATCAGGACAATTCTAGACAGGAAGCCCCGCTCCCTCCATAATTGTACACTGAAGAAGGTCCTGAGCCGAAACGTCACCTATCCACATTCTCCAGATGAGGCCTGACCTGTGGATTTTGACTGCCTAAATTTTACATTCATAAGATAACTCAGAGGAAATGAATTATGCAGTATTTTACGAGAGCATGGGAAAACATTTTTAATTTAAAAAAATGAAACAATGTGTGTGTGCAAATAGGTTGGGCAGCGTAATGTTTGACAATAGATCCCCAAGGAGGAAACAGTTAATGACTAGCTTGGTGAATGAGTCATGGAAATCTTACATAATTCAAAAGCTTTTCTTCAAAGGTTAGTGAGTACCACCTCTATAAGTGAGTAATCTAGTGTTTTGATTCTTCCATTGTGCTTTTCCTAGAAGGCAGGAGCGCAACGGAGGGTTTGCAAGGTGAAATCAATGCCGCACTGTCACATTAGGCTGCAGTCGATCACTTGGGAGATGAAGAGAATCCAGCAAAGGTCCAAAGAGTGCTCAAATGTAACAGACAAAGAGCTGAAGACCTATGTGTAGGAAGGAACTGCTGATGCTGCTTTAAACCGAAGATAGACACAAAAAACTGGAGTAGCTCAGCGGGCCAGCCAGCATCTCTGGAGAAAAGGAATAGGTGACATTTCAGGTCGAGACCCTTCTTCAGACTGAGAGTCAAGGGAATGGGAAACGAGAGATATAGACGGTGAAATGGTGAAGGCCTATGTTGGGTGCAGGGAGGGAAGATTCACCCAGCTCAGCTCAAGAGACTGTTCAAATGGTCAGCATTCTTCTTGCTTTCCTGCATCGAGATGCCTTATTTCAAAGAAACTTTAAAACATTTTCTTGGAGAAATGCCAGCCTTCACCCAAAGTGTGCTGCTTTGTTAACAGTTTAGTCGAGAGCTGTCTGCACAATCTGCTAAATCATGTTGAATCTGCCACATGTGTCAGTTAGTGGGCCAGAGGTGAATACCTAAATTATTCACAGTGTTGTAGTCTTAGTGAAGGCAATAACTCACCAACAATCGCATCAGGTTCTCTTCATCTGCATTATAACCCGTCAATGCCCTCGGCTCAAACATTGTGCCATAAACAACTGTCACGTAGGAACCACGGAAGATTCTCTTGTTAAAATCAGACCACTGAACAAAAACTGTCATTTTGTTTAAAAACCTAGCTTTGAACAAACCAACCTAGAAATAGGGAGGTGTAGCAGTGTAACAGTGTAACAGTGTAGCAGTGTAACAGTGTAACAGTGTAACAGTGTAACAGTGTAACAGTGTAGTAGTGTAACAGTGTAACAGTGTAACAGTGTAACAGTGTAGCAGTGTAGTAGTGTACTGTCACAGTGTAGCAGTGTAGCAGTGTAACAGTGTAACAGTGTAACAGTGTAACAGTGTAACAGTGTAACAGTGTAGTAGTGTACTGTCACAGTGTAGCAGTGTAGCAGTGTAACAGTGTAACAGTGTAACAGTGTAGCAGTGTAACAGTGTAACAGTGTAGCAGTGTAACAGTGTAACAGTGTAACAGTGTAACAGTGTAACAGTGTAAGTGTAACAGTGTAGTAGTGTAACAGTGTAACAGTGTAACAGTGTAACAGTGTAACAGTGTAGCAGTGTAGTAGTGTACTGTCACAGTGTAGCAGTGTAGCAGTGTAACAGTGTAACAGTGTAACAGTGTAACAGTGTAGCAGTGTAGTAGTGTACTGTCACAGTGTAGCAGTGTAACAGTGTAACAGTGTAACAGTGTAACAGTGTAACAGTGTAACAGTGTAACAGTGTAACAGTGTTTATTTCATAATAATGCGATTGAAAATGCATTTTACTTTGAGTGACGTAGAGTCATAGATAGATTCCTAGAATCTTACAGCATGGAAACAGGTCCTAAACCCAACTTGCCCACACCAGCCATTATGTTCCATTTACACTAGTCCCACCTGCACATATGTGCTGTTTGTGTGGAGTTTGCACTTTCTCCCGGTGACTTTGTGGGTTTCCTGCGGGTGCTCCGTTTTTCTTCACACTTCCCAGACGTGCCGGTTTGTAGGTTAATTGGCCTCTGTAAATTGCCCCTAATGTGTACGGAATGAAGAGCAGAAAGTGGGATAACATATAACTGGTGTGAACAGATGGACTTGCTGGGCTGAAGAGCCTGTTTCCATGTTGAATCACTAAACTAATCTAATCTAAACTAAACTACACTAAATTAAACAAAACAAAAAAAACCCAAGATGGTTTCCATCTCATGAACACTCCAAATAACTACTTCCCATGTAATGTTGATTTTGGTCATTGCTAAGAAATGAGCTCATGTTGAACCCTAGGAGGTACCCATCATTGGTCAGCCATGAAACAACATCACAGCATTGGGCTGTGATTCTAACAGGCCAAGTCCTGTTACTTTCCTTCACCCCTACAGCAACCATCCTATTATGGAACTAACACCCTCCACCATCTGTCGTACACTTCACTTACTGACTGAGCCTAAACGTCTGATTCTCTGATCTCTTCAATCACACGATCCATTCAACATTCTTGCCCTCACCTCCCCAATCATTCCTAGTCGTTCGACTGGAACTCCTTTGGCCATGACTCCTCAAACCATTCCAGGCTTTCCTATCTCAACTTGAAATCCACATTAGCCCCTTCTTAAGAATCACAAGAATCATAACCCGCCCTGACTCTTGAATTGCTCTTTGCCCTACAGCACTTATAGCGCCAGAGACCCTGGTTCGATCCCGACTACGGGTACTGTCTGTACGGAGTTTGTACTTTCTCCCCATGACCATGTGGGTTTTGATCGAGATCTTCGGTTTCCTCCCACACTCCAAAGACGTGGGTTAATTGGCTTGGTATGAATGTAAAATTGTCCCTAGCGTATATAGGATAGTGTTAATAGAAAATGTGTTAATGTGCCGGGATCGCTGGTCGGCGCGGACTCGGTGGGCCGACGGGCCTGTTTCCACGTTGTATCTCTAAACTAAACTAAACGCCACCTAATCCTCATAAGTGCCATGTAACCAATGAATCTCTATTGGTTCACAACAACATGGTAACAATCTTATAGTTCTAAAGCACTGCTTTCACTTATGGCATAGACATTATCAACACACAAGTCATAGGAAATGGACTCTGCATCATTGTGGAAACAAAACGTACAATTAGAGAACGGAGCTTGCCAATTGCCTTCGTTGGGATGAAAAACCATAGTTTACACAAGAGTGGTCCTTTGTTCTTTGCTTTGCATAACAACTTGTTTTTGGCATCCCTGAACCCTTATGCATCAAATCCAGAAATGACAACTTCTTGGATGCAAAAATGTGGAATTATTTTTTTATCAGTTTTAACTTTGTAAAGAAAAAGCGTAACGTAATAGTTGATGTCTAGGTTCCATCGTGAAGTTTTGGGCGTAGATAGTGAAAGCAAGATTTTCAAGCTGCAAGTTGTAGATGAAGATTTCCCAGCCACTGCTCCTGGCCAACAGTCAACAGCAAGATTTACTTCATCAGCTTCTTCTAACAGTATTGTCCTGTCAGGACAAATATACAAATGAAGATTTTGAGCCATTCTGCAGTAAGGTTTTCATCTGTCAGTAGGCCATGGTTGGTTGGGACATTGATTTGTTAGCCCAGGTGTTCTCAGAAAACATGTCCTGGATAAACTGCATGGGGAATATGCAAGGACTGTCAACATAAATCTATTGCGAGGAGATTTGCAGATTGGCCACATGTTTAGTTTAGTTTGGCTTAGAGATACAGCGCAGAGACAGGCCCTTCGATCCACCGAGTCCGCGTCGCCACACATTGACACTATCCTACATACACTAGGGACAATTTACAATTTTAACAAGCCAATTAACCTACAAACCTGTACATCTTTGGAGTGTAGGAGGAATCCAGAGGTCCTGGAAAAAACCCACGCAGGTCACGGGGAGAATGTACAAACTCCGTAGGGATAGGATTTGGAGGAATTGTAACCAAAGTACACAATTTGTCAGAAATGCATAGTTACCAAGACAAAAATCCACTCCCACCCAGGTCTCCACCGGCAGTACAAAAATAGTGAACACATTCACATTTGACTTTTCTCCAAATCAATGTAGTTATTTTGCTTTCATTGATGCAAACAAGAAAATGGATTGAAGGAAGACATGATAATGATCATAATATTGAAAAGTTGAAGTAGATCATTTACAATGTATGATGAATTAGTGTCCAATAATGGACCAGAATTCTCTTTACATCTTACCCCTTTCCCCTTAAACCCATGTCTTCTGGTTCTTGATTCCCCTACTCTGGGAGTACGTGCATTGTGCATTTACCTGATCTATACCTCTCATGATCTTATGCACCTCAATAATGAGGAGGATCTTATACTCATCATCCTGTACTCCAAGGAATAGAGTCCTAGCCTGCTCAACCTCTCCCTATAGCTCCGGCCCTCAAGTCCTCATCGTAAATCTTCTCTGCACCCTTTCCAGCTTGACAAAATATTTCCTATATCATGGTGACGAAAACTGAACACAATACTCTAAATCTGGCCTCACCAATGTCTGATACAACTGTAACATGACCTCCCAACTTCTATACTCTGACTGATGAAGGCCAATGTGCCAAAAAGCAAGATATAATTCTTATAATAATATTGTATACATTACATATTAGTCTGAAATAAAATATAGAACTTTGGTTTGAAGCTCCCACTATTCTACAGATGATAGTTTTTTATCATCTTCAACCAAAGTTGTGCTGTTTATTTTAACTAAGGTTGTGTAGTTTGAACATGTCAAGTGCAATTAGATTTTAACAGCATTCCCAGCAGAGGTAAAATTCCACCATAAAACACATCGTATGTTAGTATTCCTAGCAATAAAACATCTTCATAAAGATATATCCTACATCACAGTAAAGACAGCATCAATAACTTTTCTTTCTGCTCCAAACATAGAATTATTTCTCTGTAGCAGTCAGCTATTCCAAAGTGAAGCCTAAAGATGTATACGTATTCTTTTCCCCAAGGTAGCAAGTTTATTCCTGCTAACATTGCTAAAGTTATCCTTTATATTCTGTTATTACAGCAGAGTCTTTGCTGCAAATCCTTGGTGGGTGTTGTATTTTATCAATACACATTTCTTATATGATCTAATTTATCTGGCAGGGAAATTGATTTTCCATGTGGAACCCACAGTGGTCGTGGGTTGAATGCCCCAGCGTATCGAGAGTTATTGCTTTGCCCTTCTGGCTCGGGAAGATTAAGTAACCAAGTGACACACCTCAGCAACATCTCAGCTTGAGCTTTCAGTGAGCTGCCTGGATCAAACATACTCTCAGAAATTGATTGAAATGTCTTTGAACTTCCCCACTGCAGAGATTTGTGGAGGCTGTGTCAGTGAGTCTTTTCATTGAGATGTTGAACTGGCAGCAAAGGGGGGACCTCTGAGGCCGAGATGAAATCAGTAACAATCTTATTGAATGCTGAAGCTGGCTTGAGGTTGTCCCCTCTGGAGTATTGGAAGAAGAGGAAAGTTCTTCTTCTGATAGAAGTTCATAAAATTATGAGAGGCATAGTTGGATTTGAAAAGTCAGAACCTTTTGCCAAGGATGAAAATGCCAGAGACTAGAGGGCGTAGCTTTAAGGATAGCTTTATGGTAAGGTGGGGGAGGGGGTGGGGGGTGATGGTGGGGTTAAGGTTTAAAGGAGATGTGTGTGGCAAGTTTATTTACATAGAGAATGGTGGGTGACTGCAACGCACTACCAGGGGTACACAAAAATGCTGGAGAAACTCAGCGGGTGCAGCAGCATCTATGGAGCGAAGGAAATAGGTAACGTTTTGGGCCGAAACCCTTCTTCAGACTCAGACTTTAGACTTCAGACTTTAATTTCCAGCATCTGCAGTTCCTTCTTTAGCACTACCAGGGGTGGTGACTGAGGCACATAGAATTGTGCCATTTAAGAGGCTTTTGGATAGGCACATGGATGAGTAGGCAGAGGAGATAGGATTAACAGCAACATATTTGGTGCGGACATTGTGGGCCAAAGGACCTATTCCTGGCTCTACTGGGTTTTTTAAAGTTCCAAAGGCATCTTCCTCTCCCACTGGAATATTTAAAGTACTTTCAAAGAGGAATATTAAATCAGCCCTTGCTTGAAATTTAAAAAGAACCCGATAAGCATAATTCACTACTCAAGGGAATATTAAACTGAGACATAAAAAAATCAAAAGAAAGCTAATGCCTAGTTAGATGATATTGGGTTAGCACAGTTGCAGCATTGTATATAATAATATTATGAAATTTGCACAAATCGTTTGGATAGTTCTATATTGTGTTAATTAAAAATGGAATTATGTTTATATAAATCAGATTTACCTGTATTTAATGGATAGCTGAGAAATGTATCTGAGTTTTATTTGTAAGATGTAAGTTTGAGGCCTGATAGATGACGCTTGACATTTTAGTTATTCATGAGGAATAAATAAACATGGAATTTATAACTTAAAAATAGATCTGGTTTATACTTCGAAAGTATAATCAGATACTTTTATTAGAAAATAAATCATTCTCGGTTAAAATTCTGCATATTTAAACATTATTAATTCATCTGTTCGAAAATAGCTGCGTGTTGTAGTTTGAATGAGATGTCAGGCAGTGTGAGGAATGGTGACTTTGCCAAGGCTAACACATGGCCAAATGCTCAGTTTTCCGTGAGACCTTGGGAAACATTAAATCACAGCAACCTATTGTAACGGACAATGGATGGGCTGGAGGCTTATTTGTGTTTTATATTGCGGAACTGGCTGATGCGTTTGAAGTTTCTCTTTAATGTGCAGGCAAATAACGCATTTCATGATTTTAACGTGCAGAATCTAGCCCAGAGTAGGGGAATCGAGAACCAGAGGACATAGGTTTAAAGTGAGGGGGGGAAGATTTAATAGGAACCCGAGGGATAACCTTTTCACACCAAGGGTGGTGGGTGTATGGAATGAGCTGCCAGAGGAGGTAGTATCGTAACGTTTAAGAAATATTTAGACAGGTACATGGATAGGACAGGTTTAAAGGGATATGGGCCACACGCAGGCAGCTGGGACTTGTGTAGATGGGACTGGCTGATGTGGGCAAGTTGGGATCAAGGCCCTGTTTCCATGCTGTAAAACACTATGACTATAAAATGAGGAGGCCATGGTGCAGCAGGTGATTAAAAAGCACTTGTTTCATATTGAAGGCCTATTGTGGAACATCTACAGAGTAACCTTCCTTCCAATGCATCAAGTGTCAATTAAAAGGGAGGCACAGCTGGTAGAGCTCACTGTGACAATAAAACGAAACTCACTTCATTTCCATTTCTGGGTCACAGTTCCACTCCAATCTCTGGTTATTTTGTTTTTACTAACAAAATGTTTGATAGGTTAATAAAAAATATTAAATACAGAAGTCACCAAGGTGACATACTCCAGTTGTAAAATTAGACCAGTGAGGCTAGCTGAAAAAATGACATCTCTCACCTAATTTGAGCAAAAAATAAATACATGCAAGCATATCATCCAGCTGCTGATATCACCAACATTATTTGGACAGCTACATGGATAGGAAAGGTTTGGAGGGATATGGGGCAAATGCAGGCAAATGGAACGAGCTGAGATGGGGCATCTTGGTTGTCATGGATGCTGCCCTGAAGTGCCTGCTGTATGATGTATGACTCTATCTCTAAGGCTTTTAATGTCCCTCTAACACCAACACCACCTGGCACAGCCAGATCAATGGGTGACTCCGATTTCACTCCATCATCTGCAGATTCCATATTTCCTATTACTCTCTTTAGTTTTTCAATGGAATAACTTCCTGTATTATTTTATTTTGCTGACGTTGAAATTAAACGTCCTAACATCTGATTTACGGGCATAAATTGGTGCAAAGGAAGGCCGTTTAAGGAACCTGATAATAGCTATTCCATTTTTCGGCTGTTAGCATGGGATCAGAAGGCATTGGATGGGGCCTCACCAGCAGCGAACCCTTAATATTATTTTAGGTTTACGAAGGAGTTGGAAGCAGTCAGTGTAGTCCTCCCAGTGGGAGGCACGGTGGTGCAGCGGTAGAGTTGCTGCCTCACAGCACCAGAGACCCGGGTTTGACCCTGACTACGGGCGCTTGCTTGTACGGATATTGTATGATCTCCCCGTGACCGCGTGGGTTTTCTCTGAGATACAGTATTCGGTTTCCTCCCACACTCCAAAGACGCAGACGTTTGTCGGTTAATTGGCTTGGTGTAAATGTAAAATTGTCCGGTGCGGACTCGATGGGCTGAAGGGCCTCTTTCCGTGCTGTATCTCTAAACTAAACTAAACTAGAGAGCATAACTTAAAGGTGAGAGAGGCAAGTTTTTTTTACAGAGAGAGTGGTGGGTGCCTGGAACGCACTGTCAGTGATGGTGGTGGAGAAAATACGATAGGGGCATTCAAGAGGCTTTTGGATAGACACATAGATATACAGGCAATGGAGAGATAATTAGGGATGTTTTTCAACCCAGTCATCCTCCCTTCTCTCCCATCAGGCAGAAAATACATAAAACTTGATAGCATGTACCACCAGACTCAGAAACTTTCCCTCTGTAATAAGACTACTGAATAGTCCTCTCATAAGCTAGGGTGTAGTCCTGATCTTCCAATCTACCTCATTCTAAACATTGCACTTTTTCCTCTGGAACTGTAATGCCACAATGCAATTAAATTATAATTTGCACTCTAATATTTTCTCTTTGGACTACCTTTGTACTTGTGTATTGCATTATCGTGCTCATATATAGTATGATCTGATTTAAGTTGATAACACGCAACCAAAAGCTTTTCACTTTATCTCAGTCCAGGTGACAATAATAAACCACTACCAATAATACAGTTTTCATTAATGTTGATGTGATTTCAGGCCCCTTCTGGAACTCTCTTGCATGAGAATTTAACGGAGACTCGTCCAGTAAAGGTCAGCTCAGTGCAGCGATGTTTCACACTTAACTGGCTTTATGTGGTACGACTCGATCTAGCCCTTCACATTCTACTGCTTCCTCAGCCAGCTAAAGCTAAGCCACGGATAGCGTCAAAAGAGATTTGATTTTTGTAAATGACTGAATGCTCACTAGATCATAGATTAAGGTGTCTGAACTGGAGACCTGAGTGGATGCATTGGGAGGAGAGGTGCCCAAGGTTTCCTGGTCTTCTGAGAGGATTGAGTGAGTCCGCCATTTTAAACAAGTTTGGAAACGTGGCTCGCCCTTAAAATGGCTTCCTGGTGCCATTTCAAGTCCCAAGCAGCACACTCTATTGGGGAAATAGAAGATGGAAAATCAACCGTTTTGCATGTCAATATTTCCAATTGGATAGTGGTTGATTGACTGGAGCAACCTTTGTCCGATAGCCACACCTTTGAAACCATTTCACTGTGTGTGCCAGACAGATATTAGACTTAGTCAGAGAGCTATACAACAGGGAAATAGGCCCTTCAGCCCACCTTGTCCATGCTGACAAAGTTGGCATACTGGGCTAGTCTCATTTGCCTGCATTTTGCCCATACAGCTCTCTGAACCCTTCCTATCTATATATCTGCCCATTGCTAATTGATTGTTTGAAATTCTAGAATTCTAACTAGATTCTAAAGAGATTGGATGTATTCTGCATAGAGGGCCCAGAAATGTGATGATTGCTTCAGTTACTATAAATAGATGTGCTCTGCAGCACCATTCTAAGTCTTGCTGTGCAAAGGCTCCTCAGGCAATTTTAAACGTTTGACGTCTACAATGTCAGAGCCCACATAATATTGAAACCTTCTCAGGCTTGTAAAACATCTGATGCAAAGTCATAAATATCTGCAAAGCAACTCGCTCACGTAGCTGCCTGTGCATTCTGTGTAGTGAAGGTACTTCAACACTGCCTGTAAGAAAAGTGTTCCAGACTTTAACCCGATATCCTTGATGGAGCAGTGATATATATCCCCATCCAAAGGGTATAGATGGACACAAAGTGCTGGAGTAACTCAGCAGGTCAGGCAGTATCTCTGGGGAAATTGGATGGGTGACGTTTCGGGCCGGGATTCCTTCTTCAGACTGGGGTCCCGACTCGAATCGTCACCCATCCTTTTCCCCCCAGATGCTGCCTGACCTGCTGAGTTACTCCAGCACTTTGTGTCTATCTTCGGTATATACCAGCATCCGCAGTTCCTTTCTACCCATCAGAATGGTGTTTGAGTGGAATTGATCTTGCTGTCTTTATACTTGACTGAAGGTTTGGGCATTGCTGTTCAAGAAAAGTCAGCAAATTCCTGCACCACATAGATAGAGAACACCAGTGTTAGAAAATGAATGGCAGCCAACCCAGGCGACTCTTCGTTGTGTTCTGGTCACAGACGTGGATCTGCAATCTCGCTTTACAATCGATCCACTCTTTTAAATCTCTACTCCAACAGCAGCATTTCTTACTCTTACGTATCTGTATTCTGTACACGGCTCGATTGTAATCATGTATCGTCTTTCCACTGACTGGTTAGCACGCAACAAAAGCTTTTCACTGTACCTCGGTACACGTGACAATAAACTCAACTCAACTAAACTAAAGGATGGTGGCAATCAAATGGAGAGTTTGGGTCTCTGTAGGCCAATATATCTACACAATATTAGGAACATGGAGTGTCTCCACACAGAGCTTAGTGTGTATGTGGAACGAGCTGCCACAGAAAACGATAGTGGTGGGTACGTACAATCATTAAAGGACATCTGGACAGGTAGATAGACCGGAAAAGGTTAGAGGGATATGGGTCAAACAAAGGCAATTGGGACTACCTCAAGTAGCAATTTGGTTGGCATGGATGTGTTGGGCCATTTGGGTCTGTTACCGTGATGTGTGACTCGATGACTTCATAACACTGGAAACAGCAAAGGCAATGGGATGTGGGAAGAGAGAGCAGAAGAGAGAGATGAAGGGAGAGAGGAAGGGAGAGAGGAAGAGAGAGAGGAAGGGAGAGAGGAAGAGAGAGAGGAAGAGAGAGAATGGAGAGAGAGAGGAAGAGAGAGAGGAAGAGAGAAGAAGAGAGGGAAGGGAGAGAGGAAGAGAGAGCAGAAGAGAGAGATGAAGGGAGAGAGGAAGGGAGAGAGGAAGGGATAGAGGAAGGGAGAGAGGAAGAGAGATGAAGAGAGAGAGAGAGGAAGAGAGAGAGAAAGAGAGAGAAGGGAGAGAGGAAGGGAGAGAGGAAGAGAGATGAAGAGAGAGAAGGGAGAGAGAGAGGAAGAGAGAGAGGAAGAGAGAGAGGAAGAGAGAGAAGGGAGAGAGAGAGGAAGGGAGAGTGGAAGGGAGAGATGAAGGGAGAGAGGAATAGAGTGGAAGAGAGAGAAGAAGAGAGAGAATGGAGAGAGAGAGGAAGAGAGAGAAGAAGAGAGAGAAGGGAGAAAGGGAAAGGGAAAGGGGGAGGGGAGTCAGTCTACCTCACGACAGTAGGGGGGGGGGGGGGGGGGAGTTGTACAGTTTGATGGCCACAGGGAAAAAGGATCTCCTGTTGCGTTTTGTACTGCATCTTGGTGGAACCAAGCATACTTACTTATATCATAAAAGTGCCAGGCGATAATGGCTTCCAACAAGGGAGAACCTCACCACCAAACCTAAATATTTAATTACATTGTTATCACTTAGCCGTCCACCATCAAAACACAGGGGAGATCACCATACATCGTGCATGTATCACACTGCCAGGAGTGAAGTCAATAACATCAAAATGACACAAAGTCTTCCCCAACTGGAGTGAAGAAAGACTCAAATGCAATCTCCACTGCGACATTTGCGCGAACATAATTCCTTTCATGAATTGGTACTGATAGCGACACCATAACGTCAACTTGAATGCCTTTGTTTCTATATGTCTCTAACCACTAACTACCACATAGTTAGAATTTACAAATCTTTGTGCAGTTTTTCCATTTGCTTGTTCCCGTGTCTGTCTCACAATGATACGATTTTTCACATCCTGAATCAACCCATAAACTTCCAACGCAACCATTCCAGCAAGAATATTAGATTCACCTTTGAGAGACACAAAGTGCTGGAGTAATTCCGCGGGTCAGGCAGCTTCTCTGGAGGAAAAGGATGGGTGACGTTTCTGGTTGAGACATCAGACTGAAGAAGGGTCCCATCCTTTTTCTCCAGAGATGCTGCCTGACCCGTTGAGTTACTCCAACACTTTGTGTCTATCTATGGTATAAACCAGCATTGGCAGTTCCTTGTTTCCACACTTAGATTCACCTTCAGCAGTTTTACGAGAGGCGGATTTTGATCTGTCTGTAAACCTCTTGATAATTTCCTAGCCATTTTTTTTTCAGCCCTACCTGGGACGCAGACTTTTTCGGGGAAAGCCCATGGGAGGACATTCTCGGAGAGCAGGTCGGTGACATTGTACCACTGGAGGAGGTTGACCCTTTGCTGCTGTCTGTAAACCAGGAGAAAGGCACAAACTGTGGCACTGCGGCCTTGGCTGAAGCCAGAATACTGATAGGGCTGTCAAAGGATTCCCTATAAACAGGAAGAGGCGAGAGTCAGAACAAGGAGCAAAATGAAAGCATAATAGAAACATAGAAAAAGAAACATAGAAAAATAGGTGCAGGTGTGAGCCATTCTGCCCTTCGAGCCAGCACCGCCATTCAATATGATCATGGCTGATCATCTAAAATACAGCACCCCGTTCCTGCTTTCTCCCCATATCCCTTGATTCCTTTAGCCCCCAGAGCTAAATCTAACTTTCCCTTGAAACCATCCAGTGAATTGGCCTCCATGGCCTTCTGTGGCAGAGAATTCTACAGATTCACAACTCCCTGGGTGAAAAAGTTTTTCTTCATCCCAGCCCTAAATGGCCGACCCCTTATTGTTCAACGAACTAGAGGAGATTTTACAAATTAACTTAGTAAATAAGAAAAAAAACATCATTCCAGATGAGACTTTACAAGTCTACTTAGTGAATTAGAAAAGGCAATGTACTATTATTTAAAAATGTAACAAATAATAATGTAAAAATAGGTCAGATATTGGATATGACCACAACTTTGGTTATCTGTCCTTATCACACTGCACATTAAATCTAATCATCTTCATCCAGCATTTGAATGAAATTGATCAATGTATTCACTGGAGTTTAGAAGGATGAGGGGGATTCTTATAGAAACATATAAAATTATAAAAGGACTGGACAAGCTAAATGCAGGAAAAATGTTCCCAATGTTGGGCGAGTCCAGAACCAGGGGCCACAGTCTTAGAATAAAGGGGAGGCCATTTAAGACTGAGGTGAGAAAAAAAAATTCACCCAGAGAGTTGTGAATTTGTGGAATTCCCTGCCACAGAGGGCAGTGGAGGCCAAATCACTGGATGGATTTAAGAGAGAGTTAGATAGAGCTCTAGGGGCTAGTGGAATGAAGGGATATGGGGAGAAGGCAGGCACGGGTTATTGATTGGGGACGATCAGCCATGATCACAGTGAATGGCGGTGCTGGCTTGAAGGGCCGAATGGCCTCCTCCTGCACCTATTTTCTATGTTTCTATGAATTAATAAATTATAAAGTATTAATTAATGAATTCATTCATTCATAGATCAATCTTGCCCAAACTCTGGATGAAGATGATTACATTTAAGGTGGAGTGGGATAAAGATAAATAACTCAAGTTGCTGACATATCCAATATCTGATCCATTTCTATTGTAAGGGATGTAGAATTGCAGAATAGTGCTGTGAGTCGGAGAACAATCAGAGTTTTCAGGCCACTGAAGAAGAAGTATCAAAGATCAGGCACAGCAACCCACATTTTCCGGAGAGGTATTAGCATTCCAATAGAGAGATGTAATGAGCTGGAAGGGAGGTAAGTTTCAAGTATTGTGTAGGCGTTTGGCTAAACTGATGTATAAATGTGTTTAATTGTTTTAAGTAGTAATTAATGTTTGTAAGCACTGGAGCATGGCAACTCTTTGCATGATCTTCCAAGAGGAGAGTCATCTATCATCTGATACAATCACTACCTACTCTCCTCTATGTCCTGCAGCTCCGCTCTTACTCCCCACCCCCCCCCCCCCATTTGTAACAAGGACAGAGTCCCCCTTGTCCTCACCTTCCACCCCATCAGCTGTCGCATACAACTTGTAATCCTCCGACATTTTCGCCATCTCCAATTGGATCCCGCCACTGGCCACATCTTCCCATCTCCGTCCCTTTCTGCTTTCTGCAGAGACTGTTCCCTCCGTAACTCCCTGGTCAATTTGTCCCTTCCTACCCAAACCACCCCCTCCCCAGGTACTTTCCCTTGCAACCGCAGGAAATGCTACACTTGTCCCTGTACCTCCCCCTTGACTCCACCCAAGGACCCAATCATTCTTTCCAGGTGAGGCAGAGGTTCACCTGCACCTCCTCCAACCTCATCTACTGCATCTGCTGTTCCAGATGTCTACTTCTCTACATCGGCGAGACCAAGCACAGGCTCGGCGATCGCTTCGCCCAACACCTCCGCTCAGTTTGTACTAACCAACCTGATCTCCTGGTGCTCAGCACTTCAACTCCCCCTCCCATTCCCAATCTGACCTCTCTGTCCTGGGCCTCCTCCATTGCCAGAGAGAGGCCCAGTGCAAATTGGAGGAGCAGCACCTCATATTTCACTTAGGTGGTTTACACCCCAGCGGTATGAACACTGACTTCTCTAATTTTAGACAGCCCTTGCTTTCTCCCTCATTCTCCTCCCCCTTCCCAGTTCTCCCACAAAGCCTACTGTCTCCGCCTCTTCCTTTCTTCCCCCCCCCCAACATCAGTCTGAAGAAGACTCGACCCAAAACGTCGCCTATTCCTTCTCTCCATAGATGCTGCCTCACCCGCTGAGTTTCTCCAGCATTATTTGTCTACCCACTCTTATAAATCTCTTTTTTACCTGTAAATCCGTTCTATGTTATCCCACTTCCACATCCACTCCCCACACACTAGGAACAATTAACCTACACAATGGCGTGTGTTTGGGATGAGGGAGGAACCCGGAACACCCAGAACAAACCCATATTGTAACAGGGAGAATGTGCAAAATCTGCACAGGCGACATCCGAGGCCAGGATCGAACCCGGGCCTCTGGCGCTTTGAGGCAGCAGCACTACCAGCTGCGCCACTGGTACTAACCAATTGTTCTCAGGATATGCCAGGCCATTAACTATCCTTCTCATTTCATAGACAGGCTGTCTGTATGTTTTAAGCATTTTCTGATTTAATTAAGAGTTACTGTCAAACCACAGTATTTTGCTTCAGTACATAAAGTATTAATGGGCAAAGTTATTAAAGAAATAGGAGCTAAAAATGGGAGTTGATGTACTGACCAGACGTGATCTAATTAAACAGTGGAGCAGGCCTGAGAATGGCCTCCTCCCTAAATTTATTAGGTTAATTTATTAGGTCCTAGAGTTATTAGGTTACTGTGTTATTGCAAGGGAAGAAAGACCAGGAGATAATCAGGTGGAACTGACAGCAGTGAGGCATTTACTGAGAGGGTGGAATTTGAGAAATTTGATACGATTTCAAAACATGTCTTGAAAAGTTTATAGCCATTTTATTCATGAAAACAGAAGTTATTGCATGAAACTCAACACAGTGTCAGAATCCAATTTCCTGTTGTGGCAAAGGCAGCCCAGACACAGCTCATTTATGCAAAAACAGAAATGTTTTTAAATACCCCTAATTAATCTTTCCAGGTCATGCAATTTGTATTCAAAGAAAAATAATGCCATCTCATCACAACTTTCCCTGCCCTGGGACCTCTGTCTAAAATTAAACCAGAAATTTAATTGGTCACCTAACTATTTTAAACCATCGCATTTTAGCTTTAATTGGATTTAAGGGAGATTCAAAACAAATTAAAACAAGAGAGGAGTTTCAATAAAATCTCCCACTGAAACCTTTTCCAAGCTGTCTATTTTTTAAATGCTGTCTAATCTGATTTGCATTTCAAACAGTTTGTGTGCTTCAACATGTGGGGCTGGAAATGAATGCTGGCAGCTGGCAAACACTAGTGGTTTAAAGTGTTGGTTTTAAATGAGGGTGCCAGTGTCAATGTTAGTGCAGGTTATTGGCAAAAACAATCAAAGGCTATGTGGAAGTGAATATGTTGCTGGAGCACTGGGAAGTAAAAAGGAAGTGATAGGATTAATGGGATTTGCCTCAGTGAGCTGGCACAGACCCTCTGGGCCGAACGGCCTCCTTCTGTTTCAGGATAAGTATAAGCTTCCCTGTTATTCTTTACAAACGTGTTAGCGTACTTCATATAAATAATTAATCACATTGTGTAGATGAGATATGCATGTGCCTTTCCCACAGGAGTAAGCACCCCTCCCCCGTAGGCATGCAAAGTTGAGCTGTCAGAAAAAACCTTCTCATTAGTCCTTATCTTGTTGAAGAGGGTTGTTGACATAACGTTCGCAACCGCCCCGGTATCAATCTTAGCAGTTAAAACACACCTCGGAGCGATATGTGGGTGGGGAGGTTGCAATTATACTTGTGATATGGGGAGTGGTTAGTAGTGATGAGGTCACTATATTAAAGGCACATGCATATCTCATCTACACATTGCTTCTTAAAACCACCCATCTCAACTGATTTAGTTAATTGGCAGCATCAAAGAACATAGAGTCATAGTGTTATACACCATAGAAACAGGCCCTTCGACCCATCACACTACATTGCTTAACCAAGCTAGACCCACTTGTCTGCACCTGGCACATATCCCTCCACACCTATCCTGTCCACCCATCTGTCTATTAAATGTACTCTCCTCCACCACTTCCCCTGGCAGCTCACTCCATGTATGCACCACCCTCTGTGTGGAAAAGTTGCCCCCTCAGGGACCTTTTAAATCTTTCCTTTGTCATCTTAAATCTATGCCCTCTAGTTTTAGACTCATCCACCCTGGGGAAAAGACTATGACCATTCACCTTATCTCTGACCCTCAAGATTGTATATACTTCTATATGGCCACCCCTCAGCATGCTATGCTGGATGAAAAACAGGCCAAGCCTCTCCTTATATCTCAAACCTTCTGACATCCTTGTAAATCTTTTTTGCACCCTTTCCAGTTTGCTAACATCCTTCCCATAGCAGGGCAACCAGAGCTGTACACAATCCTCCAAATGTAGTCTTACCAACATCTTGAACAGCTGTAACATGACATCCCAACTCTTGTACTCACTACCCTGACCGATAAAGGCAAGCATTCTTCACCACCCCGCCCACCTATGTTGCCATCCTCATAGA
The DNA here is from genome assembly GCA_038087875.1 of Malacoraja senta. Taxonomy (NCBI): domain Eukaryota; kingdom Metazoa; phylum Chordata; class Chondrichthyes; order Rajiformes; family Rajidae; genus Malacoraja; species Malacoraja senta. Next base: position 22,748,932 of record CM075986.1, on the reverse strand, counting down.
ACTATGTACCTGCATCCCAAGGTGTCACCGTTCTACAACACTCCCCAGGGGCCCACCATTCACTGCGTAAATCCTACCCTGGTTTGTTCAACTGAACAGCAATGCCTTGCATGTATCCAAATTAAATTCCATCTGCCATTCCTTGTCCCATGGACACACTTCATCCACATCCCATTGTAATTGTAGATAACTTCTTCATTGTCCATTCCCACCAATGTTATTGTCACCTGCAAACTTACTATCCATGCCACCCAAAGTTACATCCAAATCACTAATATAAATAACAAACAACAGGGGAACCAACAACCTGCTGGAGACTTTCCCCTTTCCAGACCCTCTTAAAGCTGTACTACACGTCGAATATCTTTTATTTCCAGTTCATCATATCAGCGGCGGAATTCCTTACTAAGTTTAAAAACACAGGTACAACCATCAGGCTCTCGAACACAGCACAACACTAACCTCAATCCCACCTCAGTAACTGTGATCGATAATGGACTCTGTCTTGGTTGCACTATGGACTATGACTTTGCAATATTGTCGGCAGGTTACCAAGTATTACTGATTATTAATTTATTGTATTATTGATCATTGTATATTTATTGTGCTATTGCATTGACGGGCCCATCAAGCTGCAGCAAGTAAGATATTTATTGTTCCACTGCCAGTACATATCACAATTAAACACACTTGACTCTTTTGACCCTTGATATTCAATTTTAAAGCAAGACTCCACCGAATGACAATTCGATGTACTTCTATTTCTGCATTTTTATGGTCAAAGGGGCTGTTGTGTGGCCCACCTCACCCGCCAGCAGAGAAGTCATAGTTGGGCAGAGTGCAGTCGCAAACAGCAGACCGACCAATGTTAGAAACACAGACCTGCAGTGGCTGGTTTACAAAGAAAGGACACAAAGTGCTGGAGTAACCCAGCAGGTCAGGCAGCATCCTTGGAGAACATATTGGGTCGAAACGTTACCTATTTCCTTCGCTCCATAGATGCTGCTGCACCCGCTGAGTTTCTCCAGCATTTTTGTGTACCATCCTTGGAGAACATATTGGGTTGGGAACCTTCTTCAGGCTCAACAACCTCCCCCCCTACACATCCCGCTGGAATTGGATTTCCCATCTCCAGTGTGGCCCTGAAGTCTGTTTTCGATGAAGAGTAATCTCCTGGGTATTGATAGGAGCAATTGAGAATATTTTCACAGTGGTACTAATTATCTGTTCATTTCCATTATTCATTCTATAACAGAAGGGCAGGGAGGTTGAGTAACAGCCATGGACTATGCTGTCAGGTGAAACACTGGACACTAATTTCCCAAGGAAGTTGTAAAGCTGGACATATGATGAAGGGTCGGGATTATTGGTGGTGGAAGGCGATGTGGTGAAGTCTACTTGAACACACCATCAGAGAGTTGGTGACCTGATTAATAATTCTTACTTGCAGGCCTTTTAACACAAGAACTACACAATAATCAATAATACAATAATCAATAATACAATAATCAATAATACAATAATCAATAATACAATAATCAATAATACAATAATCAATAATATCAATGACACATAGATCATACACATAGTGTAGTGATATCAATGTTGCCTTAGTACAAAATGGATGCTTATTAATAATCAGTAAACTTGTGTGAAAATCTTGAGGCACACTTATTGTAGAATATGTTTTGGGGAGAGCTGTCAGAGAAACCTATAGAAGCAGATATAATTACGACTTTTAAAAGCCATTTGGACAGATATATGGATAGAAAGTGTTTAGAGGGATCTGGGCAAATTACAGGCAAATGGGACTAGCCCAGTATCCCAGCTTGGTCGGTATAGCCAAGGTGGGCCGAAGGGGCTGTTTCCGTGCTGGACTGCTCTATGACTCGGTATCCTTCAGCTATGTGAGAAGATACGTGCAATTCACTGAGTAACAGCCTGACTTTACCTGCTGCCTGTGGACAGTCTGTTGGCTGCCTTCTCTGCTTTTCTTCCTTTCGTGGACGAGGATCTCCGTAGCTGTACCCTGTAACGGTGCAGGTCTTTAAGGTCAGTGAGAGTTCAATTCAAACGCAGCAGTTTGACTAAGTTTGTTTCTCTAAGTTATACATTGATAGAATTGATAAACAGCTGAGAAGGAAGCCATTCGGCCCATTATTCCTGTGTCAGCTCTTTGAAAGGAGTATAAGATTTGACCCACTCCTCTGATCTTACCCCAGAGTAATTTATGTTTTATTCTTCTGACATTTATTCCTCTTCCTTTTAAAAGTTATCATTAAACTATATTTCAACTGGACTATAAGGTAACTTGTTCCAGATGGTGGTATGTGAAGGAATTTTTAATCAAATTTTGTTGATGTATTTAATATTGATCAATATATCAACACATATTGTTGTGGGATTGATGTTGGCTTGACACAAAATGGTTGCTTAATGGTTGGCTTGGACCCAGTCACCAAAGAACCTGTTTCCATGCTGTGTCTCTGTACGTACACTCATGTATTGTTAACGTAGCTGATAATTATAGGAAGACAAGTACTCTTTGACTCCCAGCAGCCCACCCCTCAAACCCCCAAACAGACCCTACCTACCAGACTTCTGTTACTTGGTCATGACAATTTACTTTTCTCTCATGTATCCTCATTGACCATTGACCATTAACCTTACATCAATGTGTAGGAAGGAACTGCAGATGCTGGTTTACACCAAAGATAGACACAAAATGCTGGAGGAATTCAGTAGGTCAGGCAGCATCTCTGGAGAAAAGGAATAGGTGATGTTTTGGGTCTGAAGTAGGGTTTCAAAATATTACCTATTCATTTTCTCCAGAGATGCTGCCCGGTCCGTTGAGTTACTCCAGCATTTTGTGTCAACCTTAAATCAAGTGTTGGTGTTTAACACTCCTGTCAATGATTTACCCTCTAATTTACTCCACTCCACGTATGTGTGATAACAACCACATCTCATGATAACATTCTCGGCTTTGGAGAAATAGCTCCCTTTTCTTCACGAAACTGAAGTCTGTGGTATTGTTCTAGTGAATCCTGTCTAAAGCCTCTATAAGGCTCTGACTTCCTTTTTAAAGTACAATGCCCAGAACTGAATATAACACTATAGATGAGGCCTAGCCATGCTTTTAGAAAGCATTAGGATAAGCTTATTCTTATTGTAAGATGTGATTCTATTAATAAATAGGGAAGCCACACAGTGATATTAACAGTCTTCTCAAAAATAAATATCCATTTCCTGAGGACTTTGGACATTCGAGAGTTAGTGTCCAGTGTTTCACCCGACAGGATAGTCCTTGACTGTCACTTGACCCACAGCGACCAGCGATCACCCCATACACTAACTCTATCCTACACACTAGGGACAATTTACAATTTTTACCAAAGCCAATTAACCAACAACCCAACATGTCTTTGGGATGTGGGAGGATACAGGGAGAATGTACAAACTCTACACGGACAGCACCCGTACTCAGGATTGAACCTGGGTCTCTGGCACTGTAAGACACTCTACCGCTGCGCCACTGTGCCTGAATTGGATGGCCTAAATTTATGTTAAAATTTAATAAAGGTTACCTTTTTTTAATACTGCCTCATTGTATTTTACTTTCAAATAGTTAGAATCACCATCACTGATACTTTGTGCTGACGTCAATATTGGAGGCATATATATTCTTGGCTCCTATTTCCTTCGCTCCATAGATGCTGCTGCAACCTATTTCCTTCGCTCCATAGATGCTGCTGCAACCTATTTCCTTCGCACCATAGATGCTGCTGCACCCGCTGAGTTTCTCCAGCATTTTTGTGTACCTATATATTCTTGGGGTCTTTCAAAGTAACCTGATCCCACATTCTGCAGTTGTACACGACTATTTACATTTTGGTTTTCCATTTAATCATTTGTGGCTGGCAGCTATCTGTTCTGCTTTTGCATCTACACCAGAGCTGTACTTTGTTTCTTTCAACATTCATTTATTCAGGCCAAAAGGGGAAGATTTTTAGTGAGTAACTATCTCATTTTGCATTTTATTTTAATTTGTCCTACATTATTTTGCATAGCTGCAGAAATTAACCGGATGAATCCATGAAGCAGCTAATGACCCACTTCACCAATGTGAATGTTAATGATTCTTCACCGGGGGAAAAGCATCACAAAGGTTTTTTTGACACAAAACATTGTAAATCTTGAGATACTCAGGGGCTTCCCCATTTTATCTACCGTGAGGCTGTTTGTACACACACACACATGCGTGAACTGAAGATTAAAGGACACAAAGTGTTGGACTCAGCGGGCCAGGCAGCATCCCAGGAGAACATGGATGGATGACTTTTTCAGTCGGGACCCTTCACAAGTCATGTGCTCAACTATTACCTGCCACGCTTTGCTTGTGCCCCTCCACTCCTCTTGCTTTCTTTCCCACCCCCTCCCCCCCCCACTATAATCAGTCTAAAGAAGGAGATGCTGCCTGAGCAACTTGCCTGAGTTACTCCAGCAATTTGTGTCCCTTTTATTGTAAGCCAGCATCTGCAGTTCCTTGTGTCTATATTTTGAGCCAACGTTTATCTTAGTTGTACTGTGAGACTAATGTGAACTGTTCCACGCTACATCCGAACATTAACAACTAAGTTTACTTTGCTTGGCATTTTCTATTTCAAGCACGAATTCTAATATTTTAATTTGTTTAATTTGTTGTCAGAGTTGACAAAGAAGTTGAATCCTCTCTCTCTCTCTCTCTTCTCTTTATTGTCAAACCCGCATGTCTTCGGGATGCGGGAAGAAACTGGGGCACCCAGTGGAAGCCCACGAGGGTAAACATGCGAACTGTGTGCAGACAGCATGGATGCAGGGTAAATGTTGTAGGAAGGAACAGCAGATGCTTTTTAAAACCGAGAATAGACACACAACGCTGGAGTAACTCAGCAGGATAGGGCATCCTCTCTGGATAGAAAGAATGGGTGATATTTCAAGTTGAGACCCTTCTTCAGACCCAGGTCTCTGGCTCTAAGACAGCAGTTCTACCAGTTACCCCACTGTGTCGCCCTAAAGCCCCTGTCCCACTTAGGCGATTTTTCCAGCGACTACAGGCGACTAGGTTGTCGCCACATGATCACGGGGTGTCGCCTGTATGGTCGTGAGACGTCTCCTCAAGTCGCCTAAACAGTCGTAACGTTTTTCTGGTCGGCGCTGGATTTTGAAATGTTCAAAACTTTTTGGCGACTGTGGGGTTGACGTAGTTTGTCTTCTCCTGTCGTAGACGCTGTTGTAGGTTGTCGCCAGGTGATGTTGGTTGTCGGCGGGTGCTGATTTCGGTGAATTCCATTGGCGACTACCTACGTCAACCTACATCATCTGGTGACTGAATTGTCATCAGGTGTCTTCAGTTGTCGCCGACAGGGTCGTTGCTAGACGTAGGTTGACTTTGGTTGTCGCCTGTGTGGTCGTAGGTTGTCGTAGGTGTGGTCGTAGGTGGACGTCCCAATGGGTCGCCGGTTGTCGGTAGCTTGCCATAGCTTGACGTCGACTTGGCGGTGGGTTGCCGTAGCTTGGCGTCGACTTGGCGGTGGTTTGCCGTAGCTTGGCGTAGACATTGTCGTGGTGGGGGTTCCAGTCGCCGATTTTTCGGCGGCCTGCTACGACTGTGACAGTCGCCGGCAGTTGCTGAAGAAATCGCCTAAGTGGGACAGGCCCTTTATAGAGCCAGTCCCTTCACAATGGTGAAATGTTACGGGAAAAAATCCTTCATTTAAACTGCAGTCACATTTGTGCTTTGGGAAAAATACAGTTGTCAATGTGTTCATGGCAAGATTCAACAAGCTTCCAAGAAATAATCAGCTGATAATTTACAATGCTTTCTGAGTGAGTGTATAACTGGAGAATGTGGTAATGGCAACCAACAAAAAATATACAATAGGAGAACATGGTTTGATTATCATATCCTGAGATTCATTGAACCAGTCATCAAGTATTAGTTTAGTTTAAAGATACAGTGCGGACACAGGTCCTTCAACCCAACCAGTCCGCACCGACCAGCGATCCCCGTACATTAATACTACCCTACACATATTAGGGACAATTTACATTCCTACCAGGCCAATTAACCTACAAACCTCTACGTACTTAGAGTGTGGGAGGAAACCGAAGATCTTGGAGTAAACCCACACAGGTCACCGGAAGAACATACAAACTCCGTACAGACAAGCACCCGTAGTCAGGATCAAACCTGGGTCTGAGGCGCTGTAAGGCAGCAACTCTACCACTGCGCCACCTTGCCTTTAATGCTTGGATTATTGTGCCTACAAGATTCTGCAATAACATCAAACTGCGAGAAGGGATGGAAAACCATAATGGACATAATAAGAATTTCAGGCAAGCAAGCCCTATCGGAATTTTTCTTTGGCCATGTCAATAATTCAATGAGAACCAACATGCCAAATATGGCTGTTTTTATGGCTGTCCGTGATAAGAACTCATAAATATCCTCTTTGATCAATACTCCACACAATAACTAATATAATAAACATTATTTATGGTGCTCTCGCTACTGTAAGATACTGTTCAATATAAGCTGCCTTTTTATGGCTCCCACAGACAACATAAAGTGGTTCCTTCGACTCAGAATACTTGGTTGCCAGAAAAATAAAATAGATTCTGGAATTTATCACAGTGAGGAATAAAGCACTTCTCTAAATGTTTCACGATTCTTTCAAATATTTAATTGAAAAGCTGTTACACATTAAGATTTGGAGAGATTGTGTTCAAATTAATTGCAGTCTATTTCCCACTCCATAGCCAATGGCAAGATCAGCTAAGAAGATCAAGGTTAGAAAACATCTTGGTTTTTGGATCACATTAATATCACTTGCACCTGACATATTTTCATTTACATGCCCTACACCAATGCCGTGAGACAATCTCTTCCAAGCTCTGTCACCAATCAGACAGAGGGAAAGATTGAAGGATGTAATGGTAGAATATAAAACATGTAACAGTACAACATGAGAACAGGCCCTTTGGCCCAAAATGTCTGTGCCGAACATCATGCCAAGACCATCTCTTATTTACTTGCACGTTATCCATATCCCTCCATTCCCTGCATATCCATATGCTTATCCAAACGTCTCTTAAATGCCACTATCATATCTGCCTCAACTAATGCCTCCAGCAGCACAGTTCAGGCACCCACTACCCTCTGTGTAAAACATTGCCCCGTACCTTCTACTTTGAACTTTGCCCCTCTCATCTTAAAGCTATGCCCTCTAGTATTTGAGTCAAAAATCAAGTCAAGAGTGTTTTATTGTCATATGTCCCGGACGGGACAATGAAATTCTTACTTGCTGCAGCACAACAGAATATGTGAATATGTAAACATTGTATATAACGGGGAAATAAAAGAAAAAGTTCAATAAATAACAAATACAGTGCAAATAACAAATAATAATAGTCTTTTGCAGTTCAGAGTTCATAGTTTATTCGTTGTGTTTAATAGCCTGATGGCTGTGGGGAAGTAGCTGTTCCTGAACCTGGACGTTACAGTCTTCAGGCTCCTGTACCTTCTTCCTGATGGCAATGGTGAGATGAGTGTGTGGCCAGGATGGTGTGGGTCTTTGATAATTTTGGCTGCCTTTTTGAGGCAGCGACTACGATAGATCCCTTCGATGGTGGGGAGGTCGAAGCCGGTGATGGACTGGGCAGTGGTCACAACTTTTTGTAGTCTTTTTCGCTCCTGGGCGTTCAAGTTGCCGAACCAGTCAGAATGCTCTCTACCGTGCACCTGTAGATGTTTAGGCGAATCCTCTTTGACATGCCGAATCTCCGTAATCTTCTCAGGAAGTAGAGTCGCTGATGTGCCTTCTTCAAAATTGCATCGGTGTGCTGGGTCCAGGAAAGATCTTCTGATATATGCACGCCCAGGAATTTGAGGTTATTGACCCTCTCCACCATCTATAAACAGCATTGTGGGTCCTCATCCTTCCCCTACTAAAGTCCACAATCAGTTCCTTGGTCTTACTGATGTTGAGAGCCAGGTTGTTGTGCTGGCACCATTTGGTCAGTCGGTCGATCTCACTCTATACTCTGACTCGTACCCATCTGTGATTCGTCCAACCACAGTGGTGTCATCAGCGAACTTGATGATGGAGTTCGCACTATGTCTGGCTACGCAGTCATGGGTATAGAGTGAGTAAAGCAGGGGGTTGAGCACGCAGCCTTGAGGTGCTCCCATACTCATTGTTACTGAGGATGAAGTGGTTCCTCCAATTCGAACAGACTGTGGTCTGTGGATGAGGAAGTCGAGGATCCAATTGCAGAGGGATGCGCAGAGGCCCAGTTCCATGAGCTTTGTATCTAGCTTGGAAGGAATGATGGTATTGAAGGCCGAGCTGTAGTCTATAAACAACAGCCATAGGTGATTTTATTGTCCAAGTGGTCCAGTGTGGAGTGGAGAGCCAGTGAAATTGCATCCACCGTTGACCTATTGTGGCGGTAAGTGAACTGTAGTGGGTCGAGGTTCTTGTCGAGGTAGGAGTTGATGTGCACCATAACCAACCTCTAAAAGCACTTCATCACCACAGACATTAGTGCCACTGGTCGATAATCATTGAGGCACGTCACCTTACTCTTCTTGGGCACCGGTATTATTGATGCCCTCTTAAAGCAGGTGGGAACCTCAGACCTCAGAAGTGAGGGGTTGAAAATGTCTGCAAAAACTCCCGCCAGTTGGTCTGCACAGGTCTTGAGAACTCGACCGGTATACCATCAGGTCCAGGCGCTTTCCGAGGCTTCACCCCCCTGAAGGATCTTCTGACGTCAGCCTCTGTGACTATGACTGAAATACCAACAGGGCGAATAGGGGCTCGGGAAGACACATCAGTGTTCTCCCTATCGAATCGTGCGTAGAACGCATTGAGCTCGTCAGGGAGTGATGCTTCGCTGTCGTTTGAGTCGCCTCCTGAATTCGCCTTGTAGGAGGTGATGGCATTCAAGCCCTGCCACAGTTGCCGAACATTCGTCTCATCCTCCAGCTTAGAGCAGAAGTCCCTTTTGCCCTTTTTGATGGCCTTACCAAGGTCGTATCTGGACTTCTTATAGACCTCTGCATCGCCAGACCTGAATGCCCGGGATTTGGTCTTCAGAGAATGCGGATCTCATGGTTCATCCAAGGCTTCTGGTTAGAAAACACTCGGAAGGTTTATGTTGGAACGCAGTCCTCCACACATTTCCTTACGAAGTCTGTAACAACTGTGGCGTATTCATTCAGGTGCCTTGCCGAGTCCCTGAACATTGCCCAGTCTACAGACTCCCACCCCCGACCAGCTCTGTACAGTCCTCACCTCTGGGGGTGCTTTCTTCAGTTGCTGCCTGTATGCAGGAAGAAGCAGCACCGCTGAATGGTTGGATTTTCCGAAGTGAGTGCGAGCGATAGAGCGATATGCATCTTTGATGGTGGTGTAGCAGTGGTCGAGGGTGTTTGATCCTCTGGTGCTGCAGGAGACATGTTGGTGGAAGTTAGGGAGTGATTTCTTCAGGTTGGCTTTGTTGAAGTCCCTGGCTACAGTGGGAAATGCCTCGGGGTAAGCCGCCTGGTGCATGTTGACCACGGTGTGCAGCTCCTCCAGTGCCAGACGGACGTCTGCCTGGGGTGGGATGTAGACCGCGGTCAGGATGATGGAGGTGAATTCCCTCGGTAGGTAGAAGGGATGGCACTTCACCGCCAGATGTTCGAGGTGTGGAGAGCAGGAGTTGGATAGGACTGCCACATCTGAACACCACGAATAGTCGACCATGAGGCAGATGCCCCCTCTTCTCCCTTTCCCAGATGCCTGCGTACGGTCCATACGGTGGATGGAGAACCCTTCAGGCTGGACCGCTGAGTCTGGGGAGCTGGGGTTGAGCCATGTCTCTGTGAAACAGAACACAGAGCATTCCCTCAGCTCCCTTTGATAAAGAAGCCTTGACCTTAAGTCCTCCACTTTGTTTTCTAGTGACTGTACGTTGGCCAGTAGGATGGTAGGGAGAGGCGGCCGAAGTCCCCTCCGCTGCAGTCTTACTAGTAGTCCTGCCCGACGACCATGTTTCCGTACTCCATGGAGCCCTCCTCGGTGTTTAAAGGTAGAGTACTTATGGGTCTCTGCGAGGTCGGGGATTCCCATGAGTTCGGGGATTCCCTTACAGTCGGCACCTCCAGCATCGTTGCTGCTGGGAGATCCTGCCCGACGGCCTCGATTCCGGACTCCATGAAGGCAGTGTTTACAGGTACACTTACTGTACCTGCGCGCCTCCACGAGGTCGGGGATTCCCCTCCGATCGGGGATTCCCTTACCGTTGCTAACATTGGGAGTTCGCAGTAGCGCTAATGCATTTAAATGCGTTAGCAGCTCGCTACTTACATCGTTGATTTCTGCAGATTCTTTGATACAGACAAGCTCAGAAATACTATATTTGAAGATTTTCTGTTGTGCTGCTGGCAAAATGTCACCGCAGGTAGGCGCCATCTTAACACATCCTGGGAAATAGATTCTGACTGTCGAGCCTATCTATGCCTCTATATAATGTTATATGCTTCTGACAGTTTTTCCTGTAACCTCCAGCGTTCCAGAGAAAACAATCCAAGTCTGTCCAACCTCTCCTTGTAATCTGAACTAACAAAACAGTTTTGTTGACCTTTGAGAATCCCTTATCGATGACTGATCAAAATAATGAAGTAGCATTGAGAACCAAGCACCAAGGCAAATTCCTTGTATGTATACATACTTGGCTAATAAAATGTATTCAATTCAATTCAATTAGAGCTAAAGGAATCAAGGGATCAAGGAATCAAGGGAAAAAGCAGGAATGGGGTACTGATTTTAGATGATCTGCCGTGATCATATTGAATGGAGGTGCTGGCTCGAAGGGCTGAATGGCCTACTCCTGCACCTATTTTTCTATGTTTCTATGTTTCTAACCTGGAATACAGGCATTGGCAAGACTCAGAAGCACTATGTTAATAGCAGAAGGAGTGTACAACTTCATTAATCATCCACCATTGCAGGTATCTCCTGCCCCATATGTGGAAGAGTCTGCAGGAGCCATATTGGCCCCATCAACACAAAATCAACAGACTGTAAAACACCATGTTGACTCATTTTTGTCTATTTTAAGCTATCGCACTCAAGGCAGCACAATGGTGCAGCGGTAGAGTTGCTGCCTTACAGCACCAGTGACCCAGGTTCGATCCTGACCACGGATGCTGTCTGTACGGAATTTGCCTGTTCTCCCTGTGACTGCATGGGTTTTCCCTGTGTGTACCGGTTTCCTCCCACATTCCAAAAGACATACAAGTTTGTAGATTAATTGGCTTCTGTAAATTGTCCCTAATTTGTAGGATCGAACTCGATGGCCTGTTTCCATGCTGTATCTCCAGCAGTTTGTGTCTGTCAAGGGATGTTTTGTTAATTGTCCATCAAAATCCATACGAACAGAGCAGAAGTAATTCAACTTTGATACTGAGGGATTTCTAAGAAAAAAAAATGTAAATAAATGATTGAATTGAAAAACAATCTAATTCCCAAGGAGAGTCTGCCATCCTTCCCCAGTTTCACCTTTGTGTAACTCCGACCCACAATATTGCTATTGACTAAATGGGCCCTGCAATGGTCCACCATGCTAGTCAGTTCAGTGGTTGTCACATGCACCAATTGAGGTACAGTGATATGTGATATATGTTAATTTGTCAATGGTGTCTATGTTTTTGGAATGAATAAAAAAATCTTGGCAAAAAAATGATGCTTAGATAACATTGCCTTAAAAAGTGACTTTGAATCAATTTAGTGTGATGGATATTTTTTTTATTGTCATGAAATTGTAAGTTACAGACTTAAAGTTACAACTTAATATTAGACTTTTTTTTGCTAGCTACTGTCAGGTAGGTAGTACAAAGAGATGCATGGAGACACAGAGCCATCCTGTGCTGAATCGGGCCCTTGGGCCCAACTTGTCCATGCCAATCAAATGGAAGGGTCTCGACCCAAAACGTCACCCATTCCTTCTCTCCATTGATGCTGCCTGTCCTGCTGAGTTACTCCAGCATTTTGTATCTATCTTCAGTGTCAACCAGCATCTGCTGTTCCTTCCTACACCAATCAAATTGCCTAATTCACTTGCTTGCACCTGGCCCATATCCATCCAAAACTTTCCCCAAAGCATGCATTAGTCTGAATGTTTTTTAAAAGTCATATTTATATCCACATCTACCATTTCCTTTTCAGCTCATCCCATAAATGCGCCATCCTTTATGTAAAAAAGGTTGCCCATCAGGTCATGTCTGAAGGTTCCCTCCTCATCCTCAGCTGTGTCTTCCATTTTAGACTCAGCTACACTAAGGAGAAAAACTGGCTATCCACCTGATTAATGGCCCTCTTTTTATAAACCTCTTTATCTAAGGTCACTGGAGAAGACTTAATGGACCAAATGGCCTAATTCTACTCTTACCATTTATGATCTTATGATCTTTATGACCCGTCAGTCCACTATGCTCCAGGGAATGAAAGTCACTGTCTATCCAACCTCGGTAACACAAATACTCCAAACCTGGCAATATCCTCACATCCTTTGCACCCTTTCAAGTTTAATGACATTCTCTCTAAAACAGGAAGATCAGAATTGTACACAGTACTCCAAATGTGGCCTTGCCATTGGCTTTTAAAAAGGATTAATAATTTTTTCCAAATAGAGTCACACCTACCCAAGGTCCAAAAATTTCCTCCGTGCCTTTCTGTCCTGCCCAACTGTGGGACTTGCTGGCTCTGCTGGACTTGTTTCCTTGCTCCCTTCTGAACCTGTGGTACAAAAATGTAAGGAAAACATCAGGGCACTTTCACAACATTGATAGTACATCCTTGGTCTATACTTCTTGCTTCAACAGCCATGAATATCTAGCAACCTTGTGAGGAACGGGGTACTGATTGGGGATGATCAGCCACGATCACATTGAATGGCGGTGCTGGCTCGAAGGGCTGAATGGCCTACTCCTGCACCTATTGTCTATTGTGAGCACTTTATGGTTTCTGATTCAAGTCCACCCCATGATAAATTACCATGAAGACCTTGTCTAGCTGGAATTAATCATTTGTGACATATCAAGATGGTTCATCCAGTCTAGACACCACAGGTAATTTTTTTTGGCCATTTTATGTTCTTAATTAATGGTGAATCTCTGCAATGTTTATCATTAATGATGATGCGTCCTAGCTAATTTTATCTCATTAAAACTCAGTTTCAAACACAAAAGCACTGTCAATGGTTTGATTGCAAATGATCAGTTGCTGATTTTTAAACATCTTCCTCATTATAGACTGGGGAAAACTGAGTTTCAAAAGTTGGCGAGTTTAAAGATGTGTCGAACTTCCCAGAAGAAGCATTGACCTGAAAAGGCTCCTCATTGTTTCTCTCTTCAAAGATGCTGCCTTTGGCTGGGATTGTGCTTATGTATAGAAAAAATTTACTGAACCGTATTCAAAATAAGAATGTCACTGCACCTCAGTACATGTAATAATAAAGTCCCATTGAACCATTTGACATCCCAAAGACATGTGGGTTTGTAGGTCTCTGTAAAGGAGACCAGCTGGAGGAACTCAGGAAGTTCCATCTCATTTGAACCCTGAATCAGAGCAAGGAGACAATAATAGAATCACATTGCTAAACTAGCATTACTTTTTCAATGTATTCATATCAAATATATCTATAAGCCTAAATCACAATGTTCAGCTACCTCAATTACTGTGCCTAAAGGTACAGGGAGTGGATGAGAAAGTGGAATAACATAGAACTAGTGTGAGAAGGTGATCAATAGTCAGCATGGGCTCAGTGGGCCGAAGGGCCTGTGTCCGTGCTGTACCTCAAAACTAAACTAAATGAAAGAATCCAATCTGAACAACACCTGAAACGCAACCAATTAAATGGTAGAGGTGGGGAAACAAGGAACTGCAGAATCCCGACCCAAAACATCACCTGTCCTCGATCTCCAAAAATGTTGTCTGACCTGCTGAGTTAATTCAACACTTTGTGTCAATAAATGGTAGCCCTCTCGAGCCAACTAAAATTCTCCATCCTAGCTAACCACAAATAGTAAATTCTCTCTTATTTTAATCTCAAAATCGAGGATAATCTACAGTGGATCTGACTGAAATCTGGATGACTCAAACAATTTATTTCAATGAAACCAACTCCGTTACATTGAAAAGAGTGTATGTTTTGCTCTGGTACACAAAAGTGCTGGAGAAACTCAGCGGGTGCAGCAGCATCTATGGAGCGAAGGAAATAGGCAACGTTTCGGGCCGAAACCCTTCTTCAGACAGACTATGTTTTGCTCTATTGTGCGTGGACTAATTTACACCCAAGTAGATTATCCAACAGCCAATTAACAAAAGTCATGATAATTGGGCTAAGTAAACATTGTGATTTAGGTTTACAGATATATTTGATATGAATAAACTGAAACAAATGATACTCATTTAGCAATGTGAATTCTATCAGCGCCTCTTTGCTCAGATTCAGTGTTTGAGTGATACTGAGTTTGTCCAGCTGCTCTCCTTTTTATGCTGAGGGACTGCCAAATTGCATTGGGGACTATGAGCCCCACTGGTTTAATCCTGCTGGAGGCACCAAGGTTAGTTGCAACTAAGTCACTCACACAGGCTTAATCCAGAGCCATACAGACCGTATTTATGGAACTGCGCCTTCGGCCTGTTTGTAAAGATCACATTCGCGCATCTCCTCTCCTCATCGCCTTTTCCCACTACCTTTCGTCTTTTCATCTCTGGTCTTTGGCCAACCCTTCTGCCTGTCAACCCCCCCATCACCTGTTTCCACTCATCATTTGCCAGGCTTTGTCCCACTCCACACCTCTCTTCCAGCTTTCTTCCCTGTACTATCATCTGTCTGACGAAGGGCCCAGACCTGAAACGATGGCCATCAAATCCCCTTGACCCCTGAAGTATAATAAAGCTAGGTGCTGCTTCCTAAAGACTTTAGGGAGGAGCATGATAGTCCAGGCTCAGCCGCCGTTGAATGCTACATGACTGGGCCTCTGTAAGAGCCTCTCATATGGGCAGCTGTTGCATTATTTAAGGAAGAAGCAAGCATGGTGTTAACAAATTGTAACAAGAATACACTGAACATGGAGAAAGTCTGAAGAAGGGTCCCAACCAGAAACGTCACCTATCCATGTTCTTCAGAGATGCTGCCTGAACTGCTGAGTTACTCCTGCACTTTGTGTCCTCTTTTGTAAACCAGCTTCTGCGGTTCCTTGTTTCTACATTCCAAATGTATTTGTTGAATATATTATGTAAAGAGAATATTTTTTGGTGGTAGGTATAAAACCAGTAATGCACCAACCCTTTCAGATGGGTGGCTTAGGTCTGTCTCCAGAAGTCTCCTTTTGTCTGCAAAGAGTTACTGAAGAGTTCACGTACCTAGACAACTTGTTTCAGGCCCAGTGGCTGAGCTTTGCAGCTTCTGACTCTCATCACTAGGGGGCAGATCTGAGTAGCCGAGGCTGCCTTTCAGCATCTGCCAAGGACACCCTCTTTTAAGAAAGTGGTTTCTATGGAATGAATCTCCATCCAAGTTGTGCAATTAACTGCAATATCCTGGGCCATATCTCCAATGTTTACTGTAAACTTTGTTTAAGTAGCCCCATGAGATACAAGGAACTGTGGATGCTGGCTTACAAAAAAAACAAAGTGTTGGAGCAACTCAGGGTGTCAGGCAGCATCTCTGAAGGACATGGAGAGGCAACGTTCAGATTCAGATGCTTGAAGAAGGGACCCGACCTGAAACTTTGACAATCCATGTCTTCCAGATATGCTAAAGAAGGATCTGCAGATGCTGGTTTAAACCAAAGATAGACACAAAGAGCTGGAGTAACTCAGCGGGACAGGCAGCATCTCTGGAGAGAAGGAATGGATGACGTTTTGGGTTGAGACCCTTCATCAGACTGAAGAAGGGTCTCGGCCCAAAATGTCACCCATTCCTTCTCTCCAGAGATGCTGCCTGTCCCGCTGAGTTACTCCAGCTCTTTGTGTCTGTCCCTCAGAGATGCTGCCTGACCGGCTGAGTCACTCCAGCAATTTGTGTGGGTATTTTTTTTGTATATACTGCCCAATGTTTTGCACAAAGAAAAGGCCAGAAATAAAGGAATATTATCTCACCAGTGGAAAATGAATGACAAAATAGAGTAACGGCACCTTCACTGTGCTTCTCTGCTCTCCTCTCCCTCCGCGTGTGGACTGGAGACGTGTCGGAGCTGTGGCAGGATTTGGAGGGGGAGCTGGTCGGAGTCGGTCCCAGGGCTTCCTGGGAGGAAGCATTGGTCAGAGTCTGGAAACGTGCCTTAGCCATCGACGCCTGCTCCTCCTCCTCAAACGTCCTCCTCACAATGTTCACATCGAACGAGAAGGAGGCGGCCCGCTGGGAGGGAGATGCCGAGGAGATGACAGATTCTGAAGACGGAGAGGAGCCTCGGAGTGAGGAATGGAGGGGAGATCTCATATTGTGCAGTGGGCTTCCGTAGCTGTCCGATACCTGAAATTATCAAAGGCAAAGCACAATGGGTTTAGAGCAAAGTGTAGGAAGGAACTGCGGATGCTGGTTTAAACCGAAGACAGAGACAAAATGCAGGAGTAACTCAGTGGGACAGGCGGCATCTCCGGATAGACGGAATGGGTGACGTTTCGGGTTGAGGTCCTTCTTCAGACTAGTCAGGAGAAAGGGAAAGGAGAAATATAGACAGTGATCTAGAGAGATCTAGAACAAATGAATGAAAGATATGCAAAAGAGTAACGATGATAAAGGAAACAGGCCATTGGTACCATTTTGCTAGGTGAGAACGGGAACCTGGTGTGTTGGGTGGGGGAAGGGATGGAGAGAGAGGGAATGCAGGGGTCCGTTAGTAAAATTGTATTCATAGGGACCAATGTAGTAGGATTAAATTCTGATGCTGCTTGATGTTTATTTCATCATTTCAGCTACAATATTCCTCATTATCTCAAATTTTCTGGTTGACAATTTTCTCCCATTGGTCTCTCCAGAAAACCTTGATACTCGCTGAGATCTGATTCACCGGGTCTACAGAGAGAAAATAAAACAGCACAGCACAAGGATGTCCGAAGAAGGGTCTCGACACGAACAGTCACCCATTCCTTCTCTCCAGAGATGCTGCCTGTCCCGCTGAGTTACTCCAGCATTGTGTGTCTATCTGCAGCACTAGGAAAGGTTGTTTGGCTCATGTCTGTGCCAACTGTGATGCTAAGATAACCTAAACTCACCTGCCTGCATGTGATCGATGTCCCTCCATCCCCTGCAAACCCACATGCCTATTGAAAAGCTCTTTAACCCCACTGTCATATCTGTCTCCATCACCATCTTTGGCAGTGCGCTCCAGGCACCCACCACTCAATCTCCTTTCAACTTTATCCCCCTAATCCTTAAGCTGTGCCCTCTGGTCTTTGACATTTCCAACCTGAGAAAAAGCCTCTGACTCTACCCTATCTACGCCTCTCACTATTTTATATACTTCTAACAGGTCTCCCCTCAACCTCTGGTGTTGAAGAAAAAACAATCCAACCTCTCCTAGTAGCTATTACCTCCTAATACAGGTTGAATTATGGTGAACCTCTTCTGCACCCTCTCCAAAGCCACCAAATTCTCACTGTAATGAGACAACCAGAACTATATGCAATACTGCAAATGTGGACCAAATACTGCAAATGTGGACCAACCAAAATCTTAAAACGGCAAGCATACCATAGCGTTATATACAACTTGTGTTGCCACCTTCAGGGAGTTACGGACTTGGAGCCTAAGATTCCTTTGTGTATGAGTCTTGGCACTAACTGTATACTTTTCCCATATATTCGAGCTCCCAACATGCTAATCCTCACACTTGCTTGGATTAAACTCCATCTGCCATTTCTCCACCCATTTCTGCAGCTAATCTATTCTCGCTGTATACTTTGACAGCCTACCTCCCAGTCCGCAACCTCAGCAAATAACCCAGAAGCCACTTATACACTCCCGGCACATAAGCAATGAAAACGAGGAGAATATTTGATCATGGGGCGACATAGGGCAGGGTGTCACATCCCAGTGACCCAAGTTCAATCCTGATGTCAGAAGCTGTTTGTGAGGATTTTGTACATTTCCCCCAGCGGTTTGAATATTGACATCTCCAATTTACGGTAGCCCTTGCTGTTTCCTCCCCTTCCCAGCTCTCCCTCAGTCCTCTGGCTCCCCCTCTTTCTTTCTTCTTCCTGCCCCCCCCCGCATCAGTCTGAAGAAGGGTTTCGGCCCGAAACGTTGCCTATTTCCTTCGCTCCATAGATGCTGCCGCACCCGCTGAGTTTCTCCAGCACTTTTGTCTACCTCTGTAACCCATGATCATGCTCCTCCTCTGGTTGGTCCCATTTCCTCTAACATCCCAATGCTGGTAGGATAATTGGCTTGTAGGTGGATGGTAGGAGTATTAGGATACGAGATGGGTACATGAGAGAGAATAGGTTATAAGGATATAACTGGGACCGATGGGAAGGTTCTGAGAGCAGGATAGACTCAATGGGCAGAATGGTTTCCTTCTTACTCATGAGCAGATATGAGAAAAATCAAAGACATTTGTGGATACCAGAGCCATACTCATTTAATATCCATACAAATGGCATTTCATCAGATTCATCGAAGAGAAACAGAAAATAATTTGGCAGCACAGTGACGCAGCTGGTACAGTTGCTGCCTCACCGTGCCGGAGACCAGGTTTCAATCGTGACCTCAGGAGCTGTCTGAGAGGAGTTTGCACGTTCTCCCTGTGATCACGTGGGTTTCCTCCAGGAGCTCCGGTCTCCTCCCACATCCCAAGGATGTGCGGGTTTGTAAAATGACCCTTAATGTGTAGGAACTGAATGAGAAAGTGGGATAACGTAGAACTAGGAAGTATGGGCGATTGATGGTCGGTGTGGAGTTGGTGTGCTGAAGGACCTGTTCTCATCCTGTATCGCTAAACTAAGTTAAACTAATCGCTAATGATAACAATCACAAGCCAAGGTAACTGAGACCAAATGAAGTGCCCTGCCAATGAGACATGGAGTCATACAGCACCTACAGCCTGTAGAGAAAAAAGACATCACCCAACTTGTTCATAACGACCAAAATGCACCATCTAAACTTGTCCCAGATGGTTGACTGGAATTAGATAATTGCACAGATTAGATCTGGATTGAGGTCTGCTGGATGCTGGGATCAACCACACACTGTCCTTACCAAGTGACCAATGCAGGATGAGGATGAGGATGCGGATGTGGGGTCTTTTCAATCCCACAGTCAAAATAATGACTTACCTTTCTTTCTAGGCTGTCATCACCTTCTGTGGAGCTTATGCTGTCTCTTAGCCGAGATCTGGAAGGTCGCTGTCGTCTTGCCTTAACAGACAGTTGGGCTCGAGCTTTTTGCAAGCTACTATCAAGTCTTTCAGTCTCTGGTATCGCTTCATTAAAATCTGCGGCGATATTCAACATATTAATGCAGTCAGAATGAATGATGAAATGAGCATGTACGATTGTCCATGGAGCATTACACTAAACTCATTGTGCATTATATACAATTTATAATTAGAACCTATAACAACATTTACAACTAGAGCAGCACAATGGCATAGCCGTTGAGCTGCTGCCTCACACCGCCAGAGACCCAGGTTCGATCCAGACTACTGGTGCTATCTGTGAGAAGTTTGTACATTCTCCCTGTGACCGCGTGGGTTTTCTCCAAGTGCTCCAGTTTCCTCCCACATTCCAAGAACGTGCAGGTTTGTGGAGTAATTGTTTTTTGGTAAATTGCCCATTATGTGTAGGATGCAAAACTGGGATAACACAGTGTACGGACACTGTGGGCTGAAGTGGTTGTTCTTGTGCTGTACTGTTCTATGTTCTATGAGTCCCAGTCAAAATTGGGGAAGTTAAAAATCATTCACTACAACTAATCTGTTCGTACATTTTCGTTACACTAGGGCATAATATAGTATGGGGAACGATGGTCGGTATGGATCCGATGGGCCGAAGTGCTTGTTTCCATGCAGTATTTCCAAAACTAAAAATTAAAAAACAAATTGAACCAAAGTGCATCTGTAAAGCACAGATAATTCATTTTCCATTGGAGTGTCAGGAGGTATCATACTTCAGTTGTTTTGGGATAAGTTCACAAGTATGTAAGTGATTGGAGCAAAATTAAGCCATTCGGCCCAGCAAGTCTACTCCACCATTAAATCATGGCTGATCTATCTCTCCCTCCTAACCCCATTCTCCTGCCTTCTCCCCATAACCCCTGACCCGTACTAATCAAGAATCTATCTATCTCTAAGAACAGATAAGAACAGGAAGTTAGAGAAAAAGGAGTGGACAGTGTCTTGCATGTCTCCTTGCGTGTAACAAACTCCTTACAAGGTGCTTAGACAATACATGCAATGTGGCAGCTGCACTCTGCATTGTGCTCCCATCTGGAATTCAATTCCAAGGGGTTCAATTAAGACAACATTTGGATGTGTAGGAATTCACAGAGCCACACCATTTTTATGCAATGATTTCTATTCATTAAAATTTAGCAATAATTTATTCAACACATTTGATAATATGAAGAGTAGCAGAGAAACTGTACTCATCGATGCAACTGGAACACTTAAAAAAACCTATTGGTTTAGTAATGAGTATTATGGTTATACTATAAGCCTCCAAATAGCTGGAAGTAGCGAGAGGAACCGACGTCGGCAGTTCATGGAAAAATGGACGAATGAGGGATTAGTTTTAGTGGGTGATTTCAACTTCCCCAATATTGACTCGGACTCAAAGAACTTGAAACTGTACAGCAAATGAAGAAGCCCTTCAGCCCACAATGTCCATGCTGAACATGATGCCAAGTTAGACAAAGAAGTCTAAAGGGTCCCAACCCAAAACATCACCTACCCAATTTCCTCCAGAGATGCTGCCTGACCCATTGAGTTACCCAACCATTTTGTGTTTATCTTTGGTATCAACCAGCATCTGCAGTTCCTTTTCATTCCATTGTGGCCTAAGAAAAGCATTTGACAAGGTACCGCATGGCAGAGTGGTCCAGAAGATTGTCACATGGGATCCACAGTGAGTTGGTGAATCAGATACAAATTTGGCTTGGCTATATTCAGCGGAGCCATGGAGGGATATTTTTCTGACTGGAGGTATCTAACCAATGTGTTCTGCAAAGGTCAGTGCCGAGACCTCTGTTGTTTAAGATATATTAAAATGATTTGGATAAAAATTGAGTTGGAATGATCAGTAAGTTTGCAGAACACATGACAATCGGTATAGTTGTGGATAGTGAGCAATGTTGTTAATAGATACATCATAGAACATAGTATATAGCAAAGTACAGCACAGGATCAGGGCCTTCATCTATGCCAAACATAATACCATGTTAAGCTAATCTCATCTGCCTGAACATAATCCATATCCCTCCATATCCATCAGTTGGAAATTTGGGCAGAGAAATGGCAGATAGAGTCGATTCCAGCCAACTGTGAGGTAATACGATTTGGGAGGTCAAATGCAAACGGAAAATGGGCAGTAAATGGCTGGAGCCTTATACCCCTGTCCCATTTAGGCGATTTTTTCAGTGACTACAGGCGACTAGGCTGTCGCCTGCATGGTCGTGAGTAGTCTCTTCAGTCGCCCAAAGAATCATAGCGTTTTTCTGGTCTCCGCTGGATTTTGAAATGTTCAAAACTTTTCAGCAACAGTCGGCGACAGTGGATTTGACGCCAATGAGCGTAGCTTGACTTCTCCTGACGTAGGTGGTGTCGTAGATTGTCGCCAGGATGATGTAGGTTGTCGCCGGTCCTGACTTCGATGAATTCCATTGGCGATTACCTACGTCAAACTACGCCAACTGGCGACAGGTACCGTGACTGAATTGTCTTAACTTGTCATAGCTTGTCATGGGTGGACATAGGTTGTCGTAGGTGTGGTCATAGGTGGACGTCCTAATAGGTCGCCAGTTGTCGGTACCTTGCCGTCGACTAGGTGGCAGGTTTTTGTAGACATTGTCGTGGGGGGGGGGGGTCCAGTCACCGGTTTTTCGGCAACCTGCTACGACTATGACAGTCGCCAGCAGTCACCGAAAAAATCGCCAGTGGGACAGGCCCATTAGGATTGTATTGTATTAACTATGAGGAAAGGTTGGAAAGACTTGGATT
Source organism: Malacoraja senta (assembly GCA_038087875.1). Classification (NCBI taxonomy): domain Eukaryota; kingdom Metazoa; phylum Chordata; class Chondrichthyes; order Rajiformes; family Rajidae; genus Malacoraja; species Malacoraja senta. Next base: position 22,726,677 of record CM075986.1, on the reverse strand, counting down.
GTTTTCTCTAGAGTGTTGGATGCTGAGGAGCGACCTGACAGAAGTGTATAAAATGATGAAGGGCATAAATAGGGAAGATAGTCATAGTCTTTTATTGGGATGAACATGTCAAAGATGAGAGGACATAGGTTTGAGATGAAAGGAGGGAAGATTTAAAGAGATTTGTAAGGCAAGGAGAATGATAGGAGCCTACAACAGGGTGCCAGGGGAGTTGGTAGAAGCAGATATAATGACAATGTTTAACAGATATTTAGTCAGATATGTAAACAGATGGGAAATGGAGGGGATATGGACCATATGCAATCTAATAGATAAGCGACTTTGAGTCCTGAAAAGCGCTATATAAATAAAATCTATTATTATTATTATTAATAGATAGATAGGCATCATGGTCAACATAGGCGTGGTTGGCCAAAGAACCTGTTCCTCTGCTGTTCTGTTCTATGTTCCGTGTTTTTATGCTATTCCAGAAGCACACCTCTTCAAACAGATCTTCAAAGGTCTCCTTTTCCGCCACGTGGTCTCCCAGAGCAGTGATTATACTTCAAAGATACTTAACTGTGCATTAAATGCTTTGTAAAATTCATAGAACATAGAACAGTACAACAGGGAAACTGATCCGGTGGCACACAATGTTCGTGCTCAACATGATGCCTCGTTAAAACAAACTCCTCTGCCTGTACATGACCTGTATCCCATTATTCCTTGCACATCCATGTGCCTAGCTAAAAGCTTCTTAAATGCCACAGTTGTATCTGTCTCCACCACCACCGCTGGCAGCCATGATCAAAGTATAAATCTTTCTTGCATATTCTGACTTATACATGACTTCTGACCCATAGCCACGTGGTGGTATTTTAGCTCTGAAATGGCCTAGCAAGCCCTTCATCTCATCGGCAACAAAGCCCTGCCAACCACCCTGGGAAAGATAGACACAAGAAGCTACAGTAACTCAGGCAGCATCACTGGAAAAAAGGAATAGGTGACATCTTAGAAAGAACTCAAAGGACCATGAGTTGAAGAAGGTGTCGTCTCGTTGAGATTGTCAATGCTCCAGAACAAACTCGTATACTTATCAATTTATTCAGCTTGCAGAAGAAATTAGACCAAGTTATCCTGGAACAAGCCGTCATTGTTCAGTCCAATACAAATTTCCAATTCAAATACTCAGTTTTCATCAGGTATTCCACAGTCTGAGTTGGAGATTCACTTTTGCTTTAAGACTCACAGTCGAAGGTTTTCAAATCACTGAACATGCCCTCTGCAAAAGCACTTAAAAAAATATTTGGGGGAAACACAATGTATTCTAAGAGAAGCCAAAAGGCTTTTTATGTGAAATAAGGAGTATTACACATCCAGTATTAATTAATGGCTTTATGGTTCTTAATGGCTTTTAAGTGTATTGTCAGCATCACTGAGAAATCTGGTTACACGCAAAACACAGACGTAGGCGGGAGCTGAGAAGGAATAAAATGTTTCATACAGATAACATTGTCAGTCTAAATAGAAGAGGGTTAGTATTGATAATGGATGCCATCACAGGCACTCAAATGATGAAAGAAGCAAATTTATGTTTAAACTGAATAAGAGAGAGAGAGAGAGAGAGAGAGTGCTGGAATAACTCAGTCGGCCAGGCAGCAACTCTGGAGAACATGGATAGATGACGTTTGGGGTCAGGAGCCTTCTTCAGATTGTAGGGGGGAGAGAAAGAAAGCTGGGAGATAATGGAGGCAGCACAAAGCCTGGCAGGTCATTGGTGGATAAGATGTGTTGGAAGGATCGGCAGATGATGGTTTATACCAAAGATAGACACAACATGCTGGAGTAACTCAACAGGTCAGGCAGTATCTCTGGAGAAATGGAATAGATGACGTTTTGGGTCGGAACCCTTTTCCAGACTGGCAGGTAATAGGTGGATACAGGCGAGGAGTGTTTTTTTTGATAGGCAGATGGAAGTAAAACTGACAGCTGTGGAACCAGACTCCAAGACAAACCAATGCAATGAGGAGCAGAGGGAAGACAGGAAGATAAAGAGCAAAAGAAACCAGAGCAATATTTACAGTAGGAAGAAGGACAAGCTGTATTTTTATAAGCCACACAGTGCTAAGGAATTGAATTATTTGTACAAGTTGTACTGTACATAAGAGTAATTTAACCCAAAGTAGCCCTGAACAGCAAACTCCCAGGTGAAATTGTGTCCATTGGAAAATTGGTGCAGGCACTCCTGCATGCAATTCAACACAACTCTGTTTTCAACTTTGAAAGATGCAGCATGGAAACAGGCCCTTCGGCCCACCGAGTCCACACTGACCATCAATCACCTGTTCACACTAGTTCTATGTTATCCCACTTTATGTATGCACTCCCTACACACCAGGGGCAATTTCCAAAGGCCAATTAACCTACAAACCCAAATGTTGTTGGGATATGGGAGGAAACCGGAGCACCCGGAGGGGACTCAGGGAGAACGTGCAAACTCTGCACAGACAGCACCCAAGGTCACGATCGAACCCGGGTGTGAACCAGCAGCACTACCCGCTGCACCACTGTGCCACCTTCATTGATATTTGATGATTGACCTGATCAGTCACGTACACCTGATGATATATTGGAAAATCCACAAACCAAATTCTCTCTATTGCCAACAGAAAATTGATTTTTGGGGCAAATCTTTGCCCTTCAACAACCACTCAATGAACACATATCGGACTCATTCATTTATCAATTTATTTACCTTGCAGAAGAAATTAAACCAATTTTTCCTTGGACCACTGGTCAGTTCAGGAATAATTGATTCTTCACTGAAGACAACTGCGGGCAAATCTTTGTGAAAGTGTGCAATGCCTATTTAATAGCAACAGGTCTGATAATTGCAATCATGTGCCTCTGATATGATCACCTGCCATACCCATACAATGCAGTACATTTTCTAATGACATTATATCAGCCAGTGAGTTGAAATGGGCAGGAGGTATGAGTTATAGAATTGTGCACTTCAGCCCATCAATTCCACGCTGATTATCACTTATTCGTGCTAATTCTACTTTATAGAAACATAGAAACAGGGAAAATAGGTGAAAGCGTAGGCCATTCAGCCCTTCGAGACAGCACCACCATTCAATATGATCATGGCTGATCATCCAGAATCAGTACCCCGTTCCTGCTTTCTCTACATATCCCTTGATTCCGTTAGCCCTAAGAGCTATGTCTATCTTTCTCTTGAATCCCCCACACATTCCCATTAACTGATCCCAGATTCTGCCTCTCACCCACACACTAGGGGTCATTTAAAATGGGAAGAAACCGGAGCACCCAGCGGAAACCAATGCAGTCACAGGGAAAAGCATGCAAACTCCACACAGTGGAAATCAGGATTGATCCCAGGCTGAAGGAACTGTGAGGAACCTGCACAAATGAATCATTGCGTACATTCTATTGAATGGTAGACAGAGTCAATTTACAAGGTCAACAGAGTTCGTTTAAAGAGAGTTTTTAAAATAACTTCCAAGAAGTTGGCCCTTGCACTTTTCTCTCCGCACTTTCTCTGCAGCTGGAACTGTTTGGTTTCTCATTTGCACTTCCTGTGCTACTCAAGTATGGTATGATCTGCCTGGATAGCACACGGAACTAGTTTAAAGCTGGATACACGTGACAATAATAAACCAATACCAAAGACGTTGGTGAGGCCACACTTACAGTACTGTGCTCATTTCTGGTCACCCTGCTATGGAAATTATGTAATTAAAGTGCAGTGGGTGCAGAAAAGATTTAAGAGGCTTTTCTACGCCTCCTTCCCAACTCCCTACATCAATAAGTTTGAAGAAGGGTCGCAACTGAAAAGTCACCTATCCATGTTCTCCAGAGATGCTGCCTGATCAGCAAAGTTACTCCAGCACTTTGTATCTTTTTTATGAGGATTTTGCTGGAGATTGAGGGCTTAGGCTATAGGGAGAGATTGGGCTGGATCAAGACTTTATTCCTTGAAGATCAGAAAGTGAGGGGTGATTTTATAGAGGTGTATATGATCATGATGACCATAGATAGGGTGAATGCATAGAGTCTATTTTCCCCCAGAGTAGAATCAAGAACTGCAGGGCATAGGTTTAAGGTGAGATGAGAAAGATTGAATAGGAACCTGAGGGACAACTTCTTCACATGGAGGGTGGAGGGTATATGGAACAAGATGCCAGAGAAAGTAATTGAGGCAGATACAATAACAACATTTAAAAGACATTTGGACAGTCACAGGGATGGAAAAGATACAGAGAGCAAATAAGCCTATGTTAGGGGCCAGAGGAAATAGGGCACCTTGATCAACATGGGCAATTTTGGCCAAAAGGCCTGCTTCCATGCTCTAAGCCTCTTTGAACAATACCAGTATGCAGAGTGATATCTCTGGAAAAATGCAGTGAATGGGGGACTGCTACAGTATATACATCAGATGTACAATACGTTGGGAGAGTGTGACACTGTCTATCTTTGCAGATGTTCCAAATGGTCAGAGCTTGCAGATGTGCAGAGTGATCTGGTGCATGATTTACCAAAGGCTTCCCCTCTAATATCAGGCCTCTGAACTGAGCAAGGATAAACTCGGGTGCTGCCCATAAGTTAAGGGACTGTCCAATTCACCTCTAACCCATTGCAGACATTGGAGTTTATCTAAGGATGAACCACAGCACTAAGATCTATATTCTGCACTTCTCCTTTTCCCCACCTATTGTACTCGAGTTTGACGATTATATTCATGTATAGCATTAAGGGCCTGTCCCACGAGCATGCGACTGCATGCGGCAAGCGTGACCTAATGTGGTCGCTTGAGCCGTACGGCCTCGCGGGGCCGGTCCCACTTTGTTTGCCAGAGCCGTATGGAGTTGTGGGGAGCTGGCGGGGCTCTGAAAAATGGCCTGCCGGCCCACAGCCGCCTTGACACCGTACGCACCGCCTCGACGGGCGTGCGCAGCGTCTCGACGCCGTACGTCACGCGTGAACTTCCCGCGGACTTCGCTCGAACTTCACGTCACTCACTCGACCTCCGCGCGGCTCCCGCTTCCGGTTTGGTCGCGCTTGCCGCATGCAGTCGCATGCTGGTGGGACAGGCCCTTTACCTGATCTGTTTGGATAGCGTGTAAAACAAGGCTTCTCATTGTACCTCGGTGCACAGGTCAATAAGAAGCCTAAACCTAAACTAGTATTGGTGGACTTGAATGCAGAGTTGAGATCACAAACCGAGCATCCATGATCTCTTTAAAAAAAGTTGAGCGGGCTGTGTGGCCGACTCCTTCTCCTAATCTTTAGATCCGTATGTTTACATAAAATCAATCTCAGTCACTTCCCGCAGGGTCTTCCCCAAGCTTGATTGATGGGGTCATTATCCAAAGACCTACCCCCTTATTGACTCAAGTTTCAGCACCCAACACAGCCGTTTAAAATAAGGAGACCGCAGTTCGCTTGTTGGTATTGAGCAGCAATCTGTGGAGGAACATGGTCGTTAATAATTGATGGGATTTGGCGCCATCATCAAGTAACTAAAGTCGTCAGTATCTGGTTATGTATGGCTAAAATAAAACGTGAGCACATATTGTTCCTCGGGAGGTATTGGTAATATTAATCTCATTCTCCCCGGCAAAACGCTCTGCGTCACAGGATTAATGGCTTTAATTAATTTCAGACTGATTGATAGATCTCCACTCTCTAAGAACGCAAGGGCAAATTTCCATTCTTTCTCTCACTGCAGAACTGGTCTGCTTTCCTTTCGGTTTGCTAGGGACCATGTAAGGCATGTTGTCAAAATATTTTTAATAACAGCAAATATCCCAGGGCAGAACATATTTCAATAAAACAATCCATTAAACTCAGCCCAGTTTTAAAAGAGATTTAGACAGACTAAATGCATCGACACCTAATACAGAAGATTACCTCAATTCAAAGATGGTTTGAAGTGAAGCTGCACAACAAATCATCATTTAGTTATTATTACAATCAGAGATTTGATTACAGGTCAGTAGCCGATAATTAACGAGTAGTCCATGAGGCCGTAAGGTTAAAGCTGGCTTCAATTGCTCACAATTTCAAAAAATATATATACTCCCACAGAACAGCTTGCTTCCATTAGAAGTAATGGGCACTCTTTGGCCTGAAGAAGAACAACATGCGCTTGCAGTGCCCGAGACCAGCAGTTAGAGCTCTTAATGTAAATAACGTGATTTGAAAGTGCTAACACAGCTGCAATCTTCAAGAAAGGGCAAAGGTACAAATCTGGCAAGGGATTGTCAGAAAAAGAAATAAATGCGAGTCGCTGCTTTGGCTCAGGAAAAATTGTCACGTTCAATAAATGTATCGCAATGGTGGAAGATATATGTGTGAAGCAAAGACATCTGATGTTGTATATTATACAACGCCAAGGCCCTCTGGATCTCCCAGCTGCTCACCATTTTAACTCCCCTTCTCATTCCCACACTGACCTTTCTGCCCTGGGCCTCCTCCATTGACAGAGTGAGGTCACATGCAAACTGGAGGAACAGCACCTCAATTTCTGCTTGGGTAGCTTACACCCCAACGGTATGAACGTTGGCTTCTCCAATTGTAGGTGACCTCTAACTTTCTTCATTCTACTCCTACATTCCTTCCTCTAGCTTCACAATTCACAACGCTTAAAAAAAACATTGAATTCCCCAATTTTATGTACCTAACTATTCCCCCCCCCCCACCCCCACCCCTCCATCCTCTCTCACTTTCCCCCTTCCCTTCCATGTGCCCCACCTGGACTAGTACCTATTTCTCCCCCTCCCCTTACACCTGCATTCCATCCTCTTGCTTCACAATTTGCAACTCTTCAAACTTGTCTCACACCTTCTGTTCTAATCATTGTATTAGTTTGGTTACAAGGTTCCCAAGAGCATTTTTAATCATAAGTGTTATATTTCAGTACAAAACAAGAGAGGTGGCACAGGTGAGGCTAGACATTCATATATCTTTGGCTGTTACAGGCAACAAGTACCACATCAACCTGCTAAATGGTGATGCTGGTGAGCAGACCAGCTGGAAGTGCACATGATGCGATGCTTCGGGCTGGCTGCATGTCAGAATCCATGAGGAGAAGGGGGAGTAGGAGGACATTGGGAATTGGATACCCATGTCACTGCTGAGTGTGGATTACAAGGTCTGCGAACCGTGTGAATTCTGCGCTGGGACAGGTAATCCACCCGGATCAAACCTGCGACGTACCAGGCACAAAAATCTCTAATGGCCTAGTGCTGCTCGAGGATGCCATCACCTCCACGCTGGACAGTGGGGTGGACCCCTGCCCAGTCATCCTTGGACCAGGAGAAGGACACTGGTAGGATATTGCACGTGTAAGTTGGAAGTGATCTCCAAAATGAGCTTTGGGAAAGGAATCAGCAGTTGGATCCAACTTAGGCAAAAGTGCTGGAGAAACTCAGCGGGATTCTCCACCACTTTTGTCTACCTTCGATTTTCCAGCATCTGCAGTTCCTTCTTGAACAGTTGGATCCAACTGCTCCACGGAGACACCAGGGCAGCATGGTGGCGCAGTGGTAGAGTTGCTGCCTTACAGAGTTGCTGCCAGAGACCTGCCTTACCGAGTTGCTGCCAGAGACCTGCCTTACCGAGTTGCTGCCAGAGACCTGGAGCAAGGGTCTCTGGCAGCAACTCTGTAAGGCAGGTCTCTGGCAGTCTGTACAGTGTTTGTACGTTCTCCCCAAGATCTGCTTGGGTTTTCTCCGGTTTCCTCCCACGCTCCAAAGACGTACAGGTTTGTAGGCTAATTGGCTCGGTAAAATTGTAAATTGTCCCTAGTGTGTGTAGGATAGTGTTAGTGTGTGGGGATCGCTGGTCAGAGTGGACTCGGTTGGCCAAAGGGCCTGTTTCCACGCTGTATCTCTGAACTAAACTAAAACTAGAGCAGTCCATGTGAATGGGTGGTCCTCAAGTAGCTTCTCCATTAAGTCTGGAGTCAAGCAGGGTTGCACACTCTCCCCCATCTTCTTTGTGTGCTGCATTGGACCCTTTGTTGAATCCATCAGGATGGATATGGGCACAAGTGGAGTGACAACATCAGGCAGTGAGGGGGCCTCACCGGACATGGTTGATGTCACTATCTTCTGATCGGTTCAGATTGGTCAGCATCTGTGACCAGGGCATCAGGGGCTGGGGTCAAGTGTAGGAAGACCATGCTCTTTAGTGAATGGACAGACTCCTCACCATCAGGTCCCACCACCAGAAGGTGCTGGAGATCAGGTTCGGGGAGGGCCGAGGGTCGAGTCATGTGTTCTTGAAATTGTACTCCACCTCTATCTGGGATCATTGCGAGGGAGTCACTATATCTACAGTCACAATTCCTTGAGTTAACTGCTGCAGCTCCACTGCACTGTGCCATTTTAGTAGTGATCTCCCTACTTTAGAATATCCAGCCCATTGTATAATACATGCAAAAGATCTTGTTATCCAGCTGCAAAGAATCATTTAAAACAGAGATTTGAACAGTTGTAGCTGAAACATAGCAAGATGTGCAACTGTCAGGTAGGTTGCTGTTTCTCTGTGATCTGTAAACACTCTCGAATTAATTCTGATTTTAACACCCGAAATTCATTGACAGCATTATCTGTTATTCTGAATTCCGTGTTCTTTGACAGATGATGCCACTTCTGCAAATCAAGTCTTTCCAGAAGTCAGTCCATCAGCAGGAGAAAATTGTTAATAGATGAAGGGCTTCCTATCAGCAATAGAAAATAATTGGAGTGCCTCAGGAAATAACTTATTTAACAAAACAACCAATCACTGTATTGTCATCAGGATTTTGTTATGTGGGTGATATTTGGATAGGCCCAGTTAAGGACTAGGTTTCCGCTCAGTCTGCCTTGGCCTACGCAATCTCCCAGTTGTCAAACACTTTAACTCCTCTTCCCACTCCCTCTTTGTCATGGGCCTCCACCACGGTCAGAGTGAGGCCAAACACAAATTGGAGGAACAGCACCTCATATTTCACTGGGCAGCTTACAACTCAGCGGTATTAAAATTGATTTCTCTCATTTCAAATAATCCTTGCATCCCCTCTCTCTCCGCCCCTCCTCCACCCTCGTCATTCTACTAATTTCACCGCCGTCCTGATTAGTTTCATTGTTTATATCCACTCGTTATCACCTTTTCCACAGCCAACAATGGACCATTGTGGGCTCCACTTTTCCTTGATCTTCATTGGTGGCTCTGATTTATTTTTTTCATACCTTTCATCCATTTGTTTTTTGTACCTTTTCAAACCTGCAGTTTCTCTCTCCCCTGACTCTCACTGACGAAAGGCCTAGAACCAAAACATCACCCATTCCTTCTCTCCAGAGATGCTGCCTGACCCGCTGAGTTACTCTAGCATTTTATATCTATCTAGTTAAGGAATATATCTTTGACCTTGGTGTAAAGGATTAACATTTTGGATCGTGGATGAGCCCTGGTAGTGAGCAATGAATTGTGGTTTATGAATGCTTAAATCATCTTTGGGCGCGGTAGTGACTTCACTCGCTTACTCATGGGCCCCCACCACCAAGATTCTGAGAATCCAATTCACTGTTTGATATTTTGAATGAAATACTGCTTTCAACTCAAAAATCTCACTGAGAAGGAACGTAAAAGCGTCTGGAGCAGGTCGTGACCCCATAAGCCCCCACCATAGAACATTGCAGGAACAAGCCCCACGACCCACAATATCCACGCTAAACTTGATGCGTAGTTTATAAAATCTCAATTTAAATTAAAGGACGTTCTTTTAGGAAGGAGATGAGGAGAAATGTATTTAGCCAGAGCGTGGAATTCTTTGCCACAGAAGGCCGTGGAGGCCAAGTCAATGGATATTTTTAAGGCAGATATAGATAGATTCTTCATTAGTACGGGTGTCAGAGTTTATGGGCAGAAGGCAGGAGAATGGGGTTAGGAGGGAGAGATAGATCAGCCATGATTGAATGGCGGAGTAGACTTGATGGGCCGAATGGTCTAATTCTGCTCCTATCACATGACCGTAAGACTTCCTCTGCCTGTACATGATTCATTCCCTGCATATCCAGGTGCCTATGCAAAAGCCTATTCAATATCACTGTCATATCTGGCTCCACCACTGCCCCTGGCAGCGTGTTCCTGGCACCCACCACTCTGTGTCAAACACCTGCCCCACACATCGCCTTTAACCTTTGCCCCTCTCAACTTAAAACTCTGCCCTCATGTTTATATAACTTCCACCTTGGGAACATGCTTCTGACTGTCTACCCTATCTTAAGCCCCACCGAATTCGATACACTTCTCTCAGGTCTCCCCTCAGCCTCTGAGAAAACAATCCAAGGTTGACCAACCTCTCCTTTTGGCTTATACTTTCTAATCCAAGCGGCATTCTGGAACGTTCTCCAAAGCCTCCACATCCTTCCTGTAATGGGGTGACTAGATCTGCCTACAATACTCCACATAAATATAATTACAATGCTCCATAGGATTATGGCTGACAATAGACAACAGGTGCAGGAGGAGGCCATTCGGCCCTTCGAGCCAGCACCGCCATTCAATGTGATCATGGCTGATCATCCCCAATCTTGAATCTTGACATTGATTTCACTTCCCTGTCTAATTCCCCTCACCTTTGATTCCCCTCGTGCAAACTCTGGAAGTCCAGTCCTTGAATACAAGTAAAACCAAACATCTCTCTCGTGTTCAACAGCCCCCATTGCTCATCTTCTCAGCCTTACAGGGCTGACCCATTTTGTGCAAAGCTCTGCCCCTAGTGCAAGACTTTCTATCCAAAGGACCAGCCTCTGGGCATCATGTCAGTGCCTTTTAAAATCCAAGGTTTCAATGAAATCACCTCGAGTTCTTCTCAGCCCCTGAGGGAATAGGCCCGTCTTATTCAATCAAGTACAAACTGGGGAATTGAACTCGAGACCTCACAGACGTGCTTCGATGCTCACTGGATAAGTTTGTTGACCCATCAGGAGATTGCAGTGCCACATTTTGTAGCTGAGCTGGTGTTGTTGCTACATAGAGTCATTTCTACCTGTGTGAAGCTGTCAATCTTCACTTGGATGATATCCCAGCTGAAATATTCATACATGGCTGATTATACTTGGTAAAAACAAGCCTTGACATCACTCAGTTTTCCGACTCAAATCACAACTGCATTTGTTGAATTAAATTTAGAATATAGAACGTTACAGCCCAGGAATAGGCCCTATGGCTCGCAATGTCCATGCCGAACATGATGCCAAGCTAAACTCATCTCCTCTGTTTCCTGATGCCTGGACTCAAGGTTCACAAAACTATCCTAAATGTTCCTTGCAGAAACAAGGAACTGCAGATGGTGGCTTAAACAAAAGGACACAAAATACTGCAGTAACTCAGCAGGTCAGGCAGCATCTCTGGAGAACTTGGACAGGTGATGTTTCAGGTTGGGAGCCTTCTACAGACTGATTGTTTGGGTTGGGGGGGGGGGGAAGAAAGCTGGGAGAGAGGAGAGGCAGGACAAAGTGTGGCAGAGAATAGGTGGACACAAGTGATGGGGCTTTCCTTAGGCAGATGGTTGGAACAATGACCAGAAATGAAAGCAGAAGGTGTGAGACAGACTGATGGAGGAGTTGCAGATTGTGAAGCCAGAGGAAGGAATGTACGAGGAAGGGGAGGGGAGAAGTAGGTGTGGCCAGACGGGGCGCAGGGGGAGTAAATGTGGGGATGTGTCAGGGGAGAAAGGGGAGTGGGAGGGGGAGGTTGTTAGAGGTTAGCTAAAATTGGAGAATTCAAGGTTCATGCCATTGGGTTGTAAGCTATCCAATTGGAATATGAGGGTTTGCCTGGGACCTCACTCAGGCAATGGGGAGGCCCAGGGCAGTATACCCTATTTTGAAATGCCCATGCGTTCATATGCAATGAGCTTCCAGGACTCAGTGGGAATACATTTAAGTGTGAACAATAATTTCTTGGCAATTTTATCCGGAAGAAGCAGCTTAATTATCGCAGTTTCCTTAAAGGGTTCATAAACCATAATCCCTATGCTAATTTCCTCCAACATGCAGACGGATGGGACAATTGCTCTTTCTTCCAAAACCAATAGGTCAACTGACGACTCAAACATAGTGTATGGCAGGTGGTTAAAGGCCTGTCTCACGAGTCTGCGGTCATTGGCGGCGAAACGGGAAGAATCTGCCGCCATAGACCGCGCACTCGTGAGAACACACAATTCCGGGGCCGTGCGGCGTTATTCCCAACACCGCACGGTGCTAAAATAAAACCTACACTGTTGAAAAATATTTTCCTACCGCACAGCCTCCACCAGTGATGCACGAGTGCGGCACGGCCGCCCGCACGGGCCGCCGCCAGTGTGGCTCGAGCGCCGTGCGTCAAACCTGCACCGCCACAGCCTCCGCCAGTGAGGCACGTGTGCTGCACGGCCGCAGGCACAGCCACCGCTACAGTGCCGCGATCAGGACGGCCGCCGCCACAGCCGGCGCTCGTGAGTCACGTGCGGCGGGCCGACGTCATCGCAGTCGGCCCGCCCTTTTTTTTACTTACCGCAAGCACGTAGGACCCGCCGTATTTGAATCACTCGGCCCCCGCGCAGCATCCGTGCGGCGCTCCCGTGGATAGGCTCGGCGCTCTCGCCGTTGCCGTGCGGTCCACTCTACAGGCGAAGCCGTGCTTCACCGCCGATGACCGCAAACACGTAAGACAGAGCCTTTAGTGTGCGTGTGAAGCCGCAGCCCACCCCCACCCCACCCCCCGCAACCGCACGTTGAGGGAACGGGACCCAGCGGTCTCCCCTCCCTCCCCTCACCCACCCCTTCTCCCCCTACCACCCTCTCACCCCCTACCCCCTCCCCCCTGTGTGTGTGTGGGGTGGTTAGTGTGCGTGTGAAGTTGCATCATCCACCCCCACCGCGTGTTGGGGGAAACAGACCCAGCGGGACTGCACTTGGTCTAGTTTCATATAAAATCTCCCTCATTTTGAATAATAACAATATGTATTAATGATATCATAGACATATTCTTCAACCAATAGAAATGCTATTGTAAGATTCAAGTTCTGCAAAATCAAATGTTAATTAAATATAAAGACTGAAGTACATTTATCATCACGACATTTAAATGATGAAGTATCTTTCTCCAAAGATTAGTAAGGGTGATCAGGGGTTATGGGGCGAAGGAAGTAGAATGGGGTTAAGAGGGAAAGATAGACCAGCCATGATTGAATGATGGAGTAGACTTGATGTCCCGAATGGCCCAATTCTGCTTCTAGAACTTATGAATGTGAAAAAATCACTATTGTGTATGTGAATCATATTGAGGTAGGAATTATTCTAGTTTTACATAAATTCAGATAGTCACAAAAAATACACAATGTCATATCATATTGACTGAACTGACTTGACTGACTGAGGGATACAGCATGGAAACAGGCCCTTCAGCCCACTGAGTCCACACCATCCATCAATTACCCCTTCCCACTAGTTCTATGTTATCTCATTTTCTCATCCACTCCCTACACGCTAGGCATAATTTTACAGAGGCCAATTAACCTACAAACCCAAACGACTTTAGGATGTGGAATGAAACTGGAGGAAACCCACATGGTTGCAGGAAGAACGTGAACACTCCACACAGACATCATCTGAGGTCAGGATCGAACCCAGGTCCCTGATGCTGGGAGGCAACAGCTCTACCAGCTGCACCACTATGTTGCCCTTATTCATTCTATTTTTCAGTGAGAAATCTATTAGTAAAAAAAGAAAATTAATGTGCATTATAAAGGTTATAGAGCAGAATGAATACATATATATTGACCCACTTCAGGTAACCCAAAGGGAATTTAAAAAGACTGTTCTCTTCCATCTATATCTCTTCTTCTGGCTCCACATGTTTCACCTCTTCACTCCTTATCTCACAACCTTTTGTCTTCTTTGTATCCCTGGTCATCAACTGGTCACCATTTTATTCCTGGTCACTCATCTGCCAAAGCCCCCCCCCCCCCCCCTCCTCCTCCCAACTCACCTGTGTTCACCTATCACTTGCCTGGCCTTGTCCTACCCCCACCTCTCTTCCAGCTTCCCCCCCCCCCCCCTACCACAATTACTCTGAGGAAGGATCCTGACCCGAAACATCACCTATCCATGTCCTCCAGAGATGCTTAGGAAGGAACTGCAGATACACCAAAGATAGACATAAAAAGCTAGAGTAACCCAGCAGGACAGGCAGCATCTCTGGAGAACAGGAATGGGTGATGTTTCAGGTCGAGAACCTTTTTCAGACTGAAGAAAGGTCTAGACCTGAAACGTCACCCATTCCTTCTCTCCAGAGATGCTGCCTGACTTGCTGCTAAGTTACTCCAGCACTTTGTGACTTTTATCTGTAAACCAGCATCTGCACTTTGTTGCATCTCAATATATAAACTGCCGGAGGATCTGTGAGGTCAAGCAGCATCTGTGGAGGAGAAAGCGATGGTCGACGTTACGGATTTAGATCATGCATCAGGAACGAGAGTGTGAAGGGAAGATAAGCAGTATAAAGAAGGGAGAGGAAAGGGTGGGACAAGTGCAGGTAGCTGACAGGTGGAACCAGGTGAGGTGGGGGATGATAGCAGGTGAAGCCAAATGAAGGACTGAATGTCTGAGATCCTCCATCAGATTACAATTTTGCTCCAGATTCTAGCATCTGCAGTCTCTTATGTCTCCATAAGTAAATCAATTCCTGTTTCAAAGGGAACGATGGAAATAGGGGGTGTCTGAAAATAAAAATCAGAAAATTATCTCTTTTGGTTCCAAAAAATCAAAAGCAATAAAATGATGGTTATAGCTCTAAGCTAAACTAAAGACTGCTTCAGAACATGGGGGATTCATCAAAATCCCTCCTCAGCTCCAAATATCCCCGTCCTGTTATGTTTTCCCATACACCCCCATGATTTTCACCTTCCAAATGATTGTCCATCTCCCTTCCCACCCCCCCCTCGCCCCCCCCCCCCTTGCTTTTCCATCCTTGCTCCATCCCCCAACATTTTGTCTTGATTCCATGGCAGAATGTAGGGTGGGATCATTGTAGAACTGCAGATGCTGGTTTAAACCTGAAGATAGACACAAAATGCTGGAATAACTCAGCGGGACAGGCAGCATCTCTGGATAGAAGGGTGTGAAGAATGGTCTCGACCCCGAGGTGTCACCCATTCCTTCTATCCAGAGACACTTCTGTCCCGCTGGGTTATTCCAGCATTTTGTGTCTATCTTGGGTGGGAACATTGAGCAGCATAAACCCGTTCCTCAGCAGGCAGTAGGTGAGCAAGGAGCCAGCTGCAAGCTGAGGCAGTGGCTGCTCTATGTACAATGCACAAGTTGGCTTCTAACACAAGGAATTGGAGGAAAACATGACAGCAATTTCTTAAAAAGAGGATGTCCCAACTCAACAAATGCTTTTGATGACAACCTCTATGTTTCGTTTAATTTAGTTTAGTTTAGAGATACAGCAGGGAAACAGGCCGTTCGGCCCACTGAGCCCGCACCGACCAGCGATCCCCGCACGTTAAAACTAGCCTACCCTAGACACAATTTTTATAAAACATTTATACCAAGCCAATTAGCCTACAAAGCTGTTCATCTTTGGAGTGTGGAAGGAAACCAAAGTTGTCAGAGAAAACCCAAGCTAGTCACCGGGAGAACGTACAAGCTCCATGCAGCCAGCACCTGTAGCCAGGATCAAACCCGGGTCTCTGGTGCTGCCAGCGCTGTAAGGCAGCAACTCTATCGCTGCGTCACCGTGTCGAGACAAAACAAAACACTTACTATACACACCAGAAATCCACTTTCTAACTATTAAGTTGCATGACTGAACCACGATGTGGATTAATAACTGAGGTAAACAAAATTAAATTAGACTCTAATAAGGACAATAGTGAGTAAACATTGGTACAGTGCAGTGTGTGTTTCTCTATAACCAGGGATGTTTAAATTTGATGAGACTGTCCCTGCTCCTTGTATTGTTTTGTCATTGAAACTTACAACTAATGGGAATTTAAGTGCATCCCATTTAAATAAAGCACATAAACATAAATATTACAATCATCTTATATCATATATGAGCATAACATTATTAAATACCAAATGTGTCTATTTGCATGGATATATATTTGTATAAACCCATTATAATCCTGATACTGAGATCCTGATTTGTGCCACTTACATTGAATGGCTGTTGACGTTCTGAAACAAATGCATTTTTTTTGTTATTTTGAACAATTATTTCAGGTCAATTACAAAACAGCAAAAAACAAAAATAATAATTAAGGAGTCTAATCATCATCGTTATGCCTGTGGATAATTAGCAAGACACATTCATGATGTAAAATATAGTAATCCCTTGTTTTAACCGATCTCTTTATAATGGATTTCAGTTATAACGGACGACCCACCGATGTTTGTCGACACCACCCCCGGCCCATGCCGCCTCCCTGGCCACTGACAGCCCCGTCTGCCCACATCCCAAACTGCCCCACACAACTTCCTCAGCCGCTTTCAAGCCACTGCCACAGCCACCGCCGACCCTTACCTGCACCCCGGCTGCGACCATTGACTCCACCGATCCTCGCCTCTCCCCTGGCCGCCAGCAAGCCAGGGCCGTCAACTCACCTGGATTCCAGACCCAGTTCCGGAACGAGAGTCTGAAGAAGTGTCTCGACCTGAAACGTCACCTATCGATGTTATCCAGAGATGCTGCCTGACACGTTGAGTTACTCCAGCACTTTCTGTCCTATTGTGTATTAACCAGCAGCTGCTGGTGTTGTTTGTTTCTACAACTTACACAATGATAATACCTTACTCAGTTATAGCAGACAATCAGCAAAAACAGACACCACCCCCCCCCCCCCCCCCCCACCTACTGTCTGTTATAATGAGGGTTTACCGTAATACCATTTTTCCCAATGTGCCCTACTGAATAAAAACATCACAAAACCCAAAGGCAATCTGTTCATGTTTGTATTAACGTGCATGTGAGTTCAGAAGGGAATCGTTGCGAAATTCATTTGGAATAAAATTAGCATTAACTAAGCTTCCCAAGCAGAAATGGAACCTTGGTGAAAACCCAAGGGTTAATAAGAAAACGGGCTAGGGGACTGAAAATAAATCATATTGGTACAGAGTGATTGGAATTGTATTTTGCGATGAATACAGTTTGGCATTGATGGACACTGATTTGATTTGTCTTTTGTTTGGTTAACGCTAATGATACAGGTAATAATATTACCTTTGATTTCACGAAGATAAGCAACAAATCGGTTATTTCTATTGATGAAACACCTCTCCCCATGTCCCCTTTTACTTACATATCTGCCACTGGCTTTACGTTACTTTTCTCTCTTTATCTGATGCCACCGTCTCCATTTCATCTCCAGCCTTAGTCCACCCATCTGCCAATCTAACCCCCATCACCTGTGTCCACTTATCACTTGCCAGACTTCTTCTTGCCCCCACCTCTTTTCCAGCTTTCTCCCCCCTACAATCAGTCAGAAGAAGGCTCCCAAAGGGAAACATCCCCTGTATATCCCTCCACAGATGCTGCCTGACCCGCTGTGTTATTTCAGTACTTTGTATTTTGCACAAGCAATTATTTTCCAGGATAACTTAATTGTCCAGCTTTTCTCAAATTTATAAAGGAACGGCTACCGATCAGAATCTAATGATTCCACATATCACACAGTATTCTAGTGATGCATGGATTGAATTTTTATTCCACATCACACCAGGGAAAGAAATAACATTTGCTCCTGATAGTGATTACTAACAGTATGAACACATTCAGATGTCTCTCCACTGACTGTAAATATGGTGATCAGAACAATACACAATACTCCATCTGTGGCCTTACTAACGTTTTTTTGCAGATTGAACATGACTTCTCTAATCTTGCGTATGCCCCATCAACTAAAACCAATAATCTCACATGGTTTACGACCTGAATCATCAGCCTTCGGAAACCTGGAAGAACACAGTTTGAAGAAGGGTCTCGACCCGAAACGTCACCCTTTCCTTCTCTCCAGAGATGCTGCCTGTCCCGCTGAGTTACTCCAGCATTTTGCAGTTCTTTCTTACACAGACCATGCACCCTGTGTTACTCATCAGTACGTAATATTCTCCAAATTATGTCTTATTGACTCAAATTTACTTCCTCAATATCAATCACACTGGTACCTTTGGCAAAGTTTTCTTTTGTTTAGTTTAGAGATTTAGTTTAGTTTAAGGATACAACTTGGAATCAGGCCCTTTAGCCCTCTGATTCCACGCCGACCATCCGTCACCCATTCACGTTTGTTTTACGTCCTCCAACTTTCTCATCCGCTCCCTCCACATTAAGGGCAGTTTTCCAGAAGCCAATTAAACTACAAACTCGCACGTCTTTGGGATGTGGGAGGAAACCGGAGCACTCAGAGGAAACCCGCATGGTCACTGGAAAAATATGCAAACTCTACACAGAAAGCACCCGAGGTCAGGATTGAACCCAGGTCTCTGGTGCTATAAGGCAGCAGCTCCACCACATGCACCACTGTGCCCCCATTTTTATCATCCACTTCCCACTCATGCAATGAATGAAAAATTAAGGATTTACCTGCCAGTCTAATTTCCTTTCAATTTCATTGCAGTATCTTCTATATTCCTCTAGGCTTCCTGCACTGCTGAACAACACAGTGCAATAGCTGGTACAGCTGCAGCTTCTCAAACCCAGCAACTGCTGTTCTATCCTGACCTCTGGAGCTACCAGTGTGGAGTTTGCATTCTTTCCCTGTGACTGCATGGGTTCCTCCGAGTGCTTCAGTTTCCTCCCACATACTAATCCTCCCACATACTAATCAGAAGGAGGTGGGTAGATCCATTGATTTCTGTAAATTGCCTCAAAAGACTTTGCCTTCCATCACAGTGAGGAGGAGATTCACTGTGATGGATGTTTTTTCTGTAAATTGAACTGTTTGTGTGTCGTGTAGGAATTGTTTTGTTTGTATGGCTGTGGAAACGGAGTTTCGTTTGAGCCTCTTTGAGGTTCAAATGACAAGAAATAAAATCTAATCTAATCTAATCTAAATGTTTAGATGAGCAGTAGAATGTAGAGGGAGTTGATGGGACTTGGAGGAAAATAAAATGGGATGAGTTTAGGATTAGTGTAAAGGAATGTTTGATGGTTGGCATGGACTTGGTAGGACAAAGGATCTGTATCTGTGCTGAATGACTTGATAAGGACACAAAAAAAAGTAGACCACTCTGCCTCTCAAGCCTATCCCGCCATTCAATACGTTCATGGCTGATCTCCCCAAGGCCTCACCTCTTTTGTGACTGATCCATATGGCTATCAATTCCCTCATGTTTCAAAAAATTATCTACCTCCTGAGTGCGAGGCAGAAGATATAATACTAGACTGAGGGGTGACTTTTTCACCCAAAGGGCGGTGTGTATTTGTGACAAATTGCCTGTGAAGTGGTCAGGCAGCTACAATAACAACATTTCATAAGGTCACAGGTGATAGGAGTAGAATTAGGCCATTCGGCCCATCAAGTCTACTCCGCTATTCAATCATGGCTGATCTATCTCTCCCTCCTAACCCCATTCTTCTGCCTTCTCCCCACAACCTCTGACACCTGTACTAATCAAGAATCTATCTATCTCTGCCTTAAACATATCCACTGACTTGGCCTCCACAGCCTTCTGTGGAAATGAATTCCACAGATTCTCCCCCTCTGACTAAATAAATTTCTCCTCATCCCCTTCCTAAAAGAAACATCCATTAATTCTGTGGCTGTGACCTCTAGTCCTACACTCTTCCACTCATGGAAACATCCTCTCCACATCCATTCTATCCAAGCCTTTCAGTATTCTGTATGTTTCAATGAGGTCCCCCCTCATTCTCCTAAACTCCAGTGAGTACAGGCCCAGTGCCGACAAACGCTCATCATAGGTGAACCTACTCATTCCTGGGATAATTCTTGTAAACCTCCCATGGACCCTCTCCAGAGCCTCTCTCAGATATGGTGCCAAAATTGCTCACAATATTCCAAACGTGGCCTACCTTATAGAGCCTCAGCATTACATCCCATTTAAAAGACATTTGGACAGGTACGTGGATAGGAAAGTTGTAGAGTGACATGGGTTAAACATGAGACTATGAAATGGGACCAGCTTAGATGGGCATCATGGTTGGCATAGACAAGTTAAGTTGACTTGACTTGAAGTTGGGCCAAAGGGACTGTTTCCATGCTGTATGACTCTACAACTCTATAATTTCAAATGACGCCAGTGATCTAGCCTCCACAACTTCCAAATCATGAGAGAAATAGCTCGGGTAGACGCACAGAGTTTCTTGCCCAGAGTAGGGGAATTGTGAACCAGAGGACATAGATTTAAGGTGAACGCAGAAAGATTTACAATAATAGGAACGTGAAGGGGTAATTTTTTGAAGCAAAGGGTAGTGGGTGTATGGAACGAGCTGCCAGAGGAGATGGTTGAGGCAGGTACTATCACAACCTTTAAGAAGCATTTAGATAAGTACATGGATAGGACAGGTTTGGAGGGATATGGGCCAAATGGAGGCAGGTGGGACTTGTGTAGATGGGACATGTTTGGTCGGTGTGGGCAAGTTGGGCCGAAGGGCCTGTTTCCACGCTGTGAGACTCTATGATTCAGTTGTTGCCACAATTTACCGTCAACATCCATGTATGTTTAGATTTGGGAAACCCTCTTCCCTTGTATTGGAAACATATTGATCTGAACACCTATATCTCCTCTTTGAATGTCACTCAGTGGTCTTACACTGATTTATCATATAGTAGCTGCTTCCAGACCAATTTTGCTAAATCATATCTCAGCCTTGGAACGTTGGACTTGTGCCAATGTGCAATTTTCATTTCTGATCTATCGCCATCCTTTCCCATAACTACATTACTTTGCTGATTGAAAATTTTAACCTAAATGCATTTGAAGATTTTTGCACTTTCTACATCTTATACCCTGTCCAATTAATGTTTGAGTGCTTGAAATCCCTGACTAGCACCACATTGAATGATTTTATTTAGCATTTCTCAGAAACGTGCTTCCACGTTAAATTTTCTGTACTCTCTCTGAGTATTCAGAGTCCATAGAACCCCCATCCCACTCACTCACCCACTCCCCACCAAAGTGATTGCCGCTATTTTGTTCCTCAGTTCAAACTATAATGACAAAGTAGTAATGATGTGGAGAGGATGTTTCCACTAGTGGTAGAGTCTAGGACTAGAGGTCATGGCCTTAGAATTAAAGGACATTCTTTTAAGAAGGAGATGAGTAGAAATGTCTTCAGTCAGAGGGTAATGAATCTGTGGAATTCTCTGCCACAGAAGACTGTGGAGGCCAAGGCAGAGATAGATAGATTCTTGATCAGTACGGGTATCAGAGTTTATGGGGAGAAGGCAGAAGAATGGGGTTAGGAGGGAGAGATAGATCAGCCATGATTGAATGGTGGAGTAGACGATGGCCGAATGGTCTAATTTTACTTCTATTCCTTATGATCTTATGACCTTCTGATGATATAGCAATCAATGTGAATTTTCCCATCAATATTTTATCACCTTCGAAATATATGGAAGGTGAAATAAAGTTCAAGTCCTTTCCCTTAGTTCTTCCTCGGTCGTGGGCCTCAAGCCCCCGTTGACGGGATGATCTTGACTCCCGTAGCCGGTGGCATTTCGGACCCTCCGTGTCAAGGCGATCAGCTCCCGCATCGGGGGTATGTTAGCTCCCCCGCGCTGGACGATCGAACCTCGCGTCGGGCCTGGTATAGTTAGGATAAATGCACAGAGT
Source organism: Malacoraja senta (assembly GCA_038087875.1). Taxonomy (NCBI): domain Eukaryota; kingdom Metazoa; phylum Chordata; class Chondrichthyes; order Rajiformes; family Rajidae; genus Malacoraja; species Malacoraja senta. The sequence goes on along the minus strand of CM075986.1, from coordinate 22,704,838 downwards.
CTTTGATCCAGAGTGGGGGACTCAGGAACCAGGGGGCATAGGTTTAAAGTGAGGGGGAAACATTTAATAGGAATCTGAGGGGCAATGTTTTCCCTCAGAAGGTAGTGGGTACATGGAACTGTTTACCAGAGGAGGTCGTTGATGTAAATACTATAATGAATGAATAGGTTTATTGGCCAAGTATGTACACATACAAGGAATTTGCCTTGGTGCTCCGCTCACAAGTAACAACACAACATACAGTAAACCATTAAGAATAAAACATTAAACCATTAAAAATAAAACATTATAGTTTAAACATGTGAATGAAATAAAATACCAGACAAAAGGAGGCTACAGACTTTTGGTTATTGAGTAGAGCTACTCTTCGTGGAAAAAAAGCTGTTTTTATGTCTGGCTGTGGCGGCTTTGATGGTCTTTGGAGTCGCCTTCCAGAGGGAAGTACTTCAAAGAGTTTGGCCAGGGTGAGAGGGGTCAGAGATTATCTTACCCGCTTCCTGGCCCTTGCAGTGTACAGTTCGTCGATGGGGGGAAGGTTGCAGCCAATAACCTTCTCAGCTGATCGAATGATTCACGGCAGCCTCCGCATGTCATGCTTGGTGGTTGAGCCAAACCAGACCATGATGGAGAAGGTGAGGACAGACTCTACGATGGCCGTATAGAATTGGACCATCATTGCCTGTGGCAGATTGTGCTTCCTCAGCTGCCGCAGGAAGTACATCCTCTGTTGGGCCTTTTTGACTGTGGAGTTGATGGTGGCCCCCCCATTTAAGGTCCTTGGAGATGATGGTTCCAAGGAACAAAGGACTCCACATATGTGACTGTGGTGTTGTTGATGGTGAGTGGGGGGAGGGGAGGGGGAGCTCTCCTAACAACATTTAAAAGACACTTAGACAGGGACACAGATCGGAAAGGTTGAGAGGGATATGGACGAAATGTGAGCAAATTAGACTCTCGGATGGAGTATCTTGCACAGTTTGGTCGAGATGGGCAGAAGAGCCTGTTTCCGTGCTATATGACTCGGCAGTGAAAATGAGGAAATGGTAGGAGCATTGAACATTGAAACAGATTTATGAATAGGCAAGGTTTAGAAGGACAAGGACTTGTTTTAGTGGTGTGCATCAACATAGACCAGTGCACCACAGATGAGGCTGGATAATCTTAGGCTCAACAATGTGTAGGAAGGAACTGCAGATGTTGGTTTATACCGAAGATAGACACAAAATGCTGGAGCAACTCAGCGGATCACGCAGCATCTCTGTAGAAAAAGAATAGGTGACATTTCAGGTGAGAACCCTTCTTCAGACTCCGTACCTTGAGGAGGTTTTGCAGAGGAGCAGACAAAATGTGTGGGAAGGAATTGAAGATACTAGTTTACACTGAAGATAGACACAAAATGCTAGAGTAACTCAGCAAGTCACACAGCATCTCTGGTGAAAAGAATAGGTGACAATTCGGCTCAGAACCCTTCTTCCCAAAACACCACACATTCTTTTTTCTCGGAAGATGCTGCCAGATCCGCTGAGTTCCTCCAGCATTTTGTGCCTATCATAAGCTCAACAATGTTTGGTCTCTCTCATTCAATATTCGGCCATTTGCTCCCAGGCCTGGTTAACATTCTGACAGCAATTCACCCGTCAGGAACAGAGGTCATCTGTGCAACACCCATGACTTTTCTGTCCATTATAATATATTGCTGCCAGTCGGAACATGCTGAATCATCTTGCCGAGGAATAACTAACTCATAAAGGGAAAGTTGAATAAATGTTGCATCGTCTCTATGTTGCTGTTAGAGTTTTCCGATAAATTGAATAAATCTCTCTGTAATTCAATTTAACCAGAACATAATCGCTGTGCCAACATTTCTGCACTTTTCTCCATTGATCGGAAAGCTGAATGTTGGAGCATTAATGGGTTTCAAATCTCATAATTGTAGATCCAGTCCTCATCGCTAGTATTAGATTATAAGTAAAACAAGCTCCCAATTATAGTTCCATTTGGATCTAACAGAGGTTCAGTTGACTTATGAATCAGAAGATTGCCTATCATACTTTCAAATCCATCATTTAGATCAGCAGCTAAGGCGGGTGTATACTGGCCTTTGGTTATAGTTAACCTTCATGGAATCAAGACCTCCAGCCTAACCTATCCATGCTAACCAACGAGTTTTCCTGAACTTATTCCATTTGCCTGCTTTTGGCCCTTATCCTTTCAAGCTTGCCTACCCATATATCTATTGCAACGTCTTTTAAACAATCCGTCTCTCTCTACCACTTCCTCTGGCAGCTCGTCACATGTATCAATCACCCACTGTGGGAAAAGATTCCCCCTCAGGTGCCTTCTAAATCTTTCTCCTTTCACCTTAACCTGTGCCCCCTGGTTCCAGATTCCTCTCCCCAGATCAAAAGACCCAGTACAACAACCTGATCTATGAACCTTATGATTTATACACCATGGAGATCTTGGAGTACAGGTACATGGTGAGTCGGGTGAAGAGCAGTGGTGAAGAAAGCATTTAGCACAGCTTCATTGGGTAGGGCATTGAGTTGGTCCATCAGGATACAGCTGTACTAGGCGTTGGAGTGGTGTATGCAGTTCTGATTACCCCTAGATTAGGAAGTATGCCTTTAGGTTAGGATGTAGAATACATATTACTCAGAATTGTGGACTCGAGTTTTAGTCATAGAGTCATAGAGAGATACAGTGTAGAGACTTGCCCACACCAGCCAACATGTCCCAGCTACACTAGTCATTTGGTCCATATCTCTCCAAACCTGTCCTATCCATGTACATGTCTAACTGTTTCTTAAATGTTGGGATAGTCCCTGCCTCAACTACCCCCTCTGGCAGCTTGTTCCATACACCCACCACCCTTTGCGTGAAAAAGTTAACCCTCAGATTCCTATTAAATCTTTTCCCCTTCACCTTAAACCTATGTCTTCTGGTCCTCGATTCCCATACTCTGGGCAAGAGATTCTGTGCATCTACCCGATCTACCCTTCTCACAATTATATACACCTCTATAAGATCAATTACTCTATAAGAGTCTATCACTATATACGACTTGTAAGGAGAGGCTGAAACTTTACTCTTTTGAACATAAGAGCCTGAGGCATGACATTATTGGTACAGAAAGTCCTGAGGGGGCACAGATAAAGTAAGTGCACACTATCTTTTACCCAGGATGGAGGGTTCTAAAACTAGAGGGCACAGGCTTAAGGTGAGTGGAGAGAGATTTAAGAGGGAACCCAGGGACAACCCTTTCTCTTGCGGTGTGGTCTGTATCTGTAACAGGTTGCCATAGGAATTACGAATTTCTAAAGACATTTGGACAAATGTGGGAGTAGAAAGGGTTTAGAGGGCCATCGGGCAAGTGTGGGCAATTGTGACTAGCAAAGAACACCAGCCTGGTTGGCATGAACAAGTTACCTGTATATCTCCATGACTCGATTAAAAGAATGAATTAAAACCAGACCACAATCGGGAGACACATCCATTTCTGTTCCCAGACTGACCACCACCACCACAAACCACCACCAGGCCAATAGGCTCCAAACAGATCAAGACCATGACCAAAATGATGTTAGAAATGCTCGGCAATGTTAGATACTCACACTTGTCCAATACTGATCTCAACTACTATTAAACTTGATGGTATATATTGGAGTAATATGTCATAATAAACTGAAAAACACTTTCCATATTCGAGCCAATTGACCAGACAAACCTCTTATCATTCAAAACTCACTCCAACCTATAGATCTCTACGACACTTCTGAAAGTTGCAATTCTGCGACAACTCCTGTCGAGCTTTGGAAGGCTGGTGACAAAATAGCTTGAAAGCCTTTTTGAAGTTTCAACCAAGGTCAGATAAAACCTAAAACTAAACACAACTCCCACTTTCATTTTAATGACATTCACCAAACCTCAATTGATGCAATTTGCCGATGCATGAATCAGATATTGACATACATGATATCCGAAACATCTCCTCTCACTTTGATATCTTTACAAACATTGGCAATGATTCATTCTATTATTTTAATTGAATGGCGAACTGATTTATTTTTTCGTGATGGTCAAAAGTATTTCAATAATATAATAACATCATTTCAAGTATTTTAATTTTAAACCAGCGTGACATTGATTTGAAAGGTGCAGTCAGAAATGTAAGCAATGAATTTTAAATTCCACATATTTATTCCATTTCAGCCCTATAATTGATTCATGGAACATAGAACAGTGCAGTAAGGAAAATTCCCTTCCGCCTACAATGTCTGTGCCAAACATACTGCTAGGTTAAATTAATCTCATCTGCTTCCACATCCCTCCATTCCCTGCATATCCTGGTTCCTATATAAAGTCTCTTAAATGCCATTATTATTTCTAAGGTTGATTTTAAGGCTGTTCAGGAATTTTACGTCATCAGGTCCTATGTTTCAGCAGAGAAGGTGGCATTAATTGGTCCTAAACTAGCTCCATTTTCTTGCAGATTATTTGGTAGAAGGTTATTTCTCCTTAAACATCACTGGCTCCATGAATCCACAGATGATCCAACACTTCTACTGCTCTCTATTTTGTTTTTTTCATCGATGATCCTAAATTAATGAATGCTGCCTGTAGTTTTCAAGCGTTTAAATCAATCGATATCTGGAAAACAGGTTAAGCATTCTCCTGATATTCCTCCTGCCTGATTTTGAACTTTCTCCCTCATTCTCCCTCATTCCCGAGACCAGTATGACGAGGAAGAGAAAATGCTACCATCTGATCCTGATTTGAATAGTCTTACCATCCTGTTATATTGCTGTATAATATAGCATCCACAGTGTACCTCTCTGCAAAAGCTCAAAAGCTTGGTGTCTGCCAACAAGGTTTTGAGAAGCAAAGCACAAAGCGCTGGAGGAACTCAGTAGGTAAGGCAGCATCTGTGGAAGGGAATGCATAGGTGATAATTGTGAGGAAGGGTCCCCATCTGAAGCGTTGCCTGTCCATTCCCTCCACAGATGTTGTCTGACCTTTTTGAATTCTTCACGGGTGTTTCATTACGGCATTTTAAGATTATCTGTGTTCTGCAAGTGAATCTGCATTAGTTTAGGGTTAGGGTTTTGTTCAAGATTCCTGCATCGGCAGTGCCTTGTATCTCCAAGGTTGAGATTTTCTACAATTACCTGATTGATATTGATCATCCTGTTATCTTCATTCACACAGTATTCTACATTTAAAAATTACATTATGATACTTTCTTGCATCAAAGGCGCTAAAATGTCTGATGCGTTACTTAATACACTACTTGCCACAGGGATAGTTGCTACAGTAAATATTCTCTCTAATCTCTGCATGAAAAAATTGTCTTAAATTCTCTTCATCGAGTCTAATTTGGGGATTAATCTTGAGGTATTTATGGCTCGGCAGAATACAAAGTTACAAAATGGAAATTGAAATTATAAAGCGTGACTTGCAAACCTTGAGATTAATATCAACTGTAGAAGCTCTTAAAGATAGCGCAGTCAGGGGATATGGGGAGAAGGCAGGAACGGGGTACTGATTGGGGATGATCAGCCATGCTCACAGTGAATGGCGGTGCTGGCTCAAAGGGCCGAATGGCCTACTCCTGCACCTATTGTCTATAATGCCTTTCTGTCTCAAGAATTCTTCACGGGTGTTTCATTATGGCATTCTAAGATTATCTGTGTTCTGCAAGTGAATCTGCATTAGTTAGCTCCTCAGACTAATACATGCTGTGACCTTTTGCGCTTTAACAAGCAATATAATTATCCCATGTGCTTCATCTAATTGTCACTTGTTCAGCGAGCAAGAATCATTCCATTCGGGAGCTGTCCAAGTTTTAACCTAAGTTTCAAGGTTCCCATAATTTCTTCATTGTAACCGTACATAAAGCACTGGAAGGTTTAAATTTTCGCACAAATATATGAAATAGCTGCTTCACAACATGGAACATTAATCAAATAGTTTAGGCGCTACATGGAACCTCTTTGTGCGGCTAAAATGTAGGAAGTTCTATCTTGCTCTTTATGGTGTTAATGGTATCTTAATAGCTACAGTAAAATGCTGATAATCTGCTATCTGATTGTTAGGAGATCCTGATGTTTCAGCATTTGGCTCATCAGGTGCTGTCAGTTTAGTTTAATTTAGTTTAATTTAGAGATACTGTGTGGAAACAGGCCCTTCGGCCCACCGAGTCCGCACCGACCAGCGATCCCCACACATTTACTCTATCCTACACACACTAGGGACAATTTACAATTTACAATTAACCTTCAACACTATGCCTTTGGACTGTGGGAGGAAAACGGAGATCCTGGAGAAAACCCACACGGTCACAGGGGGGGATGTAGAAACTCCGTACAGGCAGCAGCCATAGTCAGGATCAAACCCAGGTCTCTGTCGCTGTAAGGAAGCAACTCGACCGCTGCGTCACCATGCCGCCCTTTGTTGTGTTCCCACTAACATCTTGGGGTGGTCCGTTTCACATCCTCCCTTTAAACTTACCTGGAAATACTAATTATATTACTGTATGCTGAATAATGTTACTCCGTCTCCGATTATAACATCGCCTTCCAATAGTCTGAAAAATGTGTTCACTCCCTTTCGATTCTTTGCCAGTTACTGACATTAGGGAGACTGAGAGGATGTAAAGATATGCAAACTCCACACACACAGCACTCAAGGTCAGGACTAACTGCTGTGTAATTGTGCCACCACTTACTGAATGACTGAACGGATTAGGGAGCGTACAGCATTGCCCTGCTCCTACTTCATCGTCATTGTGCTACACCACAGTAATTAGTATCTAACCCTTGATGAATTGAACAGTTACTTTATTGCTTCCTAGCACTTCAGATTATTTCAGCAATTTGGAATAAACCAAGTTATCATGTCAGCCCACCAGTAATGACCCATTTCTCACAAACCACTGTTATTCAGTCCACTAAATTGCAAACTGCAAAAAATATATATATATTTTATTTAATGCTCGCATGGTGCTAAGTGAGGCAGCTTTAAAGCCGAATGGTCCAATGCACCAGAAATTAATCTTTTAACGTCTCTGTGCACAACTTTGAATTATTTTGTACTTTCTTTCAGAAGTTATTTTCATCTACATGTTCTTCAAAGCCTATTGATTTTTTTTGTATCCTCCTTCCCCATGTTCACAGCAACAAATGAGGTGCTTGAAATCCACTATGCAACTTTACCAGTCACCGTTAGATTAGTCCACTCTGCACACTGCCAAGCCGTCTTCTTTTCCAATTAATAAAAACTTCTCTTCAGTTTGTCCACCTCCCTGAATGTCATCAACGTGAAGATATAACTGGAATTATGCCTCCTCTTACCATGAAATAACGATTGCATCTTATGAAAAACTCCCACACACAACTGTGTAGCAAGGGTGGCACAGTGGCACAGATGGTAGACGCCAGAGACCCGGGTTCAATCCTGACCCTGGGTGCTGTTTGTGTGCAATTTGCACATTCTCCCTGTGACAGAGTGGGTTTCCTCCGGGTGCTCCAGTTTCCTCCAACATCCCGAAGACGCGAGTGTTTGTAGGTTAATTGGGCTCAGTAAATTGCCCCGAGCATGTAGGGACTAGATGTGAAAGTGGGGTAAAATACAACTAGTGTGAATAGGTGATTGATGGTTGAACTCACTGGGCCTCAAGGCCTATTTCCATGCTCTCTTTCTCTCTCTCAATCACCCAACTAATCCAATGAATCTGGGCCCACTAGAGCGTCCAAATCACTGATTCATGGGAATACATGACCATAAAAGGTGTGTACGGTAGTGTAACTTTCAGACTCTTAAACCTGGATCACCAGTCAATGGGATTATGAATGATCCCATGAAAGCCACTTTCCTTCCCTCAGCCTTAAATATAAAACATGGAATAGTCTGCCCCAGTGTCGGAGCTGAACATGATGCAGGTTAACCTAATCTCCTCTGTCCACACATGACCCATATCTCACCATTCCCTACACATCCATATGCCTATCTCAAAACCACTTAAACGCCACAATCATATCTGCCTGCACCACCACAGGCAACCCGTTCCAGATGCCCACCAAACTAGTGCCAAACATCCCCTTTAAACTTTGCCTCTCTCACCTTAAAGCTATGCTCTCTAGCCTTTGACATTTCCACTCTGGGGTAAATGTTCTGACTGTGTACTCTATCTATGTTTTTGGTTTTTAGTTTAGAGATACAGCACGGAAACAGGCCCTACGGCCCACCTAGTCCGCACCGACCAGTGATCTCTGCACAAACACTATTATACACACACTCGGGACAATTTTCACACTTTTACCAAGCTAATTAACCTTCAAACCTGCACGATATGATACAACTTTATTTATCCCAGGAGGGAAATTGATCTGCCAACAGTCATTAAAAAACACAAAATACATAAAACATGAAATTAAAGTGACGAGTTGAAAGGCTTGGGGGATGTGCAAAGATTGAGGAGGGGGGAGGAGGGGGGGATTCAGTCTCAGTCTACCCCATGCAGAAGGGGGAGGAGTTGTACAGTTTGATAGCCACAGGGAAGAAGGATCTCCTGTGGCGTTCTGTCCTGCATCTTGGTGGAACCAGTCTGTTGCTGAAGGTACTCCTCAGGTTGACCAGTGTGTCATGGAGGGGGTGAGCTGTATTGTCCAGGATGCTCCGCAGTTTGAGGAGCATCCTCCCCTCCAAGACCAACCTCCCATGAATTCAACTCCGCACCCATGACAGGGTCAACCTTCCTGATGAGTTTGTTGATCCTTTGGAGTATGGGAAGAAACCAAAGATCTCGGAGAAAACCCATGTGGTCACTGGGAGAACGAACAAACTCCATAGAGACAGCACCCATAGTCGGGATCGAAACCGGGTCTCCGGTGCTGCAAGCGCTGTAAGGCAGCAACTCTACCGCTGTGCTAGCGTGCCGTCCCATGCCTCTCCTAATTTTATATACTCCGATCAGGTCACCTCTCAACCTCCGATTCCCAGAAGAAACAGTCAAGGTTTGCCCAACCTCTCCTTATAGTTTCTAATCCAGGAAGCCTCTTATTTCTTTCTTTCAAAACACATTTCCAATGCCTGCACATCCTTCCTGTAATGGGGTGACCAGAACTGCATACAATACTCCAAATGCAGCCTTACTGACTCTTATACTCAATGCACTGACCAATGAAGGCAAGCATAACATAGGTCTTCTTCACCACTCTATCTACCTGTATTGCCAGTTTCAGGGGTCCATGGACTTGGACCCTTAGATCCCTTTGTACATCAATGCAGTAAAGGGTTTTTCATACAATAATTGTGAACCTACAGCCATCTGCAGCAAGGAGTTCCAAAGATTCACAATCTTCTGAGAGAAGTAACGCTTCCTTCTCTCAGTCTCCTATTATTCAGAGACCATGCCCTTTGGTCCCAGACTCTCCCATTAAAGGAAACATACTATCAACATTTTCTCAGTTGACCACCCTCAGACTTTCACATTTGAGTGAGATTGTCTTTCATTCATTGAGTGCTGAACCACCTGTTTAATCTTTCCACATAGAAGGAACAGGCCTATAGGTGGTGCAGCGGTAGAGTTGCTGCCTTACAGCGCCAGAGACCCAGGTGCGATCCTGACTGTGGCTCCCGCCCGTTTGGAGTTTGTACGTTCTCCCTCTGATCGTGTGGGTTTTCTCCGGGTGCCCCAATTTCCTCTCCCTTTCCAAAGGGGTGCAGATTTGTAGGTTAAATGGCTTTTGTAAATTGTCTGTTGTGTAGGATAGAACTAGTGCACAGGTGACCGCTGGTCAGCATGGACTCGGTGGGCCGAAGGGCCTGTTTCCATGCTGTACCTCTAAACTGAACTATGAAAAACCCCTCCATTTCCAGGATGACTCCAATGAATCTTCTTTGAACCAGCTCTAATGAAATAAATAATGGAGACTGAACTATTGCATAAAAGAGCAGCAACTCAGAGCCTGTTGTACTGAGCTTTTAATTCTTGATTAGCTTTGTGTAAATGTCAGTGTAATACTCCTTGGATGCTTAAACTTTAGTGACTGAATTGGAAACAGACGTTTACAGAAAAGCAAATAAAACTACAGATGCTGGAAATCCAAAAGAAACAAATAAATGCTGGGGACACCCAAAACATCGGGTAGCATCTATGGAGAGGGAAGCAGAAATGATTAGAGCATCAACCCGGCAATTACTGATTAATCAGTGCCTGCGTTGAATTTAATGAGAATTGGAGACTGAATAAAATCTCTTCCATACAGTACATTCAAAGATGATAAAGCTTGTGGAAATTAAACACTCTGCTGCAAGCTTTTCTTACCTCACCGTACTCTAATGCCAGTGGGAAATGCTACATGATGGCACTGTTTCCCATCCCCTGACTTATTCATATGCAACACACATGAATATTTATCACACCCGGACCTAACAAAGCACAATGGAATACTAATACCTCTCAAGCCTGCTCCATCATTCAATCAGATCACAATTCATCCTATAGCCATTAATCCCTCGACTTTGGCTGTCAATTTACCCAATAACTGAATGTTCGTTTAAGTAGAGAATTCAAGGGGCTGATGACCTTCTGAGAAAAGAGCATAGAACATCCCGCACAAGAATAGGCCCTTCAGCCCATCATGTCTGAGCCAAACATGATACCAAGATAAACCATTCTCCTCTGCGTGCCCGTGATCCATACCCCCCCCCCCCCCCCCCATTCCCTGCATATGCATATGCCCATCTAAATGTCCATTAAGTGCCACTATAATATCTGCCTCCACCACCACCTATGGCAGTGAGCTCCAGGCACCTACCACCTTCTGTGTAAAACAACATGTAGAAAACAGACAACATGCCACGCAGATAGATTTCTCCTCATCTCATTTGGACAAGCACTTCCTCTGCAGCCCGAGAGAAACTACCTCTCAGCTTTCATTCCATTAAGCCCTTTCTGAGACCACGGGACAAAGGCTCCAAATTTTCCCACGTAGCATCTTTCCACGCCAAGGTGAAAAAACAAAATAAGGAAGAGATGCGATTTCAACTAATTTCACAGTAGGAATGAGAGAAGATTTGTGAGGTGGGACTCCAATCTGCCACAGCGCCACATCCAAAACACACTTCTTGGCAAACCACACAACAACCCTTTTTCTGCTCCCCACCAGTTAGGGACTTGGATAGGATAGGTTTAGAGGGATATTGGCCAAATGCAGGCAGGTGGGACTAGTGTAGATGGGTCAAATTGGCTGGTGTGGGCAAGTTGGGCCAAAGGGCCTGTTTCTATTCTGCCCACAATCCAATCTTCCAATATTGAGGACCAACTGGAGATCAGATGATTGCTTTGCTAAAATCTTTAAAGTCTGCAAATATTTCCTCAGCTTGTACTTGCTCACTGATTTAATAATTTGTCCCACTCCCGTGGATATGCAGGTAATGAAGGTTTATGGATCAGATGCAGACAGAGGAGAAGTAACTTCTACTAACACTCCCCTCACCCTTCCATTTAGTTTAGGTGAGAGATACAGCTCGGAAACAGGCCCTTCGGCACACCGGGTCCATGCCGGCCAGCGATCCCCACACATTGCGAATCGTTATCACAGTAATGAACACAGATGTGGTTCGGAGGAAGCTAGATAAGGGGGAGAGAGGGTTGCGCTTGTATAATTGTAAGATGGAGATTGACATAAAACATAAGCATGGCATGGACTCACTCATACATCTTTTTCATTCAAGTAGTTCTACGTAAGATCATCAACCATTTTAAACTGTTCTTATTCCAAAATTGTTCTTTCGGATACGTCTGAAATCTATATTCTGACAGCTGTGCACGCCCTCACAGAAGTGGTGCGCACCGGCCGTATCCATGGCAACTCGCACTGTCATCGGGTTCCCTCTCCATAAATAACTGAATAAATTGACTGCTTCTTTCCTTCACGGTGCAGTCAGTGAACCAGACTAAAAACTAAATAATGCAAGCCTTTCCTTCATACTGTAGCAGTAGCCAATGCATGTACACTCCCTCCAGAACAGGCAAGTGCATGGCTCCATCTGCAGTGTTACGGAATATTTTGGGCTCTGTGTAACTACATTCTGTGAAAGAAAAATATGATAGAGTTATAGAACACAGCACCCAAATATTAGAGAGAACATAGAACAAGTATAAAATGTACAGCTTAGAAACAGGCCCTATTATCTGTGCCATACATGATGCCAAGATTACCCAATCACGTCTACCTGCACATGGTCCATATCCCTCCATTCCCGACACATCCATGTGCCTATCTAAAAATCTTTTAAATGCTACTATCAAATCTGCCTCCAGCACCACAGATGGCAGCAAGTTCCAAGCCCTCACCTTGTCCTGCACATGAGTATGGAGAATGAGTAGGTTAACCTATGATGACCGATTGTCGCCACTGGGCCTGTACTCGCTAGAGTTTAGAAGAATGAGGGGGGACCTCATTGAAACGTACTGAATAGTGAAAGGTTTGGATAGAATGGATGTGGGGAGGATGTTTCCACTAGTGGGAGAGTCTAGGACTAGAGGTCAGAGCCTCAGAATTAAAGGACATTCGTTTAGGAAGGAGATGAGGAGAAATTTCTTTAGTCAGAGGGTGGTGAATCTGTGGAATTCTTTGCCACAGAAGGCCGTGGAGGCCAAGTCAGTGGATATTTTTAAGGCAGAGATAGATAGATTCTTGATTAGTATGGGTGTCGGAGGTTATGGGGAGAAGACAGGAAAATGGGGTTAGGAGGGAGAGATAGATCAGCCATGATTGAATGGTGGAGTAGATGATGGGCCGAATGGCCTAATTCTATTTTTTTTTTTTTTTTTTTTTTAATTTTTTTTTTATTTTTTTTATTTATTAGAAGTACATTACATTACAACCACATACATTAGTACTCGTCATTTATATCTTCTTACAATTAATGTACTCCATTTATTTTTTACACTAGAAAAGGAAAAGGTTGAAAGAAAGAAGAAAGTGAAGGAAAAAGTGAAAGTGTAGGAAATGTGACAACAAAAAAGGACGAAGACCCTATAAGAGCAAAATTAAAAACAAAAGAAAAAGAGTTAAGAAATAGACCCTAGGAAAGAAAGAGAGAGAGAAAGAGGAAAAAGAGAGAAACAAATATTTTTATGAGCATTACGTAAATGGGACATACCAACTCTTCAACTATCATCCCCCCTTACCTGACCTCAATTTTTTTTTTTTTTTAAGTACTTTTGCACCCTATGTTTGTAATAATTCTATAAATGCAGACCACGTCGAATGGCCTAATTCTACTCCTCTGATGACCTGATGACATCTCCTTTAAACTTTGCCCCTCACATTAAAGCTTTGCCCTCTAATCTTTGACATTTCCACCCAGGTATAAAGTTCCTGACTGCCCACCCTATCCAAGCCTCTCATCATTTTCTATCAGGTCTTCCCTCAGTCTCCTGCACAGCATGAAAACAGGCCCTTCGGTCCACTGAGACCATGCCACCCTACCTTAACACCAATCTTCCCCTCATCCATTTTATGCCTCTCACATTACAAAGATGAAAGGAACAATACCACCAAAATGTTGCTGTAAAAGGTTAGAAATATTTAACTACTGGAAAGAAAAGCTTCCAATAAATAAATGGCTTGTCTACAGTTATTACCAGAAACATTTCCTCCAGCCCGCTTGGAATAGACTGCTGGGTTCAAACAACATGAATGAAGTTGTTAATGATCGAGACGGATGGTGCAGTAAGTGAGTACTTTAAGGCATTTACTGGGAGGCCTTTATATGACACGATACGATACCATACGATAGAACTTTACTTATTCCAGGCAAATTGATCTGCCAACAATCATAAAAACACAAAATACATGAAACATTTACGTAATCAGAATGTCGCTTGAAAATATATGTGTTGTTCATCTTGCTTGAGCCATAGAGTTATACAGCACGGAAAAAGGCCCTTCGGCCCAACTAGTCCGTGCCATCCATGATGTCCCATTTAAGCTAGTCCCATTTGCCCATATACGGCCCATATCCTAAATCTTTCCTAACCAGGTACCTGTCCAAATGTCTTGTAAAAGTTGTCATTGTACCCATGTCATCTACTTGCTATGGCAGCTTGTTCCATATTTCCCTCTGTGTGAAAAAGCTGCCCCTCAGTTTCCTATTAAATATTAACCCTCTCACCTTAAATCTATGCCCTCTAGTTTTTGATTCCCCTACCCTCGAAAAAAATACTCTGTGTATTCATTGTATCTATTCCCCTCATTATTTTATACGACCCTATAAGATCACCTCTCAGCTTCCTGCGCTCCAACGAATAATGTCCTAGCCTGCCCAACCTCTCCCTAAAGCTCAGATCCTCGAGTCCTGGCAACAACCTCATACATCTTCTCTGCACTCCTTCCTGCTAATGGCATCTTTCCTATTCAGGGTGACCAAAGCTGAATACAATACTCCAAGTGTGGCCTCATCAGTGCCTTGTACAACTGTAGCATAACGGAAAGACACAGTCAACGTTCTTGTTTGGTTGGATACAACGCTGACAAAGCTTCTCCCACTTTTGTTCAGGCAGCATCTCCAGATTCCCACCTGTCTGTGAACCTTTGATTCTGAATGACTGAGTTAATTAAATTCTGGAGGCGTGCTTCCTGGACTTTATCATAGAGTTAGGTTACAGTGGAGGGGCAGCAGAGGAGGTGTGGGACATGTGTGGAATAAGGGTGAGAGGTTATGCTGCAGTCAGTTTTGTAATGCAACAGGGATAAGTACAATCTTGTAGTTCATTTTATCATAAGATCATACAGAGCAACACCAACATCAGCACATCCTTCCTCAGATATAGAGCCCAAAACTGCTCACAAATTCCAAATGTTTTCTCGACCAGCGCCCTATAAAGCCTCAGCATTGCATCCTTCTAGTCCTCTCAAAATGAATGCTAACATTGGTCTGCCTTCTGCCAGTCAATACTGCATGTTGACTTGCACAGGACCAGATTGAACAAGAATTCACTGTGTTGCTCAGAATGCTGAGTGCCTAGTGTCCAATATACCAGTGCTAATGATATAAACAAAGGGAACCATGAGAGTGGAGGAGGTAACATTACTTGCAACCAGTCAAACACGAGCATTGACTGTAGACCGAGCCTAAAGGCCAGGGTCACAATAGGAGGCAAGAACACTGTGGGCACTTTCCCAAGTCATCTCTAGCTTTTCCATCCCGGAGCCGATGGCAGATTAAACAGCAGCAGATGGGAAGTCAAAGCAAGTGTTTGTTATTCAATGTACCTTCCAAACTGTGATCACTCCCCTGCACAAATCCTCTTATTGACAGGGATTTGCAAGAGAATGGGGCAGATTATCCACTGCCCCAACTTGGCTGGCCACACTTGCAGACTGCATTGTTCCTTTCGATATGGTCCAGGGCTTGGACTTCCACTGGGAGTTGTTGAGTTCCACATTTGAATTCATTTAGTTTTAGTTTATTGATACAGCATGGAAACAGGCCCTTCGGCTCGCCGAGTCCACACAGACCAATGATCCCCACATACACTCGTTCTATCCTACACACTAGAGAAAATTTACACAAGCACATCTTTGGAATACAAACCAGCACATCTTTGGAATGTGGGAGGAAACCGGAGCACCCGAAGAAAACCCACGTGATCACAGGGAGAACGTACAAACTCCGCTCAGACAGCGCCCATAATCAGGATCAAACCCGGGTCTGTTAGGCTGCAGCTCTATCACTGCGTCCCCCAAATGGTGACTATGAACCCCCCATATTGCTGTAGAAACTGAACATTGGTTATGGACATGAACTTGTTTAGTTAAGTTTAGAGATACAGCACCGACCAGCGATCCCCACACACTTACACCATCCTACACACACTAGGGGCAATTTTACGCTTATACCAAGCCAATGAACCCACAAACCTGTACGTCTTTGGAGTGTGGGAGGAAACTGATGATCTCGGAGAAATCCCATGCGGTCATGGGGAGAACGTACAAACTCCGTACAGACAGCACCCGCCATTGGGATTGAACCTGGGTCTCTGGGCTGAAAGGTAGCAATTCTACCGCTGCGCCACCATGCCGCCCATTGCCATCCATTCAATGGTCCGTAGGTTAACCTTATCCTGGTGGCCTTTTTTTCAAACTTGGGCTCATGGGATTGACACTGAAAAGGCATTGCATTGCACAGCTCCCACAGCACGAGCAATTTGTGACGTATGTTTAAGGTTGGACAGTCAGCAATGTCCTGTAAATAAAAGTTTGAGATCATGGGCTGAATCGTCTGGTGCTTAGCGTCTTAGAGTCACAGCATGGAAAACCGCCCTTTGGCCCAACTTGTCCATGCCGACCAAGTTGCCCTGGCCCAGCCTGTGCCTGGTCCATAACCCTCCAAACCTCCTGATGGGTGGTTCTGAATGGAATCAACTTCTTTATTAAAAAAATATTAAATGAATTTAGTTATAACATCAAATAAACAATTCTACTTCAAACCTGCTGAGTTCCTCCAGCACTGTGTTTTGCTTGAGATTCCAGCAGCTGCAGTTTCAGTTTTAAAACATGCTGTTCCTTGGGCAGGATGCATGCTACCTCCTGCAATACCCAGTACTGAAGAAGCTTCCAATGAGCCCTGTAGTCCTTGTCCCAGAAGGGCATGGTGGTGGGTATATGGAACAAGCTGCCACATGAGGTACTTGAGGCAGGTAGAATAACAGAAAGTACTGGAGTAACTCAGCATGTCTGGCAGCATCTGTGAAGGGAATGGACATGCGACGTTTCGGGCCAGAACCCTTCTTTAGACTCCCGACCAAAACATTGCCTATCTATTCCGTCCATTGGAGTGGCCAAGGCAAGTTCAGTTAACTATTTTTTCTCTTTTACTTTATTTCAATGTTTTAATGATTTCTTAATATTCCTTGTGATTCTATTAATTAGAGAGTATTTCTGAAAAATGAAAGACTTTAATGTTTTTTATTGTGGTAAAGCATTTTTAATAGTTTTAAAATATCAGAGATTATAAAAAACATTAACATTGCTTTAACTAATTAAAATAATACAACAGCTCATATTTTAAAAAAAACGATTAAAACACAAAGAAATACAGTAATCTGGGATGCTATTGCTCAGTCTGACAAGGAATTGGGGTAGAACATATTCAGCGATAAGCAGCCCAAAATCCACTTGTTACTATGGTCACAATGCACCTCAGCAAGTGTCCTGGGTAGGAGCTCTCGGTAGCCTCCAATATTGACCCATGTAAGCCCCAAGAATCGTGGGCACTGAGCCAAACTCAGCTCCATTCACCCCGAATTTGTAAGGAACAACAAGTAACTCGTTACAGATTAATTACTTGATTATCAAAATGATAACCATGAAAATGATAGAGACACAAGGAACTGCAGATGCTGGAGTCTTGAACAAAACACAAAGCCCTGGAGGAAATCAACGGGTCTGTGGGGGATACCATATGCCCATTTCCTCCACAGATGCTGCCTGACCTGCTGAGTTCCTCCAGCTCTTTGCTTATAAGCAAATCAGTTTGGCAGTGACCTATGGGAGATCTAGTAGATTGTTTAGGTAGACACAAAATGCTGGAGTAACTCAGCGGGACAGGCAGCATCTCTGGAGAGAAGGAAAATGGTGACGTTTCGGGTTGAGACCCTTCTTCAGACCCGAAACGTCACCCATTTCTTCTCACCGGAGATGCTGCCTGTCCCGCTGAGTTACTCCAGCATTTTGTGTCTACCTTTGATTTAAACCAGCATTTGCAGTTCCTTCCTACACACCTGGTACATTCTTTACATTGACAATATATTAATTGTAACAAAATATGGAACTCAAACCCCTTGAGTGCGGCACAGTAACGTAGCGGTAGAGTTGCTACCTTACAGCGCCATGGGGCCGGAGTTCGATCCTGACTACGGGTGCTGTCTCTAAGGAGTTTACATGTTCTCCCTGTGGCCGCGAGGGTTTTCTCCGGATGCTCCGGTTTCCTCCCACATTGCAAAGACGTGCAGGTTTGTAGGTTATGACCGTTGGTTGGCATGGACACGGTAGGCCGAAGAGCCTGTTTCCTGGCTGTATCCCCAAACTAAACTAAACAAAGTCTAATGATATAAAAAGCTGTAAGATATATTTTAACTGATCCCGCATTATATTCTCTGAAAATAAATGAAATATTGTTCTAATGGTTTCTCATGGAATTGGATTTAAGTCATTGTCAACGCACCGATTCAGAGACATCTAATTATAAGTGTCACGAATTATGGCACATATCAATTTCACTTAACTTCATTCCAAAAACAAAATGAAACTGAAATAACTAGACAGAATGCTGATCATTAATAGGAGCTTCATCCTGAAGGAAATCATAATGTTTTGCCTGCAAGCCATTTCGACCAGACATGATGGTGGTAAATTCTGACAGTTACTCCTCTGTCTTTCCCTAATGAGCAAGATGAGCCACACACTGGCCCAGCATTCACAGCTGTTAAAAAAAACAGAGACAAGGAAATTCTGTGTCAGGCAGTGAGGAATGAGAGAAAAATGAAACATGCTAGAAAGGTCAGTAGAAAAAGAGAAATAAATATGGCAACAAGAGACATATCTTGATTCAGCAAATAGACAACAACTCATGGCAGATTGGTTCTATTAGTAAACACAAGGAACTACAGATGCTGGAATCTTGAGAAAACACAAAGTGCTAGAGTAACTCAATGGGTCAGGCAGCACCTGTGAAGGAAATGGATAAGCAACATTTTGGGATGAGACCCTTCTTCTCACTGATCAACCTGAAGAAGGGTCCCAAACTGAAACATCACCCATCTGTTCCCCCCACAAATGCTGCCTGACCTGCTGAGTTACTCTAACAATTTGTATTTGGTTCTCTCTGTCATTAATTTAACAACAGGCGGCACGGTGGTACATTGCTGCCTAACACGCCAGAGATCTGGGTTCGATCCCGACTACGGGTGATGTCTGTACGGAGTTCTCCCTGTGACCTGCATGGGTTTTCTCCGGGATATCTGGTTTCCTCCCACACTCCAAAGATGTACAGGTTTGTAGGTTAATTGGCTTGGTAAAATTGTAAATTGTCCCTTGTGTGTGTATGATGGTGTTAGTATGCGGGGATCGTTGGTCGGTGTGGACTTGGTGGGCCGAAGGGCCTGTATCCGCTCTGTATCTCTAAAACTAAAACTAAAGTGCCTTTGGTGTTCAGCTTGTAACAGCAACAGTCACAGCTTGGGTCTGTTTAAGATGATATAGGTTTGTTAAGCAACAGCATTGGAATGCACTGTAGACTCTTCATCCACAACAGCCTGGACAACTGATGGATTGGGTCAGTTGTTCTTTGTTTTGTTTTATAACATCTGGCAGAAATGGGAAAACAGAAAGAAGCTTGAAGGAAATAAACTGCAGGGAAATGGGGTGTGGAAGAGAATTGTAACCGTTATGGCTTCATTATATATCAAAGTCACTACAAAACTCATGGCATTGCTTTAAGTATGTTAGAGGTTGTATAACTGTGCAGGAGGGAGACCAATATGTGGAAGCTGGCCATATTTAGAAAACTTATGACATTGGAAAAAGGCTTTGAAGATTTTTTCAATTGACACCAATTTGTTTTCATTGATTGGGAAACAGGTTAATACAATTTTCTTGCTGATACCAAATAAATTAAATAAACATATTCCCTTTCTTTCGGGTAAATAAACCTTCACATTCAATGTAAAGGAGGTGCTCTTCAATTGTAACCTCCAGTTAGGATATCTGCCTTAAGGCTACAGATTTTTATCGCAAATTGTAAGAAATATATCAAATGACCTTACTCAGAATATTGTGCGCAATTCTGCAAAATCAAAACACTGACAAAGGTGAAAGTAGGATTCACAAGACCTGAAACTACCAGAAAAAATTAGGGAAACTGTGATTCTTTTAAACAGTAGAGTAAAGAGAAGGCTAAAATGTTACCTGATAAAAGACTTAACTATCAAATGGTTTGTTGTTTCCAATTGTAAAATACCGACTTTGTGGGGGCACAGGGGTCAGATAATCACAAATAACTTTCATAGGGAATTTAAGAGAAACCTTCTCAATCGGAGAATGGGCAGTATGTGGTACCCTCTTGGCAAGGTTTGCAAAAGCAAAATGTAAATTTTTAAAAAATCACAAGAGAGAGAAAGGACTCTTGCGAGAGAGAAATGTACTCTTAAATTAAAATTCTAGATGCTGGAAATCTGAAAATATAGAAGAAATTCTGTAGATACTCAACAAGTCAGACAACATGTGTGGAGACTGAAACGGAGTTAACATTTCAGGTTGGAGACACATAAACTCCAGGTGCTGGAATCTTGAGAAAAAAACATCAAGGTAGAGCATGCTTGCTGGCCCACTATCATTTCAAATCGGTCATGTTTTATCAGAAGTTTAAAGGTAGTGGATACAATGAGTAAAGGTTGGAGGAGATTTAGCAGAAATCATGAGTTGAGCTCAATACTGTTTCACTTTTGTATACTCCATATATTGCAATCTCCTTCCAGAGTATATTCCCAAATTCTTCACAAACTTGCTATTTATTGTAATTATTTAAAGACCAGGCAATGTCACATGTAATTAAAGAGAAACACAAAGTATAACGCCATCTTTCATTATTAGGTGAATTAAGCCGGTACCTGTAACTTTATTTGACATATATAATCTGCTACAAACAAACTCTGAATATAGAAATCCACACTCTGAAGCCATAGAGTTTAAGATCAAAATCAATGAAATAAGTGCAGCTGTTGTAAACATTTGGAACGCATTGTAAAAATCTAAGTTGGAGGGCGGCAGAGTGGCACAGTTGGTCGAGCTGCTGTCTCGCCGCGCCACAGACCCGGATTCAATCCTGTCTATGAGGACTTTGCATATCTTCCCTGTGACCACGTCAGTTTCCTCCAGGTGCTCCGGTTTCCTCCAACATCTCAAATCCATGCAGGTTTGTAGGTTAATTGGCCTCTGTAAATTGCCCCAAGTACTGTATATAGGGAGTTGATGAGAATGTGGGACAACGTAGAACTAGTGTGAACGGGTGATCAAAGATCAGTGTGGACTCGGTGGGCTGTAGCCCTGTTCCCATGCTGTATCTCCAAACTAAACAAGACTGAAGTTACCCACAACAGGCTTTAAATGTCTACACTGAGAGCATAGAACATAGCACAGTACATCACAGGAACAGGCCCTTCAGCCCACACTGTCTGTGTTGAACATAATGTCCAGATAAACTTATCTCCTCAGTCTGCACATGGTCCATATCCCTCCATTCCCTACATATCCATGTGCCTATCAAAAATCCTCTTAATGCAACTATTGAATCTGCCTCCTCCACCATCCTTGTAAGGACACATTTCAGCAGTGCCTACACTTTAGACTTTACACTTTTAGACGTTAGAGATACAGTGTGGAAATAGGCCCGTTGGCCGGCTGAGCACGCGCCAATCACAGATTATCCCGTTCACTAACACTCTTACACACTAGGGATAAGTTACCATTTTACCAAAGGCAATTAACCTACAAACCTGTATGTCTTTTGGAATGCGCAAAGAAACCGGAGCACCCGGAGAAAACCCACGCGGTCCCAGGGAGAACGTACAAACTCTGTATAGACAGCACCCATAGTCAGGATCAAACCCAGGTCTCTGGCACTGTAAGGCAGCAACTCTACCACTGCGCTGTCCGAAAATTTACCAATTTATTGTAATTCATGGAAGTATGTCCTTGTGTAGGTGCAGGTGGCAATTCTGTATTTGTAGCTCTCTGTCCATTTTCTGAAAGGTAATTCCCTTCCCTTCATTCACATGCTTACTGAGCAAGCTTAGTACAGTTCCACTTAAATGGATTGATGCCTGCTGTCAAAGTAGATACGTGTTACAGCATTCATGGGGCATTCTATTACTTTCTGAAAATCCAACTTTCCCCTTCATTCTTTGCACAATGGGGCCCCTGCTATTGATTTGCCAAATGGTCAATACTTGCTGTCTGTGATTGCGGAAATCAGAAACTGCCTGGACTCCCACCTATTTCTCCCTTCCACCCCTCTCCCTCCTCCTGCTACTTTCCTCCCTTTGGCTTCACAATCTGAAGAAGGGTTTCGGCCCGAAAAGTTGCCTATTTCCTTCGCTCCATAGATGCTGCTGCACCCGCTGAGTTTCTCCAGCATTTTTGTGTACCTGCATCTCTTCAACCCTGTCTCACACCTATTGTTCTTATCTTTGGGCTTTGTTCCCCCCCCCCCCTTCCCCCCAATCCTCTGTCTGTGGTATTTCCATTTTTCTTTACACACAAGGTCATAAGTCTCACACCCAACCTCATTCTACTACATTTTACACTGAAGAAAATCCTGAGCTCTGCAAAAATGATTTCCCCAGAAGTTCATTTTTTTTTGTATAATATTCAGGTCTGCAGAAGGAAATGGAGCCAACAAACTATAAGCCTTGGCACCTTTCAGTGAGAGCTAAGCATGATATTAACCACTTTATTGAACTCTGTGACAAGTCGGTACAAATATATACCGTGCCATAGGCGGCTGCCATTTTGATTCTCTTCATGGAGAGTGAAGGGTTGCCACGGAAACCATATTCTGGAAACTAAAGTTTCTCAAACTACTCAAGATGCCCAAACCTTTGTTGGGGACCTTTTGAAATATATGGTGCAGATAAATTAACATATTCTCACATCATTATGTTACAAAGCTAACATACATTGCTAAATCCTCTGAGAGAGTAAATTATTAAATGGAGAGACTAGGGAAGTAATTACTGAATCAAGCAATTGGTGACACATTGTGAAAATTCAGTTAATAGGTTAATTTAATTTACTCATTTATTACATAGAGTGAAAACATTATAAGTTACCAAACCAATTAGATAATTGTAGCATTGTTTATAATTAGTAATAAACTGAACTTTAGTTTAAGATGGGAATAAACATCTCTGAACAATTAAAATGGTTTGAAATAACCAAAACTGGTAAATAAAATAAGAAACGATTAAATTCCTAATCGGCAAGATTACATCAACGATGATTCATTTACTGAGTAACTAAAGTGCAGAATGAAGATTGACTGTGTTTTAATTGGCTGTATGTATGTCACAAACATGGATGAGGTTTATATAAAAAGTTTCAAAAAAAGTAGGACAGATTGGGATCAAAGAAGGCAACTGGCGAGAGTTAGGGGATTAGAAGCAAGTGTCAGGAAGATGGAGTACGGTTGAAGAACAAGCATAACAGTGAGCTTTGGCAGGGAAATAAAGGGCCTGTCCCACTTGGCCATCATTTACGCGCCATTTACGCGACCTCGTCGTCGCGTTGAGACACACGGGTAGCTTGTGGGCGGCGTGGGACGGTCGCATGGAGAAACGCGGAGGGGTATGGAGTTGTGAGTGGTATCGCGCTGTGCTCCAGAATTTTGTAGTGCACAAAATCTTCGCGAGCCTCCGGCGTGACATATCGCGTATGCATGCGGACGTATTGCGGTCACTCGCTGACGTCCTGACCTCGTACGTGCAGTACTGTAGTATATGGACCAACTATCACGAATATCGTGATTTACATGCTTCTGATGGTGGAATGTAGATGCATTTTGCGATGGAGTTTGAAATCAGAAAGTCCCCAGAGAATAAGTCATCTCTATTGAGTCATTTGCCTGTATACATGTAGGTGACATATTGCGGTCGGCAGATCTACGACGTTTGATGCTGATGATGATTCATTAAAAATTGCGAATATTCAGACACATGACGCTCTTTTATAGAGTTTAAAACATTTTGTTCAACGGGCAGCTGCACCGATAATTGAGTTTGTGGCGCAAGGTTCAATGTTAATGCAAGGTCAGGGAGTCAAAGAACAATATTCGGTATTTTGCTTATACACTGAGTCGGCTCTGATTATTTTACCTGTTTATTTATTTTTTGTTCCAGCTTCACTCCCATCGTGTCAAGTGCTCGTCATTTCGAACCCCCATCCCACACCCCCAAGGGAACGCGCAAAAGTTACTTAATTAATAGGTGTTTAGCCATTTCCTCAGTGCGGGGTGCCATCCAACCGCAATACAGCGATTGGAATCTGTAGCTTCCCTTTGATCTGTTATCTTTTGGTTCACATGCTTGATCAATGGTGTTTTATCATTAATATTTTATTATTATTAATGTTTAGTGTTTTCTGAGTCATTCGTAACTGTCTCTGTATGTCATGTTGTTACTTGTGGGCGGAGCACCAAGGCAAATTCATTGTATGTGAATACTTGGCCAATAAACTTACTTACTTAATTCGAAAGAAAATACAGTATTATGCACTAGACAACTTTCCACTGGGTTTTCAAATGACGTCACGCGCTCCAGACGGCTGTGCTGACGCATGAAGACGCGCGCGACTGTCGCTCATCAGTCACTACCGGCCTGTCTCGTAAATGACGGCCAAGTGGGACAGGCCCTTAACAATGAGATTGCAGACTCTGAGATCCTGAGCACAATACAAACGCTGGAGGAATTCAGCAGCATCTATGGAGGGAATGGACAGGCGATTTTTCGGGTCGAGACCCTTCCTCAGACTCAAAATGTAAATCTGAAGAAGGGTTCCGACCTTAAACATTATCTGTCAATTCTAAATAACAGTGGTCTAGATTTTAGTTTAGAGATACCGCGTGGAAACAGGCCCTTCGGCCCACCAAGTCCGCGCCGACCAGCGATCCCCGCACATTAACACTATCCCACAATACACACACTAGGGACAAATTAAAATTTTACCGAAGCCCTTTAACCTACAAACTTGTACGTCTTTGGAGTGTGGGAGAAAATCTCAGAGAAAACCCACGCAGGTCACGGGGAGATCGTGCAAACTCCGTACAGACAGCACCCGTAGTCGGGATCGAACCCGGGTCTCCAGCGTTGCAAGCGCTGTAAGGCAACAACTCTACCGCTGCGCCACCATGTTGCTGAATTAAAAAGCACTTCATGATGAGGGGGAAACTTGGGACTGCAGCTAATACATTATGAAGCAAAAATTGAATGGGCTTCTTGAAAGGGATGTATCGACTTGACGAGAAAATAAATCCCAGACATGTGTAGAGATATGTTTTCAGAATTTAGAACAAGTATTTTATTTAGATTTAGATACATTTTGAGTGAAGTTTAGTCACAAATATAAATTTTGCAGGTGCATTTGCTAAATATTATTCTTGCCCATAGAACTTATCTTTTTAATTATTACCATTGAACGTGATGTAGGTGACATTCTTTACAACTGTCAATGGTATAAGCAGCTGAAAGAAATCTGCTGATACATCAAATGTTGTGAAAGAGGCTTTGTACAGTTTTCATGTTTGCTTAGTTTAGTTTAGTTTAGTTTAGAGAAACAGCGCGGAAACAGGCCCTTCGGCCCACCGAGTCCGCGCTGACCAGCGATCCCCGCACACTAACACTATCCTACACAGACTAGGGACAATTTACGCATACACCCAGCCAATTGACCTACAAACCTGAATGTCTTTGGAGTGTGGGAGGAAACCGAAGATCTCGGAGAAAACCCACGTGGGTCACGGGGAGAACATATAAACTCCGTCTAACAGCGCCCGTAATCGGGATCGAACTCGGGTTCCCGGCACGGCAACCACCTCTACTGCTGCGCCACCGTGCCAGAATGGCTGGTGATAGAAATGTGATCCGGAGAATTTTTCAATTGAACTCCAATAAACAGGAAATGTGTGGTTGATGTAATTTTCAATATATTGCAAACAGATTCTCCATTGTTGCTTCAATTTATATGATACACAGCTGGCATTTCTGAAGGTAGACACAAAGTGCTGGAGTAACTCAGTGGGTGTGGCAGCATCTCTGGAGAAAAAGGATGGGTGGCGTTTTGGGTCGTAACCATTCTTAGGTTCCTGGCCCGCTCAGTTACTCCAGCACATTGTGTCTATCTTGGATAGAAACCAGCATCTGCAGTTCCTTCCTACACACCTTGGCATTTCAGAAGGGTTCTCTCCAACCTTTGGTCACAGATTACGAAAGGCAGCAAATGTCCATGCATCTCAAAGGATAAGTGACCAAACATCATACATAGGAATTTTCAACAAAGGATACATTCTCAGCCCCTTACTATGTCATGCAACCAAATTCTGCTCTAACTCCATTGACAAGTTTGCAGATGACACCATTGTAGAATGCTGAATCTTGAACAATAATGAAACGGTCAAGGAAGGAGATAGACAAATGATTAACATGGTGTTAAGACAACTATTTCTTCCACAATGTCAGCAAAATGAAGGAAATGAATTGGAGTAAATGCCCCAGTGTATGCAGTGTTCAGCATCATTGTTGCTGATGTGGAGATGGTTGAGAACTTCAGGTTCCTAGGTGTATATATCAACAATAAGTTGTCCTGGTCCAACCACATAGGTGGTAACCACATAGACACTACAGCCAAGAAAAAATACGATCATCTCTACTAAGGAAGTTTGGCATGTCACCGCCAACTCTTACTGACTGCTATAAATGCACCATGGAGAACATACTATCACAACTTGGTTTGGCAACAGTTCTGACCATGACCACAAGAAATAGTGGATACAGGCCAATCCATCACACGACCAGCCATCTCCCTTCCATTGGCTCCATCTAACTTCATTCTGCCTCAGAAAGGCAGCTAACATAATCAAGGACTTTTTCAGCCCGATCATTTCTTCATTTTCCCTTTTCCCTTTGGGCAGAAGATTTCAAAAAAATTTGATAGCATGTACCACCAGATTCAGAAACAGCTTCTTCTCCACTGTTATCAGACTTCTCATAAGCTAGCGTGCAGTTCCGATCTCCCAACCTAACTCAATGCGGCACTTGCACTACATTTATCTGCACTTTCTCTGCAGCTGTAACATTGCAACATTATATTCTGCACTCTTGTACTCGTCTCTTTGCAAAGCCTGTTGAACTTCTGTGTATGGTTTGATATTACTGTACTCATGCCAAGAGTGTTAAATTGTCAAATATACCGGGAGTAGAACAATGATGTTTGTATTGCTGCAACTTTAACTGGCATAGTTATGCAACTGCACAACAAATAAACACACAATAATAAACAATACATTACATTAGCAATAATAGATAATGAGAAAGGAGATATTACTGACAAACAGACACTAACAGTGCAGACTGAAGGATGTAGTGCAGCCTTAAGCCCCTGTCCCACTGCACGAGGTAATTCAAGAGTTCTCCCGAGTTCTCCCCTGATTCGAGCTCGTGTAATGTACGTAGCGGGTACGTAGGAGTTCGTGAATGCCCCGTAGCGGCTCGTACGAGTAACAGTAGGTACTCGGGAAATCCGGTAAACTTGTGACGTTTTTTTCAACACTGTCAAAAATGTCCAAGAGTGTTTCGAGAGGTTACCGCGTTTCCCGAGTACCTGCCGTTCCCATTACGAGCTGCTACGGGACATCCACGAGGTCTACGTACATTCTACGTACATTCTACGTGACTTACCACGAGTTTGATTTTTTTTTTTATTTTTAAACTCGGGAGAGCTCTTGGGTGAACTCGCATCATGGGACAGGTCCTTTAACAAAGTCCATAGTAGATCATTGTTGAAGTAGGGTTGTGGTTGTACTTGAACATGCAAGTCACGATTCTAGGATTCTGCACTTTCGCTGATGGTACCAGGGAGTGGGAAGCTTGTCCAGGTGGTGTGGGTCTTCGATGGTATTGGTTGCCTTTTTGAGGCAACACTTTCCGTGAATCCCTTCAATGGTGGGAAAGCCACTACCTGTGATAGACCGGGCAATATCCACCATTTTCTGCAGCCTCCTTCATTCTTGGGTGTTCGAGTTACCGAACCAGGCCTTGATGCAACCATTCCATGTGCTCTCGACTGTACACTTGTAGAAGTCCGATGGAGTGTTCAGCGACACGTCAAATCTCCTCAAACATCTGAGGATGTAGCGGTGTAGATGAGCTTTCCTCATGGTTGCATGAAATCACTGGGCCCAGGACAGATCTTCAGAAATATGCAGAGATATGCATGGTATGATTTGACTGGATGGCATGCAGACAAAGTTGTTCACTGTATCTCAATATATGTGACAATAATAAACCAATACTTTAATAAACCACAGGATGGCATAGTGATGCAGGGATAGAGTTTCTGCCTTACTGCGCCAGAGACCCAGGTTCAATCCTGGCTGCAGGTGCTGTCTGTACGGAGTTTGTACGTTCTCCCTGGGATTTGCATGGGTTTTCTCCAGGTGCTCCGGTTTCCTCCCACACTCCAAAGGAGTTCAGGTTTGTAGAGTAATTGGCTTGGTATAATTGTAAATTGTCCCAACTATGTCGAGTGGTGTTAGCGGGCGGGGATCGCTGATCGGTGTGCAGACTCAGTGGGCTGAAGGGCCTGTTTCCACACTGCATCTCTAACCTAAACTAAACTAACCCTATTCTAATACTAATTTCTATGAGGATGCATAGAAATTCCCTACTAGGTTCACAATGGGACATACTACTCCTTGTTATCTTTTACGGGCTGGAGCAAGAAAAAATGGGGTACCACTAGACAACTAGAAATCGACTTCAAAAACACAGTGAGATCAGAACTCAAACTCTGTCATGGATTACATACATTCCAGCTCCTGTGTTGTTATTTGCAATTGTAGAAGAAATGGCATGATTTATAAATGACTGACTTTACGTCTTCAGGCTTAGGCTTAGGTTTATAATTGTCACGTGTACCGAGGCACAGTGAAAAGATCTGTTCTGCATGCAGTTCAGATGCAAACAGATCAGATGTACCAAACATAGATACAAACAGTTCAATCACCCATCATTAGTTCTATCCTACACAGCATGGACCATTTACAGAAACCAATTCACCTTCAAACCTGCACATCTTTGGAATGTGGAAGGAAATCAGAGCACCCAGAGAAAACTCATGTGGTTCTAGGGAAAACGTACAACCTACAGACAGCACCTGTAGTCAGGACCCGGGTCTCTACCGCTGTAAGGCAGCAACGGGGTCAAGGAAAGAGCGTTCACGTCGCGGCCCTGTTTCCACCAATCTTTCCGCCACCACGCACAAGAAGCATGAGAAGCGACAAGACAGACATCATTGTATTCAGATGCCGAGAAGTGTGTTCAGCTCTGGCTGAACAACTTCTAATCTTGTGTGTGGACCCGATAGGAAGAAGGCAGCAACTCTACCACTGCACCACCTTGAATCACCTTGGATTTTCCTCAGTTATGTGGAAACAATAGGGTTATGCAAGCGAATCACTACTTTACAACTATCAACATTGCAAGGAGGGTTATGGCACACAAATACAAAGAAAGTGGATTGCATCTATTATTGGTGTGTTGATATATGCCTTTGTTTTGTATCAATACCCAGTTTGGTACCTGATGAAAAATTGCCAAGTTGCCCAATATCCAATAGTGAAGCTGCGTTAGGGTGGTTCAGATACAGATACAAGTGGCAACATTCAACATTCCTGACAAGATCGTGCCCAGTACAGTATAGCCCATAACCCAGCCCAGACCAGTACCCAAGATTGGGGTGTGTAGAAACCAGGCCAGGACTTTAGCCCTTGAAGGCAGGTTCTCCATGGCAACAATGCAAACTTTGACCCCCATGGAGGAAACAGGGAGTTCAAACAGGGAGAGGGTCCAGAGGAGGTTGATCCCAGGAATAATTGGGTTAACATATGATGAGTATTTGACAGCAATGGGCATGTACTCACTGGAGTTTAGAAGGATGAAGGGGGTCTCATTGTAATGTACGAAATAGTGAAAGTCCTGGATAGAATGGATAAAGAGAGGATATTTCCACTGGTGGGAGAGTCTTGGACCAGAGGCCATAGGGCGTTCCTTTAGAAAGGAGATGAGGAGGAATTTCTTCACGAGGGTGTTAAATCTGTAGAATTCAATAGACAATAGGTGCAGGACCGCCATTCAATGTGATCATGGCTGATCATCCCCAATCAGTACCCCGTTCCTGCCTTCTCACCATATCCTCTGACTCCGCTATTTTTAAGAGCCCTATCCAGCTCTCTCTTGAAAGCATCCAGAGAACCCGCCTCCACCGCCCTCTGAGGCAGAGAATTCCACAGACTCACCACTCTCTGTGAGAAAAAGTGTTTCGTCGTCTCCGTAATTCACTGCCACAGAAGCCTGTGGAGGCCAAGTCTATGGATAGTTTTAAGACAGAGATTCACAGATTCTTGATTAGTACGGGTGCCAGGTGAAGCAAGGAGAATGGGGTGAGTTGGAAAGATAGATCAGATATGATTGAATGGCAGAGTAGACTTGATGGGCTGAATGGCCTAATTCTGCTCCTATAATTTATGAACTTTAAAGAGAAGGGACAACACCCTCTCGAAGAGACACACAGGTTGAGGGCAGATATAGGCCAGCAGCTCATCCCGTGTGGGATTTGGAGTCAGGAGACCCACCGTGGGAAGAGAGAAAGAACTGCAGATGCCGGTTTTGTAAAAGATAAACACAAAGTGCTGGAGTAACTCAGCGGGTCAGGCAGAATCTCTGGAGAAAAGGGATAGGTGATGTTTCAGGTCGGAACACTTCAGACTGAAGAAGAGTCCCAAGCAGAAACATCACCTGTCCTTTTTCTCCAGAGATGCTGCCTGACCCATTGAGTTACTCCAGCACTTTATGTCTTTCCACCATGGGAAGAGCCTGGAAATGAGTGGCTTTAATAGCCTTCTTCAAGGAGGACCTGCACATAATGGAGCGACTTAGTGAGATACGCATGGAACAGGTAAGGTAGACAGGCAGGCAGAACCTGGGTCCCATGGTGGAGATGCCAAAGAATAGAGGTTTTAGATTTAAAGTGAGAGGGGAAAACTTTAAAGGAGATGTGCAGGATGTGATTGCTCTGAAAATTCACCAGCCTTGAATTGTTGCCTCAAACCCATCTCCAAACCTCTAGACCTGAAACACAGCATCCCTATCTGCAACTGGATTGTCAACTTTCTGACCCTTAAACCACAAGCACCGAGCATAGGTGACAATCATCCTCCACGATAATTCTCAAAACTGATGTCCCGTAAGGATGAATTCTCACCCTTTCACTATTTTCCGTATACACTAACGACAGGGCGGCCAAATCTTGCTCTATGAACTATGTCCATGTCTGCATTTACAAGTGTGCAGATGTCACCACTGGAGTGGGCCGGATCTCAAACACTGACAAGACAGAGTACAGGAAAGTGATAAAGACCTTAGTAACATGGTGTCAGGAAAGGAAACTCTCCTCCGAAATCAGCAAAACAAAGTTGTTTATCGACTTCAGGAAGTGGAGTGGAGTACACATCCCATTCTGTATCAATGATACTGAGGTGGACTTGGCGAGAGCTTCACATCTTCAGGTGTAAATATCACCAACAATTTTTCCTTGTCCAACCACAATGATGTTACAGTGAAGAAAGTGCACCAATACCTCTACTTCCTCAGCAGTAGACAAGACAGAGTACAGCAGGCTGAGGAAGTGGTGCATGTTTCCAATAACTTATCAATTTATACAGAAGGGCATTGAAAGCATCCTGTCGGGATGCATTACAACTGCTCGGCCCAAGACAGCAATAAATTGCAGAGAGATGTCAATGCAGCCCAATCCTTACACTAAGGATGGTTTCCTGATCTCCAAATCTGCCTAGTTGGGGCCCCTTGGGCTGCACGGTGCCTTACAGCGCCAGAGACCCGAGTTCAATCATGCATGACGATAGGTGCTGTCTGAACGGAGTTTGTTTGTTCTCCTCGTGACCGCGTGGGTTTCCTCCCACATTCCAAACACGTACAGGTTTGCAGGTTAATTGGCTTCAATAAAAATTGAAAATTGTCCCATGTGTGTAGGATAGGGCTAGTGTACGGGGATCGCCCGTCGGCGCGGACTCAGTGGGCCGAAGGGCCTGTTTCCGCACTGCATCTCTAAACTAAACTTCACTAAACTAAACTTCCCGCTGCCTCAGGAAAGCAGCCAATATAATCACGGACCACTAATAACCTAGTTATTCTCCCTTTCTCCCCTCTCCCATTGGGCAGAAGATATAAAAACTTGACAGCACGTGCCACCTGATTGAAGAACAGCTTCTTTCTCGCTGTCATCAGACTGAGGATACATTGCTGATCTCCATATCTACCTGGTTGTGGCGCTTGCATCTCCTTCTAATCTGATCTGTATTTGTAACCGTAACACTCTATTCTGCACTGAGTTACTTTTTCTAAGAATAAGATGCCAAGTGGTGGAAATGCAATGAATTAGATGAGCTGGCACTTCAACACAGTTGTGGCATAAGGTTGTTTTTGAGAGAAATGCTGGAAGGAAACTACTTGCAGTGGAGTTTCACAGGTCAAACATTTGTATGGTTTTACATATCACTGATAGAATCTGTTCTAGATTCCAAGGCTAGCGAATTAATGGTACTGTTAGCCACCAAAATACAAACGACAGGATATTCTACTAGCTGCTAAACTCACACTGGCATTTGTTCTGTGCTAGAATATATTGCAATGTGTTGTCTGATGCAGTATTTGCAAATTGTTGTGGTGGGTCATAAGCCATCTGATAAATAAGCAAAACATTTGTTTTTTTTTGGTTTCTAAATTCCAAAGCAGAAACGGCGACAAGAGGAAGTGGCAGTACTGTAATTACCACACATAGAATAAGTTGTAAAATAGTTAATAACCAGTGCTCTTCATACACGAGGTAATTTGCTTCTTCATTGGAAAGACATCAGATATCGATACATTAAGCTAATATTCTGGGAAATAGCCAAATTCAATTTAGTTTGGTTTTGATGGGAGTAATCTCACATTCACTGTCCAGATAATTAATCAAACTGTCGCAGGGCCACATTTAAATGATGGTGATCTTTTCAATATAGAATCCCTTTTAAAGGGTCAAGCCAGTCGTTCAAGAGGGTACAACAGACCATGTTTTTAAAGAGCCACAGATTGGATCGGGAACTATTCAATAAACCATTAATTTAACCCATTCCTTAAAATGTATTCTTCTTCTTTCCATCAACATATACCAAGTGTGTGTGTGTGTGTGTGTGTGTGTGTGTGTATGTGTATGTGTATGTGTATGTGTGTGTGTATATATTTATTTATATGTGTGTGTGTGTGTGTGTGTGTGTGTGTGTGTGTGTGTGTGTGTGTGTATATTTATTTATATGTGTGTGTGTGTGTGTGTGTGTGTGTGTGTGTGTGTGTGTGTGTGTGTGTGTGTGTGTGTGTGTGTGTGTGTGTGTGTGTGTGTGTGTGTGTGTGTGTGTGAGAGAGAGAGAGAGAGAGAGTTCTGGTGATTGATTGGTGGCTTGCTTTGATCTATTCTGCGCGATGCTTTCTCTATACATGAACATATCTTGCCCATTAACTATGTAGAGGCTGCTAATGAGGAGACTTTCTTTTCATTAAAGATTTAAGAGCCCTTGTAGCAATCGAATTAACAACAGTACTGTAACAAAGGCTATTCCATGATAAACAATATTGTGTTACCGCCAAAGGGCTCGCCGGAAGGTTAGGGGCAGGTTTGTGGGGGAGGTGACTACACATTCTCCATCCCCAATAAAGTTCCTTTCCACGTTCAATAAGACAGATCACAATTTGATCAGGACCCAGTGCTTAAAATCAGGTTGTGACTCTAACTGCGAACACACTTACAAATATAAGGAGGTACTCCCCTTAAACTATTCTTCATTAATCTTGTCATGACTGATTTTCTCCTTCAAGTAAACATTTGCACGCTGTTGTTTATTTTTAAAACAGCAATCAGAGATTACTTTCTTTTAGGATTGCCCTGGACTGTTAAGAATTGCTCGCTTCCCACTCTCATGTTGAAAACTGATTACATTTTTGATTACATTGATTGATTGAGCAAATTGGCATCAAAGGGTCAGGATGCAAAAGCAGAAAGAAGCCTCTGAATAAGAATTTGTTCTGCTGAGCTTTCAATAAATGGTTAAAGACTCCGTTGAAATATAGATTGGCGTCTACTTACCGAAAACCTCGTCTGCATCTCCTGGTTTTTTTGTGGACATGATGCAGCTGGGACTGTGGGTAGGAAAAGCAGGCCATCAGATAAGGGGTTTATTTTTGGCCTAACATACAGGGCCAACTAAAATAATCAGCACAACTCCACTCCAGAGCAGCGACAAAGCTTTGCCTGCTAGCTCCGAGCTGTTATTGGGAGTGGAAGGAAGGGAGGATGAAGGGGTGGGGGTGGGGGGTGGGGGGTGGGAAGAACAATAATGAATCAGAACTTACCTGAGGAAGATTCACGGCATGTTAATCACAGCATCTCCCCACAATAGTACTCAGTTGGTTGGAATGATTCCCCTCCAGCCAGATACCGTCCATCCGCGGGTTGCAGGGATGTTTGCAATTCATTCGGGCAGCAGCACCTCAGCCAGCTTGATTAAAACAGGGATGGGTGCCTCGATGCATTCAGAATGGGATGGGTCCAGGGTCCAGATGGGAGGAGGACAGGAACAGCCCAGAAGAGCTTGCTCCTTTGCCGTGATAAGTCATTAATAAACACTGCTGCTTCCTGACTGTCACATCATGAATGCTATAGTCCCTCGAGTGCCACTAAGAGTCATTCCGTTTTCGGTGATACATTATTTTGTCGCTGCACCGAGGACGACGATACAGGACCCTGCTCTGTAGAAGTCAGTATTGCAGAAGCTCCTTCTATTCTCCTCCCCCGAAGAGAATCACTGTATTATTCAGCGATGATTACGAAAGGAGGCTTCAGCCGGTTGCCAGCCTCACATGATGTTTCCATGGCCAGATTTTAAACAGAGGCAGGTATTCCTGGGATCCTGTCAGATACGCTGCTACATGTCCTATGCCTGGCTTTTTCAGAATGGCAACTTGTTCATACTGTAGATCATAATTGCAATTGGATGCTTGACTGCTGGAGCCCAGGCAAATCCATTTTAACCCTTTCCACCCCTCTTCAACACAAATAACCACAGTATGCCTTCCAAACTCTGATTTGTCCGCTGACTAAAAACTAGGAAGCTATTATACAATAATTAAAGATTCAAAACATTTAGTTTCTGAGCGAAACAGTTGCAAGTAATCATTATTAATTTGTACATTCTTCTTTAATTACATGTTCTGTGCCAGATTTTTGACAAACAGATATATTTTGACAAACAGACAGAGGGATATAGATATATATCTCCCTCTGACTTTACAGAGCACTCCTCTTCTCTCCTTATCTGGCACCCTTTTTGTCTCCTTATCATCTCTAGCCTTTGTCATTTGCTCCACCCCTCTGACAATCAAACACCCCTCATCTCTATCCACCTATCATTTGCCAGGCTTTGTCCCATCCCATCTCTTTTCCAGTATCCCCCACTATTATAATCAGTCTGATGAAGGATCCCACCCGAAATGTTATCTATCCATTCCCGCCACAGATGCTGCCTGACCCGATGAGATACTCCAGCACTTTGTAATTTGTTCAGCATTTGCTAATCATTTGATTGCTGATAACAACCTAGCAATAGTTAGTGGACATTATGAAATGTCTGTGGGAAATGGCACATAGTTAACAATCACTGTTGGGGTTGGTCAGCCTCAACTGTTATGACCGTCAGTTGCCGCTCCATCAGATTTAACAAGTCTTTCTGATCTGAACATCTGACAAAGCTGTTCATGCACATCACTTGAAAGTGAGTTTGTTTCACAAGAACGCTGGATGCATCAGTCATCATTTCCACAATATTGTGATAGTGAAAGACTAAGTGGACTTCTCACCATTACATTGTGGGTCTGCATGCAATTGAGAACAAGTTTACCGACCGATTTTTGGTTAAACTTCTTACTTGTTTGAACAAGAAGGCACAAATAGTGTACTGTCTGAAGAAGGGTCCCGACCTCAATGTTCACAGTTAGGTGTTCACCTCATCAAGGCTGACCATTTTAAAATGTCACATGAATTAGGTTTAGGAATTAGCAATTATACTTTCCATAGTTAAAGCAGTGATTTCCCAATAAAGAATGGCTAGATGGGCAACATACTGAAAAGGACACAGTGCTGGAGTAACTCAGCAGGCCAGGTAGCATCTCTGGACAGGTGATGTTTTGGGTCGGGACCCTTCTTCCAAATGCCCAGGCAGCTGATAAGCTTTATCTTAACCACGGTAATGATGTCTAAACATCAATGAGGAAGTCGCAAAAGAGAATTAAAATTAATGATATATTTAAATGTTAAAGTTTATACTTTCTATAAAGTTTTTGCTAAGTTAATTGTTCTGTTGTTGGTACAAATGACAATTAAATGTTCTTAACATTCTCTAGACAATTTATTTCCATTGTCTCTATGGTATTACTTGACAATTTTAATAAATTAATTTATTGCTCGTTATGCCATGAAAGTGGCAACATGATTAAATAAAGTGGCAAAGAATATGGCAAGATATGGCATGCTTATCTTCATTGGCCAGAGCATTAAGTATAAGAGTCAGGAAATAATATTGCAGCATTGGTTAGCCTGAATTTGGAGTTGTGGTCACCACATTACAGGAAGCTTGTGGAAGCTTTGAAGAAGGTGCAGAGGAGGTTTACCACAATGATGCCTGGATTAGAGGGTATTACTATAAAGAAACAAACTGATTTTTTTCACTGGAGCGTTAGATGTTAAGGGGAGACATGATAGAAGTATATAACATTTTGACAGGCATAGATACGGTAGACATTCAGAACCTCTTTCCCAGGATGGACATAACCTGAAGTGGAGAGGGGGGACGTTTTTTTTTAAATGTGTGGGTCCATTTTTTCCCCACAGAGAGTGATAGGTGCCTGGAAACGCTGCCATGGGTGATGGTGGAAGCAGAAACAATAGTGACAATTAAGAGGCTTTTTGATAAGCGCTTGGATATGCAGGGATTGGAGGGTAGCAGAAGGAACTGCAGACATTGGTTTAAACCGACGATAGACACAAAGTGCTGGAGTAACTCAGCGGGACAGGCAGCATCTCTGGAGAGAAGGAACGGGTGACGTTTTGGGTCGAGACCCTTCTTCAGACGATTGGAGGGGTATGGATCACATGCAGGCAGATGACATTAGTTTAACTTGGAATCATGTTTGGTCCAGACATTGTGGGCTGAAGGGCCTTTTCCTGTGCTGTTCTATATTCTATTCTATCTTCCATGTTATGATCAATTGTAAACCTTTTTATTCAATTGAACCCAATATATTCAAAGCAGAAATGTTTAATAAATATAATTTTAAGTTCTAAAGCTTGCTTCCACATCTAAATTTTGTTTTGTTCGATGCAGCAAAAATTATTTTGATTTTATGATGAAACATTATTAAAAACCTGCAAGGAGGTAATAAGTTATTGATGGCGATATTTTATTTATTTCTTCCCAACATTGTTAAGTGGTTTGTGTTTATTTTGGTTTCCACCTCTTTGCATATCTGTACAAAGCATTGAGTATATGAATCTGCTCACATTCTCCCATGTAGTGCTACCAGGGCTAACTTGTCACATTTTGATTACCTCCTCCCTAGGTTGGTGGCTGAGCTCTGTTCACCTAATATCCATTCACTACATCCGGCTGACTACACAGCTTAGGCCCATGGAGATCAATGGCATGCAGACTTTCTTATTGCTGCAATGCATAATATGCCGTATTACATTGGGGAATGAAATAAATGCCTAATTAAAAACAGAAACTGATGGAGACAAGCTATGGGCCAGGCACCATCTGTGTGGAGAGAAACACTGTCAGCATCGCAGGTTGGAAAACTTTTGTGTAGGGAGTGGATCAGAAAGTGGGATAACATAGAACTAGCATATGGTTGATTGATGGTCAGCATGGACTCGGTGGGCTGAAGGGCCTGTTTCAACGCTGTATAGTTTAGTTTTTTTTAGTTTAGTTTGGAGATACAGAGCGGAAACGGGCCCCTCGGCCCACCGAGTCTGCACCGACTAGCGATCCCCGCACAATAACACTATTCTACACCCACTAGGGACAAGTTACATTTAACAAGCCAATTAACCTACAAACCTGTACGTCTTTGGAGTGTGGGAGGCAACCGAAGATCTCGGAGAAAACCCACGCAGGTCACGAGGAGAACGTACAGATTCCGTACAGACAGCACCCGTAGTCGGGATCGAACCCGGGTGTCTGGCGCTGTGAGTACTGTAGGGCAGCAACTCTACCACTGTGGGCCACCGTGCCACCCACTAAACTCAACTTATACTAAACTCAAACTAAACGAAAGGTGGAAGGGGAAGGGGAAAGTCGGTTGCCGTGAACAGTCCGCGAACACACCTCCCGCGCACTCGGAAAGCGATCTGAAGTTCCGCCATTGTCTTGGGAAGTGGAGCTAGAGGCCGGGCATGGTGGCGGAGGTGTGGGGTGCTGGAGGAGACGGGTTCAAGGTGGCAGTAGTCGTGGTGTTGTTGTAGGTAGCTGCTGGAGGCCTGACAGCAACCGGGTGAGCGAGTGGATGGGGCAAAGGGAACCCATGGCATCACGCTGGGCCAGTCTGATCCCTACTTCATCAATCCAATGCCATCCAGACTCTAGGCTTTAAAGTGAACATATAAAAGTTGCATGAACACAAAGTGCCAGAGGACTGAAGAAGGGTCCCCACCCAAAATGTCAGCTGTCCATTCCCTCACTAGATGCTGCCTGACCCATTGAGTTCCTCCAGTGCTTTGTGCTTCACTCAAGATTCCAGTTTCTTGTGGGTCCATTAGAAATTGTCTGTCTCCTTAGGTCAAGATCGGACTTCTCGGACACTTGGAAGATGCAAAATGGTGCCAGAACACAGTGACTCGCTGCATATTGGTCCAGAAGAGGATCTATTATACTGTTGTAGGCCCACCTCGGCCATGACTGACCATGGGTGATGCATCCTGGTTGTTGGTCGCTAGCTCCAAACCTCGGCTAGAGCAGCAGGTGATGTGTGGTCGGATGCAAGCCTGGGCGATGTCATATGGAGGATGTTCCCCCTCTCCACGTCGCTGATCGATCCAAAGAAACAGCAGGGCCGTTACAGTTTGGCACCAGCGCCGTCGCAGTTGCTGCCAGAGCGAGGTTGTAGACAACGATAAACTGCCTTAGGGGCTCCGACTCCGGATTTTCTTGAGGTTTACTCCTGGAGCCTTTTCCATCACTGGAGATGGCCACAAGGCAGCGGAGGTTTTAAATCAGAGTTTTCCCTCTCCTAGATGGACTGCCTTCCCAGGCTGACGAGCCCCATCTGCCCGAGACTCGTGGGGGCGGGAGCGTCCACCTTCCCGTGCAGGTCCATGGCACCTACCCACTGTCTGCAGGTGCTATAGACCTCCATACTCACAGATTGGATTATATGCAGAACAAGCTTTGTACTGTTTCTCGGTATATGTGAATAATAAACTGAACTAAACTGAAGGTCATCAATGTGGAATATCCGCTCTTCGACTTTCTCTGCACACGTTGCCAGTCTTGCTAGATTATTTTTAGCTTTCCAACAATTGCATTTATGTTTTGCTCTTTAAAGCCTTGACTTGTTTTAGTGCAAGACGACAAATGTCCTTATCCATTCCAGCTCTTCATTCAATAGCCTTTTATCATTCTAAGTGAAGATCATTACAGGTCTTAGTACCTAGAACAGGATAGCACATGAACAGGCCCTTCGGCCCACACATCCTGTGCTGAACATGGATGCCAAGGTCTTTTCTGATTTACCTGCGCACAAGCCATATCCCTCCATTCCCTGCATATGCATTTCCAAAATCCTCTTAAATGCCACTGTCATCCCTGCCTCGACCACCAACCCTGGCAACGCTTTCCAGGCACTACCACCCTCTGTGTAAAGATGTCACCCTGCACATCTCCTTTAAACTGCTCCTCTCACCTTAAAGCTATGGCTTCCAGTATTTGATTTTTCCACCCTGTGAAAAAGGTTCTGACTGTCTACCTGATCTATGCCTATCATAATTTTATATAGAAACATAGAAACATAGAAAATAGGTGCAGGAGTAGGCCGTTCGGCCCTTCGAGCCTGCACCGCCATTCAATATGATCATGGCTGATCATCCAACTCAGTATCATATACCTGCCTTCTCTCCATACCCCCTGATCCCTTTAGCCACAAGGGCCACATCTAACTCCCTCTTAAATATAGCCAATGAACTGGCCTCAACTACCTTCTGTGGCAGAGAGTTCCACAGATTCACCACTCTCTGTGTGAGATTCACCACTCTCTGTGTGAGATTCACCACTCTCTGTGTGAGATTCACCACTCTCTGTGTGAGATTCACCACTCTCTGTGTGAGATTCACCACTCTCTGTGAGATTCACCACTCTCTGTGTGAGATTCACCACTCTCTGTGTGAGATTCACCACTCTCTGTGTGAGATTCACCACTCTCTGTGTGAGATTCACCACTCTCTGTGTGAGATTCACCACTCTCTGCGTGAGATTCACCACTCTCTGCGTGAGATTCGCCACTCTCTGTGTGAGATTCGCCACTCTCTGTGTGAGATTCACCACTCTCTGCGTGAGATTCACCACTCTCTGCGTGAGATTCACCACACTCTGCGTGAGATTCACCACTCTCTGTGTGAGATTCACCACTCTCTGTGTGAGATTCACCACTCTCTGTGTGAGATTCACCACTCTCTGTGTGAGATTCACCACTCTGTGTGAGATTCACCACTCTCTGTGTGAGATTCACCACTCTCTGTGTGAGATTCACCACTCTCTTTGTGAGATTCACCACTCTCTGTGTGAGATTCACCACTCTCTGTGTGAGATTCACCACTCTCTGTGTGAGATTCACCACTCTCTGTGTGAGATTCACCACTCTCTGTGTGAGATTCACCACTCTCTGTGTGACTTCTATCATGTCTCCCCGCAACCTCCAGTGTTTCAGAAAAAAACAATCCAAGTCTGCCCAACCACTCCCTGTAGCTAATACCCTCTAGTCCAGGCATCATTCTGGTACACCTCCTCTGCACCCTTTCCAAAGCCTCTACAGTAAATCCTTAATGTAATGATACCAACAGAACTGCACACAATATTCCAAATGTGGCTTAACCAGAGTCCTACAAAGCTGCATCATTATACTCAGTGCCACGATCTATGAAAGCAAACACACCACATGCCTTCTTTACCACTCTATCTACTTCTGTTGCCACTTTCAGGGAGTTATGGAGATGTGATCCCCAAGACCCCTCTGTACATTAATGCCCTAGAGGGTCATGCCATTAATTGTATAATGTATATTTAATGGGCAAGTTCACATTAAGTTTTCCATGGCATGAAACTCATGGTCACGGCCACAGTTTGAATCATCCCTCACCTTCCAAGTAAAGTAGGTGATGACAGTATTGGCTCCTCATGTGAACGACTTAATCCCATCCTTTGAAATCAAGAGAGATAATGTTGGGTCAGCATTGGGGATGTTCATAAGGTCATAAGGAATTGGAATAGAATTAGGCCATTCGGCCCATCAAGTCTACTCTGCCATTCAATCATGGCTGATCTATCTCTCCCTCCTAACCCCATTCTCCTGCCTTCTCCCCATAACCTCTGACACCCATACTAATCAAGAATTTATCTATCTCTGCCTTAAAAATATCTACTGACTTGACCTCCACAGCCTTCTGTGGCAAAGAATTCCACAGATTCACCACCCTCTGACTAAATACATTTCTCCTCATCTCCTTCCTAAAAGAAACATCCTTTAATTCTGATGCTATGACCTCTAGTCCTAGACTCTCCCACTAGTGGAAACATCATCTCCACATCCACTCTATATGTTGGTCCACTCACCATCCATACCATGGGTCTATATCAACAGTGTGAATATTAACTATCATTTCCCAGAATTATGACAAAGCCTTGATCTTCCAACCTACCTTGTGGGCCTTGCACTTTTTTTTTCATATGCACTTTCGCTGTAGCAGTAACACTGCAATGGTGTTACAATACATTCTGCACTCTTTTCTCTTTGGGGTACATTTTGCACTTCTATATGGCTTAAACAGAACTATGGGAGAAATTCAGAGACCAGCAGAGGAGGACAAAGGGCTTAATTAGGAAAGGGAAAATAGATTATGAAAGGAAACTGGCAGGGAACATAAAAACTGACTGCAAAAGTTTTTATAGATATGTGAAGAGAAAGAGATTAGTTAAATCAAATGTAGGTCCCTTGCAGTCAGAAACAGGTGAATTGATCATGGGGAACAAGGATATGGCAGACCAATTGAATAACTACTTTGGTTCCGTCTTCACTAAGGAAGACATAAATAATCTGCCGGAAATAGCAGGGGGCCGCGGGTCAAAGGAGATGGAGGAACTGAGTGAAATCCAGGTTAGTCGGGAAGTGGTGTTGGGTAAATTGAATGGATTAAAGGCCGATAAATCACCAGGGCCAGATAGGCTGCATCCCAGAGTACTTAAGGAAGTAGCTCCAGAAATAGTGGATGCATTAGTGATAATTTTTCAAAACTCTTTAGATTCTGGAGTAGTTCCTGAGGATTGGAGGGTAGCAAACGTAACCCCACTTTTTAAGAAGGGAGGGAGAGAGAAAACGGGGAATTACAGACCAGTTAGTCTAACATCGGTAGTGGGGAAACTGCTAGAGTCAGTTATTAAAGATGGGATAGCAGCACATTTGGAAAGTGGTGAAATCATTGGACAAAGTCAGCATGGATTTACGAAAGGTAAATCGTGTCTGACGAATCTTATAGAATTTT
Source organism: Malacoraja senta (assembly GCA_038087875.1). Lineage (NCBI taxonomy): Eukaryota > Metazoa > Chordata > Chondrichthyes > Rajiformes > Rajidae > Malacoraja > Malacoraja senta. Next base: position 22,662,083 of record CM075986.1, on the reverse strand, counting down.
TCGAGGATGTAACTAGTAGAGTGGATAGGGGAGAACCAGTGGATGTGTTGTATCTGGACTTTCAGAAGGCTTTCGACAAGGTACCACATAAGAGATTAGGATACAAACTTAAATCACACGGTATTGGGGGTTCAGTATTGATGTGGATAGAGAACTGGCTGGCAAACAGGAAGCAAAGAGTAGGAGTAAACGGGTCCTTTTCACAATGGCAGGCAGTGACTAGTGGGGTACCACAAGGCTCAGTGCTGGGACCCCAGCTATTTACAATTTATATTAATGATCTGGACGAGGGAATTGAAAGCAACATCTCCAAGTTTGCGGATGACACTAAGCTGGGGGGCAGTGTTAGCTGTGAGGAGGATGCTAGGAGACTGCAAGGTGACTTGGATAGGCTGGGTGAGTGGGCAAATGTTTGGCAGATGCAGTATAATGTGGATAAATGTGAGGTTATCCACTTTGGTAGCAAAAACGGGAAGGCAGACTATTATCTAAATGGTGGCCGATTAGGAAATGGGGAGATGCAGCGAGACCTGGGTGTCATGGTACACCAGTCATTGAAAGTAGGCATGCAGGTGCAGCAGGCAGTGAAGAAAGCGAATGGTATGTTGGCCTTCATAGCAAGAGGATTTGAGTATAGGAGCAGTGAGGTTCTACTGCAGTTGTACAGGGTCTTGGTGAGACCACACCTGGAGTATTGCGTACAGTTTTGGTCTCCAAATCTGAGGAAGGACATTATAGCCATAGAGGGAGTGCAGAGAAGGTTCACCAGACTGATTCCTGGGATGTCAGGACTTTCATATGAAGAAAGACTGGATAGACTTGGCTTATACTCACTAGAATTTAGGAGATTGAGAGGGGATCTTATAGAAACGTACAAGATTCTTATGGGGTTGGACAGGCTAGATGCAGGAAGATTGTTCCCGATGTTGGGGAAGTCCAGGACAAGGGGTCACAGCTTAAGGATAAGGGGAAAATCCTTTAAGACCGAGATGAGGAAAAACTTTTTCACACAGAGAGTGGTGAATCTCTGGAACTCTCTGCCACAGAGGGTAGTTGAGGCCAGTTCATTGGCTATATTTAAGAGGGAATTAGATGTGGCCCTTGTGGCTAAAGGGATCAGGGGGTATGGAGAGAAGGCAGGTACGGGATACTGAGTTGGATGATCAGCCATGATCGTATTGAATGGCGGTGCAGGCTCGAAGGGCCGAATGGCCTACTCCTGCACCTAATTTCTATGTATCTATGTATCTATGTAAACCAAACCATTTACAAGCTTTCAGATGACACCAGTGGCCCAGATCTCAAATTAATGATGAGGCAGGCAACAGGAAGGAGAAAGATAGATTGATAACATGATGTCAAGACACCAATCTCTAACTCAATGTCAACAAGACGAAGGAGCTAGTTATTGACTTCAGGAAATGAGGCGGAGTAAATGGCCCAGTCAGCATCAATGATGCCAAAGTGGAGATGGTCAAGTGCTCCAAATTGTTAGGCATGATTATCACAATTTGTCCTAGACCGGCTACAATGAAGCAACGGCCAGGCAAGCACACCAACGCCTCTACTTTCTCAGAAGACTAAAGAAGTTTGGCATGTGTCCAACAACTCTTACCAACTTCCACCGTAGAAAACATACCATCACTCTGCATCACGGCTTGGTTTGGCAGTAACTCTGCCCAAAATAACAAGAAGTGGCAGAGCTGTGCATGTAGCCCAGTCCAACCCACAAACCAGCCTGACACCATCAACTCCATCTACACTTCACACTGGCTCAGGAAACTAGCCAATGTAATCATGGACCATTTTCACCCCATTTCCTTTTCTCCTCTCTCCTGACTGGAAGAAGATACAAAAGTTTGAAAGCATGCACCACCAGATTCAGAACCAGCTTCTTCTCCACTGTTATCAGACCACTGAATGGTCCTCGTGGTTGCAATTCCCCCAATCTTCTTCATTGTGGACCTTGCACTTTTTTCTTTATATTTGCCCATTTTAGAAACATAGAAACATAGAAAATATGTGCAGGAGGAGGCCATTTGGCCTTTCGAGCCAGCACCGCCAATCAATAACCCGTGCCTGCCTTCTCCCCATATCCCTTGATTCTGCCAGCCCCTAGAGCTCTATCTAACTCTCTCTTAAATCCATCCAGTGATTTGGCCTCCACTGCCCTCTGTGGCAGGGAATTCCACAAATTCACAACTCTCTGGGTGAAAAAGTTTTTTCTAACCTCAGTCCTAAATTGCCTCCCCTTTATTCTAAGACTGTGGCCCCTGGTTCTGGACTCGCCCAACATTGGGAACATTTTTCCTGCCATCTAGCTTGTCCAGTCCTTTTATAATTTTATATGTTTCTATAAGATAACCCCTCATCCTTCTAAACTCCAGTGAATACAAGCCTAGTCTTTTCAATCTTTCCTCATATGACAGTCCCGCCATCCCAGGGATCAATCTTGTGAACCTACGCTGCACTGCCTCACTGCCTTATCTGTAACTCTGACATTATCTTCTTCGTGTGCATGGCGTGCACAGCCTAAAGTTGTAAGACAACTTGTTCTGTTTGATCTTCTGTTTGTGCATGCCAGGTTGATTGCATTCGTCGAAACAGGGTGGACCATGTGAAGGTTGCAATCTTCCGCCCCCTCTAACATTATAATACTGCAATACTGTATTCTGCACTGGTTATTTTTCTCTTCAAAATACCTGTTGTACATGTGTATGGCTCGATTGTAATCATGTACGGTATGATTTGATCGGATAGCACGCAAGTAAAGCTTTTCACTGTATCTCGATACACGTGACAATAATAAACCATTATCAATACCATGTGGCAGAGCTGCTTTCAGGACTTAATGACATCTATATATCTACATCCAGATGCAGGTGGGTTGAACTCTATAAATTATGATGATTTGCACTTTATATTTCCCACTTGCCACTCCTTTCTGGAAGGGATTAAAGTGCTAAATCTGAAATCAGGACAATTATCTGGTTTGGCCGATGTTGGCTCTCCAGGAAGAAATTGTATTGACAGAGCACTTTTCACAGCCTCAAGTTATCCTAAAGCACTTTGCAAGCAATTAAGTTTGTTTGAAGTGCTTACTGTTATAAAATAGGAAGCAAAGCAATTTGTGCACAGTAAGAATGAGTTAATGGCCCAATAAACTGAACAAGTGACATTGGTAGAGAGAAAAAAACACTTGTCAGAGAATCTGGGGAAACTTTCCATTCCTTTGTTGAGTCCAAAGAAAGGTCCCAACCTGAAACATCGCCCCATCCATTTCATAGATATATAGATACATAGAAAATAGGTGCAGGAGTAGGCCATTCGGCCCTTTGAGCCTGCACCGCCATTCAATATGATCATGGCTGATCATCCAACTCAGTATCCCGTACCTGCCTTCTCGCCATACCCCCTGATCCCCTTAGCCACAAGGGCCGCATCTAACTCCCTCTTAAATATAGCCAATGAACTGGCCTCAACTACCCTCTGTGGCAGAGAGTTCCAGAGATTCACCACTCTGTGTGAAAAAGTTTTTCCTCATCTCGGTCTTAAAGGATTTCCCCCTTATCCTTAAGCTGTGACCCCTTGTCCTGGACTTCCCCAACATCGGGAACAATCTTCCTGCATCTAGCCTGTCCAACCCCATAAGAATTTTGTACGTTTCTATAAGATCCCCTCTCAATCTCCTAAATTCTAGCGAGTATAAGCCAAGTCTATCCAGTCTTTCTTCATATGAAAGTCCTGACATCCCAGGAATCAGTCTGGTGAACCTTCTCTGCACTCCCTCTATGGCTATAATGTCCTTCCTAATATTTGGAGACCAAAACTGTATGCAATACTCCAGGTGTGGTCTCACCAAGACCCTGTACAACTGCAGTAGAACCTCCCTGCTCCTATACTCAAATCCTCTTGCTATGAAAGCCAACATACCATTCGCTTTCTTCACTGCCTGCTGCACCTGCATGCCTACTTTCAATGACTGGTGTACCATGACACCCAGGTCTCGCTGCATCTCCCCATTTCCTAATCGGCCACCATTTAGATAATAGTCTGCCTTCCCGTTTTTGCCACCAAAGTGGATAACCTCACATTTATCCACATTATACTGCATCTGCCAAACATTTGCCCACTCACCCAGCCTATCCAAGTCACCTTGCAGTCTCCTAGCATCCTCCTCACAGCTAACACTGCCCCCCAGCTTAGTGTCATCCGCAAACTTGGAGATATTGCCTTCAATTCCCTCATCCAGATCATTAATATAAATTGTAAATAGCTGGGGTCCCAGCACTGAGCCTTGCGGTACCCCACTAGTCACTGCCTGCCATTGTGAAAAGGACCCGTTTACTCCTACTCTTTGCTTTCCCTCCACAACCGCTGCCTGATCCATTGAGTTCCTCCAGGTAGTCTGTTTTTTTAATCTCAAGATTCCAGCATCGGCAGTATTTATTGTCCTGATTTGTTTTCTTGAGAAAAGCACAGTACAGTCTGGATTATGTGCTCAAGATTGTGCATTGGGACCTACTGGTGAAAGTATTACCATTGAGAGGGGGCTGTTGCAGTGAGCTGTGTAGTCGCACAGATCCTGCCTTTGGACAATCTAAGTCAGGCCTTTGAACTAATGGAAATCAGCTTTTAAAACTCAATGACTTTATTCACAACCTGGGGCCCATTGGGCTAATATATCAAACCCCAGCATTTCCTGTCACCAAAAACAACATCCTTCAGTTCCTGTAGCCTGGAGCCAAGAGACTTGGTGAGGAGAAGGAGCATAGACCCAAATACATGCCACTCAAAGTCTCATCACAAGAAGCATCGCCAGGCCAGGCCGCCCTCTACATCACTGAACAACAGACCTATAAAGGCCAAGATAAGACTCAATATTTTTAAGAACCTGCTACTTGAAAGCTACAAGATGGCACCGGAAACGTGTTGATTCTTTCTGCGGAGCCTCAGAGGAAATCTACTCAATTGTTGCATTCTTTTATTTACGTGTGATTTTACTGGGTTGAATGCAAACAAAGCATTATCACTGTATGCAAGCACGTCTATCACAGCCACCGACCTCCCCATCATTGAATCGATCTATAAGAGGCGCTGTCTCAGCATCAACAGAGACACACACCACCCTGGCCACACTCTCATTTCACTACCGCCATCGGGAAGATATTTGTCTGAAAACTGTAACCTCCAGGTTCAGTGATAGCTTCTTCCTATCAACCATCAGGCTCCTGAACACGACAAACACCAACGAAAGTAAAAACTACAAACCATCTTGGTTGCACTAAGGACCTCGGGGGGGGGGGGGGTTTGCATTGATATTGTTTTTTTCACTCATTTAACTTTTTTTTTCTTATTATGTTATCCGAATGCTGTGTTTAAATACCTGTTATGCTGCTGCAAGTAAGAATTCCATTGTTCTGTTTTCGGTGCATATGACAATTAAACTCTTGACCCTTGATATGACAGTAATGTAGCCAATACTACTACACGGATCTAAATGTCATTTTATTGAGCAACTGTTGTCATTTTTTAATGACTAGAGAGCATTCAACCCGAATGTTATTCCTCCATAGGTGTTAACAGCAAATGAATAATTTGCCGTTTCTTAAAAGGTGAATAGGCAATCTCAAATGCCAGAAGCAGATTTTTAAAAATGAAGGATGGTGACCTAAAAGTTCCAAATGAAAAAAGATAAACAACATTTATGCACATCTGACATGTAATTTATTAAATTTACACTTTCAGCCATAAACACGTCTCTGGTGCGAAGAGTGTTTCCTCCCTAAAATCTGAGTCACGATTGCTCCAGTAAAATGAGATCTGGACCGATTATTAATTGGCTTTAAAAATGCTGTTGGATTAAAATGACATTTCTAAATGGTGCTATTTAATTATTATTGCAAACTGAAATTTAAAGGTAGTTTGTGATTAGTTCAGACAGCGCCTCATGTGTACAACGCTTAACGCAGCTGGTGTGAAATTGGGATTATAAATGGAAATCTGCTTTTTGCTTTTAATTTCTCAAAAGTAATAAAATAATTGCAAGTCATGTTGTAATGTTGCTTCTTAGTGGCAGAGTACCAAAAAAAACATTGGTTTTTGTGATTATTTGAATGTAACAATAATTGTTCCTTTGGATAGTTTTGAATTGTTTATAAAATTAGTGTAATTTTTCACTAATCTGCAATTCAATGCAATCTACCTTGAATTATGTGAATGAATCGCTGAACAGCTTTCCCAGTTGTGTTACCCATTGGTGCTTAACAATAACAAGAAGCATTTCACGATGTGAGTTTACACGCACCGTACGGAGAGATAGGGAGAGATGGAATTGATGGGGGAGGAGGTTGGTTTGCCTGATGAACTGGACTGTGTTCATAGCTCCCCTCAATTTATGGCTGTCTTGATAAATACCTTAAATGGAATAGGTTTATCAATTCAGTCATTGCTTCAAATTTTAATTTCATTCCCAGATTTAGTTTTCTTACAAGGCTGAAGGTACAGAAGCTTGCAAGCTCGCACCGCAAGCCTCAGGAATAGCTTCTTACCCTTCATTTATCAGGCTTCTGAATGGTCCTTCCATAAGCTAGGATACAGTTCGATTCACCTCTTCCCTATTGAGGACATTAGACTTTGTCTAAGGAACTGATGGATGACAATGCACTATGATGCTGATAAATGTATTCTGCACTCTGTATCTTCCCCTTTGCTATATCTATTATGATTAAGTTTAAACTAATTGCATATATGTATGGTATTCTGATCCGTTTGGACAGCATGCAAAACAAAGCTTTTCACTGTACCTCGATACATGTGCCAATAATAAACCTAAACCTTTAACACCGGCTACATGAACCATGGGTCTCCTACCTGAGATGGTTTATTGAATAAATGGTGCTGGGCTTAAAGAAGTGACCCAGCAATTTGAAGATCCATGCCCTTCCTGCTGTGGTATAACGTTACATAATTCAGTATTAAGTCTCTTCAATTTCCTTGACGCTGAGCTTGCATCAAAGGCCTTTGACAGCTGCCTTAGTACCTCTGAAACGTTCAGTGATGGTCACCGTGCTGCATGTACATTAATAGATTTCAGAAAAGTATTGATCATCTGCCATCTCACTGATAAATATTTTGTCGCAACACTTTCAAATGAAAACTATAGAGTTATTGCTACAAACCTAAGGCTATCATGGAAATATTTTTACCGAGATTTTCTTTTTGAAAACTTTATTTTATAAATACTCTATTTCATTTTAAATGCATTTATTTGTTCTGATTTTACTTTTATATTCAGTTTTAACATTAAGAAATGTCTTTGTAAATATTGTGCTTAAATATAAGGTAATGGTTAGAATGATACCTTCAGAAAGGAAGGCAGTTGTATAGGTCTAGTCCGTGGTGAATCCCAATATACTCCCTCTAAGGCCAATGCAGACTTTGTTTTAGCAAAGGAGGCCAAAGCTGTATTAATTATCCCTAATATGGTCTTGCTTAGTCCTTATATAATTGCAGTAGGACATAAGCTGATGGGTATATGGAACAAGCTGCTGAAAGTGGTAGATACTACCATAGCATTTATAAGACACTTGCATGGATACATGGATATGAAAAGTTTAAAGGGATATGGGCCATAGGTGGGCAACTGGGACGAGCGTAGATGGGGCATCTTGTTGGGTGTGGACGAGTTGGGCAGAAGGGGCTGTTTCCTTGCTATATGACTCCATCTTCAGATGTGGTTATTGACAGTCAATTATCCAAGGACATTGTTGCTGGAATTCTCAGGAGAGTGTTTTAGACGCAGCTATCTGCAGTTACTTCATCTATGACCTTCTTCCTTATTCAGGTCAGAAATAGGATTGTTTGCTGATGATTGCATAATGCATGATTCCATTCAAAATTACCAATCTACAATTTTGAGCAAAACACAAAGCGCTGGAGGAAGTCAGCGGGTCAGGCAGCATTTGTGGAGGGAATGGACAGATGACGTTTTGGGTTGAGACCCTTCTTCAGACTCAGAAACAATCACAGAGGAAGAGCAGTCAGAGAGAGTCTCACATAACCCCCGCCAGAGAGAGGAGGAAAACTTCTTCAGTGGGCATAGTTTGAAGAAGAGACTGAAGAAGGGTCCCAACCCAATACATTGTCTGTCCATTACCTCCACAGATGCTGATTGAACTGCTGAGTTCCTACAGCACATTGTGCTTTGCTCCAGATCCTGGTGTTTGCAGTTTCTTGTGTCTCCTGAGAAAATAATATTGTTCATGCCTTTATGTAGCATGCCCTAGACCACATCAGGCATGGTCTGATAAGTGGCAAGTAGCATGCATGTCACACAAGTGCCAGGCAATGATCATCTCCACCAGGAGGGAGTCTAACCATCTACATGTGACATTCAATGGCCTTAACATCACTTAGTTCCCTATCATTACTGTATGTTGTCAGGGACGGGTGACATTATTGACCAAAACCTCAACTATACCAGCCAAACAAGTACTGTATTTACAAGAACAGGTCAAAGACTTGCTATCCTGCAGCGATGACTCATCCCTTAATGTCTTCATGCCTTTCTGCCATCAATAAGATAAAAGACAGGACTATAATGGAATACAAGGTGGTGCATGCCTGCAATTAGGAAGGCAGGTGGGACATGCTCTGCAGTTACTGGTTTGAGTCCCTCCATCAACACTCCTCGAACGCCGACAATGGAGAAGGAGAAGACCAGCCCAAGTGAGGGAACTGCCTCGTTCTCCAAGTCACACAACATGCTGGCATCACTGACCCTTTGTTGTAGGTCGACATCTTGGAACTCCATCCGTAGCTGGACTTTGGGAGCTTCTTAACCAGGAAGACATCGCCCCACCACTTTCACAAAGGCAATCAGGGAAGAGCAATAAATGCTGCCCATGTCAGTGACAACCGTATCCTGAAATGAATAGGAAAGAGCCCAGCAATTTATAGTTAGCAAGATTAGCAGATATCTATTTGATCAAGAGTATGAGAGTTCTACAGACTAGCGTGGAAACAAGCCCTTCGGTCGCCTGAGTCCGCGCCAAACAGCGATCCCCGCACATCAACACAATTTTTACCAAGCCAATTAATCTATAAACCTGTACGTCTTTGGATGTGTGGGAGGAAACCGCAGATCCCGGTGAAAATCCAGGCAGGTCACGGGGAGAATGTACAAACTCCGTACAGACAGCACCGATAGTCAGGATTGAACCCGGGTCTCTGGCGCTGTAAGGCAGCAACTCCACCGCTGCACCACCATGCCACCCTATGGATGCAATGTACACCCTATGGATGTAAATAAATGTAGTTCCTTTGTTTATTCATTTAGCAGGCCTTAACATAAATGTTTTAAATATTTAATTGATACATTTATATTCCATTTAGGCTCTTCTGACATCTTATCCAAAGGAAGTAGTACTAACATATTCTATCCGTATCATCCACTTAAATTCATGATTAATATTCATTTCCACCCACTCAAGATTATTTTACAATTTCATAATGTTAACATTCTATCCAGGTTTTTTAAGCAAGTAATATTTTCACTAATCATTGTAAACATTTTAAAATGAGAAGGAATAAGAATTATTAAAAAGAAGGAAGATCTAAGTTTGTTTTGCAGTGTTCAATCTATGCTGCATGCATTTTGCCGTTTATTGCAATCTATTTTTTCATTAAACTTCACAGACGGAGAAAAATAGGAGAGTGGAAATGGAGATGAGTGCTTTGCGAAATGGAAAGATTCAAGCTCATGAATGTGCATTTGTGACGTGACCGTTAAGGCACCCCACTCAGGTGGAATTCAGTAAAGTTGTACCTGTCACATTAAAATACTTGAAAACAACACCGTTTTCTAGGACGCTCACACATTCACGCTAAAAGTATTCAATGGAAATGTGATTGTCGGGGAGCGACCGAGGAACTAGATGGTTTCATTATGACCCTCTCACTTAGGTGCACCCGCACTGACGGAGTAAATCCCACCGTCCACTCCGCCATCACTCCAGAGAAATTTGCAGTATGCATTCCCATGGAGAAGGCAGAAGTGCCTCAGAATAATCTATGCCTCAGAACATTACACCAAATGAAGATCATTATTCTCACTGTTATTTCTGGGGAAAGGGTAAAGCGACGTTTAACAAGAAGCACATCAGTAGTAAATGCTGCTATCTAAAAGGTTCTGATGGGAGGTCATGAACTATTAACTCTATCCCTCTCCCCACATCTTGCTTGATCTGTTGAGTTTAACCCACCTCTTCTGTTTTATACTAGGCTTACACTGTGTACAGTACCTTTGCTCCACAGCCTTCTGTGGCAATTAATTCCATAGATCATCTTGGCGTTAGGTTCAGCTCGGACATTTTGGGCCGAAGGGCCTGTTCCTGTGCTCTACTGTTCTGTTCAGTGAAATAAGAAGAGTAGCAGTGACCAGAGGAGGTTGTGGAGGGCTGACATGTTTTATCTTTTTCTGATACCAATGTTAGGTGTGTACACTAATCGGAAAAAATGGCAATGCAATTATTTAAGTGCCTGTGGGGAGAAATGGAGTGAAAGGAAATTAATGGATAATAAAGAGATATCTCCACTAACATTATTGCCCTGGGAGAATATTATATTTGTGTCATTCAAAGATAATAGTGGCACGTCAGCCTTTCTTCAAGAGAAGTGGAACTACTGTAACTGTCTAATGTCTTATCTTGTATCTCCAGATCAAAAATAACAATACAGATTTGGTTGTAGGGAGTGTTGCAAAATATTACCTTTGCATATGAACGTGTTTGAATGCTTTTAAACATGGAGGTAAATGAGAATCTGACAGCTATCTCAGCATAGCAACTGAATGTCTATCCATAGAACTGATCAGGTGTGTGAAGATAGACACAAAGTGCTGGAGTAACTCAGCGGAACAGGCAGCATCTCTGGAGGGAAGGAATGGGTGATGTTTCAGGTCGAGATCCTTCTTCAGACCAACATCAGGGGGGAGGAAGATACATTGATAAGGAAGTGTGAAGGTATAAAAACAGGGCAAAGGGAATAGAGATCAAGGAGAATGTAGAATAGATCATCGTTAGCTGGGAGAAGGTAACATCAAAGCAAACAGAGATAAAATGTAGTCGGAGACAGTCCGACTGGTCGGAGAACTGGGAAGGGGGAGGGATGGAGAGAGAGGGAAAGCAAGGGTTACTTCTAGTTGGAGAAGTCAATGTTCACACTGCTGGGGTGTAAGTTGCCCAAGCGAAATATGAGGTGATGTTCCTCCAATTTGCACTCTGACAATGGAGGAGGCCCAGGACAGAAAGGTCAGTGTGGGAATGGGAGGAGGAGTTAAAGTGCTTAGCAACCGGGAGATCAGGTAGGTTTAAGCGAACTGAGCAGTGGTTTTCAGCTAAACGATCGCCGAGCCTGTGCTTGGTCTCACCCGTACATAGGAGTCCACACATGGAACAGCGGATACAGTAGATGAGGTTGGAGGAGGTGCAAGTCAACCTCTGCCTCACCTGGAATGGCTGTCAGGGTTCTTGGACAGATTCGAGGTAGGAGGTATATGGCCAGGTGTTGCATCTGCTGCGGTTGCAGGGTAAAGTACCTGGGTAGGGGATGGTTTGGGTGGGAAAAGACCAGTTGACCAAGGTGTTGCGGAGGGAACGGTCTCTGCAGAAAGTAGAAAAGGGTGGAGATGGGGAGATGTGGCTCGTGGGGGGGATCCCGTTGTAGGTGGCGAAAATTGGAGGATTATGTGCTGTATGCGACGGCTGATGGGGTGGAAGGTGAGGACAAGGGGGACTCTGTCCCTGTTATGGCTGGGGGGAGGAGGAGCAAGAGTAGAGCTGTGGGATATTGAAGAGACCCTAGTGAGGGCCTCATCTATAATGGAAGAGGGCATCTCTGATGTCCTGGTATGGAACACTTCATCTTGGGCGCAGATGCGGCGTAGACCGAGGAATTGGGAGTAGGGGATAGAGTCTTTACAGGAAACAGGGTGGGAAGAAGTGTAGTCTAGATAGCTGTGGGAGTTAGTGGGTTTCTAATAGATGTCAGTTGATGGTCTGTTGACTGTGATGGAGACGGTGAGATCAAGAAATGGTAGGGAGATGTCGGAGATGGTCCAAGTGAATTTGAATGCAGGTTGGAAATTAGTAGCAAAGTTAATGAAGTCAGTGAGTTCTGCATGGGTGCAGGAGGCAGCACCGATGCAGTCATCAATGTAGCAGAGGTAGAGGGCCAGTGTACGCCTGGAACAGTGAATGTTCGATGTACCATACAAAGAGGCAGGTAAAGCTGGGGCCCATGCGGGTGCCCATAACTTGGATTTGGAGAAAGTGGGAGGAGTTGAAGGAGAAGTTGGTAAGGGTAAGGATCAGGAGGGGGGAGGAGAGTGTTGGTAGATTTAAGGGTAGACCAGATGGGCTTAATTTACTGCACATTTTCCCCCACAGTAATCCTAGCTTCACCCTATCAGTGATCTTCCCTTTGTCCTATCCACCCCACACCCATGCTTGTCCTATCCACCCCACAACCCCACACCCATGTTTGTCCTATCCACCCCACACCCATGTTTGTCCTATCCACCCCACACCCATGTTTGTCCTATCCACCCCACACCCATGTTTGTCCTATCCACCCCACACCCATGTTTGTCCTATCCACCCCCACACCCATGTTTGTCCTATCCACCCCACACCCATGTTTGTCCTATCCACCCCACACCCATGTTTGTCCTATCCACCCCCACACCCATGTTTGTCCTATCCACCCCACACCCATGTTTGTCCTATCCACCCCACACCCATGTTTGTCCTATCCACCCCCACACCCATGTTTGTCCTATCCACCCCACACCCATGTTTGTCCTATCCACCCCACACCCATGTTTGTCCTATCCACCCCACACCCATGTTTGTCCTATCCACCCCACACCCATGTTTGTCCTATCCACCCCATACCCATGTTTGTCCTATCCACCCCACACCCATGTTTGTCCTATCCACCCCACAACCCCACACCCATGTTTGTCCTATCCACCCCACACCCATGTTTGTCCTATCCACCCCACACCCATGTTTGTCCTATCCACCCCACACCCATGTTTGTCCTATCCACCCCACACCCATGTTTGTCCTATCCACCCCACACCCATGTTTGTCCTATCCACCCCACACCCATGTTTGTCCTATCCACCCCATACCCATGTTTGTCCTATCCACCCCACACCCATGTTTGTCCTATCCACCCCACAACCCCACACCCATGTTTGTCCTATCCACCCCACACCCATGTTTGTCCTATCCACCCCACACCCATGTTTGTCCTATCCACCCCACACCCATGTTTGTCCTATCCACCCCATACCCATGTTTGTCCTATCCACCCCACACCCATGTTTGTCCTATCCACCCCACACCCATGTTTGTCCTATCCACCCCACACCCATGTTTGTCCTATCCACCCCACACCCATGTTTGTCCTATCCACCCCACACCCATGTTTGTCCTATCCACCCCACGCCCATGTTTGTCCTATCCACCCCACACCCATGTTTGTCCTATCCACCCCACAACCCCACACCCATGTTTGTCCTATCCACCCCACACCCATGTTTGTCCTATCCACCCCACACCCATGTTTGTCCTATCCACCCCACACCCATGTTTGTCCTATCCACCCCACACCCATGTTTGTCCTATCCACCCCACACCCATGTTTGTCCTATCCACCCCACACCCATGTTTGTCCTATCCACCCCACAACCCCACACCCATGTTTGTCCTATCCACCCCACTCCCATGTTTGTCCTATCCACCCCACACCCATGTTTGTCCTATCCACCTCACACCCATGTTTGTCCTATCCACCCCACACCCATGTTTGTCCTATCCACCCCACACCCATGTTTGTCCTATCCACCCCACACCCATGTTTGTCCTATCCACCCCCACACCCATGCACTCTTAACTTAAAATTAACATGTTCTCTTTTCCCCAATCTGACAAAGGGTCTTCAACTTGAAACATTAACTCTGTGTCTCTTTCCACAAATGCTGTCTTATCTGTGGAGTGTTCCTTTCATTTTCAGGTTTTGTTTCTGTAACATTTATGCTTATTTATTTCCATATCGACCGTTCTTCAATAAATTGGATGTTTTAGGATCAGAAGCTTAAATGAGAATTATTTTGTATGGGCCCTGCTTGAAATACAAGCACCGACGTGAAACGACACAAAGAGCTGGTTTAACTCAGCAGGTCAGACAGCATATCTGGAAGGAATGGACAGGTGATGTTTTGGGTTGGGACCCTCCTTCTCCAGAGATGCTGTCTGACCCGTTGAGCTTCTCCAGCACTTTGTGTCCTTTTGTGCAAACCAGCATCTGCAGTTCCTTGTTTCTGCAGCTTGAAGTGAACTAAACCTTGAAAAATTGTAATATTCTTTTTTATAACTTGGTAACATCTGTCTAATATAATGTAAAACATTTTAGATGCAGCACATGTGATACTTGTTTAATATTAAAGAAAGAACTGCTGGAAAAATCGAAGGTAAACAAAAAGCTGGAGAAACTCAGCGGGTGAGGCAGCATCTATGGAGCTAAGGAATGGGTGACGTTTCGGGTCGAGACCCTTCTTCAGATTGATGTGGGGGTGGGGGGAGAGGGGCGGGAAGAAGAAAGGAAGAGGCGGGGACAGTGGGCTTTGGGAGAGCTGGGAAGGGGAGGGGAAGGAGGGAGAAAGCAAGGACTACCTGAAATTGGAGAAGTCAATGTTCATACCGCTGGGGTGTAAACTACCCAAGTGAAATATGAGGTGCTGCTCCTCCAATTTGCGGTGGGACTCACTCTGGCCATGAAGGAGGCCCAGGACAGAAAGGTCGGATTCGGAATGGGAGGGGGAGTTGAAGTGCTGAGCCACCTGGTGGTCAGGTTGGTTAATGCGAACTGAGCGGAGGTGTTGGGCGAAGCGATCGCCATGCCTACGCTTGGTTTAATATTGTTCATATTAACATCTTCAGTCTGCTAGAAAATGCAAATTAAAAAAGAAATCACTATTTCATGACTAACTAATGAATGTTAATCTCAATGTGTGACTCCAAGGGGCATACAGTGTGACCTCATCATCAAAGTACAAAATAGATTTTAGTTATGTCATAAATTTCAATCACACAAACATAGGGTGCAACAAAATGTTGATAATAAATGGTTTTAGGACCTGGCGAGGGGTGAGTAAAGATAAGAAGTAGGTACATCCCTTTCATATTGTCCTATCTTATTTTCTTTTTTCTCTTTTTTTCTTTTCTTCTTTAACTACTTCTTGTGGTTTAAGTTCACATGTGTGTTCCTGGACCACTTTCTCATTCACTCACTGACTGTCTTTGCTAGCTCTTTCTATCCTTTTTTTTCTATTAAAGTTGAAAAACAGAACAAGAACTGTATAAATTTACGTTATTGCAGATTACTGTAATGTAAAATACTTCTAATAAAAAAATAATAATAATTTTAAAAAAAATTTAAAATTTTCAATCACCATGGAAACCATCTGTTCCTTCTATTTTTGTTCCATATCTGGAGAGCAAAATCACCTTTTAAATCTTTTTAATGATTGTATCATATTTCACCTATTTATATTCTTTCCCTTTACTGACACATTTATCTTACCTCAGTTCCTGGGTATTCCTTCCTTCACTTCCCCAAATCCAGCTTCATGGCTTTGCTCTTGCAATAGGTGAGGATTTAACAAAATCATTTAAATTATGGTCCATCTGATCAATAACGGTCCATCTGATCACTAGCATATTTTGATTCTGTCATATGGATTATTTCAACTCAAATTAAACTACATCTTAATCAGATCATCAATATCCCAACGCATGTATATTCTACTTTTAATTTGATCAGAGAACACTGACGTTGGGATTACATTTTTCTAATGCTTGATTCTTTTGCGAAGAGTTTAAACAAAATTTATATGCCGTTTTTTCCGGAATTGTAGATATAGTCGGTTGAAAAATAATACGAAGTGATTGCAACTTCCGATGAAAATGCTCACATCAGCCTGAGTACTCATTAAGTAAATAAATAGACATTGAGTCAAACAGGCCCTTTGGTCCAACGTCCATGCTGACCAAGATGTCCCAACTAAGCAGGTCCTATTTACCTCTTCATGCTGCCTCACAGCACCAGAGACCAGGTTCGATCCTGACTACGGGTGCTGTCTGTGCAGAGTTTGTATGTTATCCCTGTGAAAGTGTGGGTTTACTCCGGGTGCTCCAGGTTCCGCCCTACATCCCAAAGACATGCGAGTTTGCAGGTTAATTGGCCTCTGTGAAATTCCCCCTAATGTGGAGGAAATGGATGCAAAGGTGGGATAATGTAGAACAAGTGTGAACGAGTGAATGATGGGCGACGTGGACTCGGTGGACTGAATGGCCTGTTTCCATGCTGCATCTCGAAACCAACCTAAAATCTGTTTCATCAGGAGATCTGGTGGAGGAAGGCCTTTTTAGTCTTTGGTAAAAAACACAAGCTGAAAGCTCGTTAAAGGCTCAGGATGGCACAGTGGTGCAGCGGTAAAGTTGTTGCCTCACAGCGCCAGAGACCCGGGTTCGATCCTGACAACAGGTGCTGTCTGTACTGAGTTTGTACGTTCTCCCTGTGACCACGTGGGTTTTCTCCGGGTGCTCCGGTTTCCTCCCACACTCCAACGATGTAAAGGTTTGTAGGTTAATTGGCTTCGGTAAAATTGTAAATTGTTCCCAGTGTGTGGGTAGTCCTCGTGTATGGGGTGATTGCTGGTCATCACGGACTAATTGGGCCGAAGGGCCTGATTCTGCACTGTATCTGTAAAGTCTAAAATAAAGTCTAAAGAAATAAACATCACAAGGATCATGAAATAAGTGAAAGTTTGGTGTTGGTGTTTTAAATGGTTCAGAAGTTCCACATTTAGAATAAAGCTGATTGAATAGGAAGAGGATAAACTCTCTCTTGAAAACATCCAGTGAATTGGCCTCCACTGCCTTCTGTGGCAGAGAATTCCACAGATTCACAACTCGCTGGGTGAAAAAGCTTTTCCTCATCTCAGTCCTAAATGGCCTACCCCTTATTCTTATACTGTAACCCCTGGTTCTGGACTCCCCCAACATCGGGAACATTTTTCCTGCATCAAGCCTGTCCAATTCCTTAAGAATTTTACATGTTTCCATAAGATCCTCTCTCATCCTTCTAAATTCCAGTGAATACAAGCCCAGTCGACCCATTCTTTCATCATATGTCAGTCCCGCCATCCCGGGAATTAACCTGGTGAAGCTACGCTGCACTCCCTCAATAGCAAGAATTGAGCAAGAATACTATAGAGTTTGTTTGAGAGTGAGTCAATAAGACAAGTCAGGCCTGCAGAGTTGTTTCACTGTTGAGCTGTTGCACTTCACAATAATATCTCTGCATGTAAAACAAAAATAGCCAGCGTCTGCTGACTCCGCTTCTGAATTATAACTCCAGCTCAGACAGAGATAAAAATCACAGAAAACCAGTCCATCCTTTGGCTAATAAGGTACAATTTTACCCTACACAAATAACTTGATGAGAATTTCTAAACCAATTCTTTAGATTTCCCAAGTCTATTACTCAGACCACAAGAGGCACTCAGCATTATTCGAAAGAAAAGTACACAATGGGGAACAAAGATCTCCAGCTTCAACAATTGCATTCTTAAAGTAAAAATATTGCAGTGCAATACGAGCACAGAACAGTACAGCACTAGGACAGGCCCTTTGGCCCACAATGTCCATGCCGAACATGATGCCAAATGAAACTAATCTCCTCTGCCTGCACGTGATCCGTATCCGTCCATGCCTTGCATATCCATGTGCCTATACAAAAGCCTCTTAAATCCCATTATAGATCATTCATCCATGACATTGGAGACACAAAGAACTACAGTTGCTGGCATCTTGGGCAAAACACAAATTGCTGGAGTAACTCAGTGGATCAGGTGAGTGGAGGGAATAGATAGATGACATGTTGAGTTGGGACTCTTCTTCAGACTGACAGCTGGAGAGAGTGGATATGGGGAGGGTTTAGGACCCTATAAAGGAGATAAGGAGGATTTTTTTTTACTGAGAGGGTGGTGAATCTGTGGAATTCATTGCCACAGATGGCTGTGGAGGCCAAGTCAGTGGATATAAAGATGGAAATTGACAGATTATTGATTAGTATGGGTGTCAGGGATTGGGGTTGAGAGGAAAAGATATATCAGCTGTGATTGAATGCCAAATGGCCCGATTCGGCTCTTATAACATGAATTTATGAACCTATAAAAATACCCAACTCACCATGCAGCAGTTAGTTGTGGAAAGAAAAATCATGTTTCTGGTTGAAGATCCCTATGTCACAACTGTGGAAGAGAGGCAGAAAAAGGATAAAAGCAAGTTTATAAATTGTTTGTCTACGGTCTGACAAGGGATCTTCGACCTGAAGTTTGCACTTTCTCCCGGTGACCGCGTGGGTTTCCGCCGGGTGCTCGGGTTTCCTCTCACATCCCAAAGACGAGCGAGTTTATAGGTTAATTGTCCTGGGTTTGTTTTTAAACTGTCCCCTCATGTGCCCCTCATGAGTGGATGAGCAAGTGGGATAACATGGAACTATTGTGAAGAGGTGATCAATGGTCGACATGGACTCAGTGGGCCGATGCTGTATCTTTCATTCAAATCAATCAGTACATAACATTGATCTTCACTGGGTTTCATCGTTTTTTAGTTAAATGGAAAGCAATCAAACACACAAAACTGAACTAAACATGGAAGGCTGGCCGGGCATAGATTGGAAAAGGCAAATCCTGATGCAACAAGGGGAAAGTCATGCTGTTAAATAAAAAGGGATTTGTTGTTATTTGTCATCCAGTCGACTTGAAGGATTCAGCTTTGACTTATTTAAATTCTCTCTATCCTTGTCCGACATTTCTCCTTTGCTTCCCAATAACCTGTGTCTGATGTTCACACGAGGTACTTTGAAGTCTCAGATCACAAGCCTTTCGTCGGCTTTCCACAACAGGCTCAGAGAAGGTCATGATTGATTTCTCACTATCACCAATGAGCATGCTGAGCGAGAGAGCAAATGTAACACAATGGCATGTTAAACTATTTTAATAACTAATCCCTGCTCCTGATTAATAGCCCTCTACCAAGCAAAATAATAATTTTGTCAAAGAAGGAACTGCAGATGCTGGAAAATCGAAGGTACACAAAAATGCTGGAGAAACTCAGCGGGTGCAGCAGCATCTATGGAGCGAAGGAAATAGGCAACGTTTCGGGCCGAAACCCTTCTTCAACAAAATAATAATTTTGTTGCCTTTTGCTTTGACAAGGTAAAATGTGTCTCACAAATATCAGATTCTATCTGGGGGTGATGATTATATAAGCTGCTCCTCTTTTGCTTCCTCCCAATATTCAGAAGGCACTGACTCTGTGCTCCATCTGCTACTTTTTACCCCCTCGACAAGCGGGAGTGGCCTCAATGAAATAGCCTCAATAGTGTGAAAAGCTAACTCGGCCATGAAGATGGGACACCTCAGTAAACCCACATGGTGTGTCTACTTGGCATCCAACAGTAAGGCTTCACAAACTATTCGGGACAGGCAGCATCTCTGTGGAAAAGGAATAGGCGATGTTTTGGGTCGAGACCCTTCTTCAGACTGAGAAGCAGGGGAGAGGGGAACAGAGAGGTATGGACAGTATTTAGGAGAAAATTAATGGAAGATACGTGAAAAGCAATGATAATCAAGGAAATGTGTGGAGCACATTAGGCCGTTGTTGATAGGTGACAACGAGTGCACAGAAAGTGGACGGCAGTAAAACTAGTACGATGACTCCAGCCTTTTGTGTGTCTTTGGTTTGAACAAGCATCTGCGGTTCCTCCCTACACATTTCACAAACTATTCTCCAATTTCATCCTATTTGAGCACCTGAGCGATCAAACAATCCCGGAAACCAATCCAAATAAACTTGAGATCAAGGAACTCAAGGCAATTTCCCAAAATTAGGACGTCGACGATCACTAGATCATTCGTGATAGTCAATGTCGCTAATCGGTCAGGCCAACAAAAGGAATTCCCGAGCGAAACACGAAATGCCGGAGGAACTCAGCGGGCTAGCGAAGAAAAGCAGATTAATTGCTTTGTGAGTCTCATTGGATGGCATTTAGAAGGGGGAGGGGGGGGGGTAGCAGATGGGAGGAATAGTCAGGCTTATGACCAATGCATAACTTAAAGAGGAACTACTCTAGGTGAGTTCCCAGTGCAGGATCCATTAACTAATGAAGCAACTCTCAGATGTGCTGTGAAGGCCCAGGCCCTTGTCCTAAAGGGGCGGTATGGTGGCGCAGCGGTGGCCAGAAACGCAGGTTCGATCCTGACTATGGGTGCTGTCTGTATGGAGTTTGTATACACTCCCTGTGACTGTGTGGGTTTTCTCTGGGTGCTCCGGTTTCCTCCCACATTCCAAAGACGTCTGGGTTTACAGGTTAATTAGCTTTGGTAAAATTGTAAATTGTGCTAGTGTGTAGGATAGTGTTAGTGCACGTGGTGACTTCGGTGGGCCAAAGGACCTGTTTCCGCACAGTATCTCCAACGTCTAAACGTCTAACCCTAACCCTGTGTCAATTTAGTTAATCGGAAATGGTTTACCCATTAACATCCCACCCTCGTGCTTGCTGAAATGTTCATATCTCAAATGGCTGGCCACATTTTCCGTAAAAGCTGACTCTAATAATTCCCACACTATAGAAACTGGAACAATATGCCTCGTTCATCTCTTAATTAAATAACGGAGCAACATTCGCAACATTGCAAACCGAGGAAACAATTCCAAAAATCAAAGCAACTTTGGAAAGAAATATCAATGAATACATCGACAAGTATCTAATTTATTTTAATATCTTGAGCCAAATAGGTTTATGTATCCACTATATTGTACACATATCTTGTACATTAGTCTAACACTTTTTATGTTTATTGAATATTATTAATACTTCACCTTTCAGTTTTCCATGCATCTATTTATTCACGTATGTTTTTGTGTAAATTAGTAGTCTTCCATTTCATTAATTCTGATTTAATTGCAAGCTATAATTATGTGAGGCATAAATTAAAAATATTAATGTTCTTTATCCCTTTTGCATTGTTACAAATTAATGTTCAATTACTTACTATTTATCTAAAAAGCGAAACCCATCAAAAGACCTGGAGTTCATTTCTGCCGATTGATTGAAAGATAAAAACGCAGAAACAGGCCCTTCAGCTCCGCGCCAAGCAAGGGTCACACATTCACACTCGTTCCGTGTTATCCCACTTTCATATCCACTCCCAACAGAGTGGAGGCAGTTTGCAGAGGCCAATTAACCGACACATCACTGTGATGTGTGAGGAATCCAGAGCACCTGGAGGAAACCCAATCGATCATAGAGAGAACCTGCAAACTCCGCACAGACAGCACCCGAGTTCAGGATTGAACCCGGGTCTCTGACACTGTGAGGCAGCAGCTCTATCAGCTGCACCACTCTGCCGCCCTCCAAGTTAAATTGTTATAATGCGTTCCCCAACAGCAGCATCATTTTATGGATTTTTAACTCAAACTCCATGGATTCAGAGTGTGGATTATTATATTCAGAGTTTGTTTGTAGCAGGGTTCTATATATTTGTCACTTTAAAGCCTTGATACTGGTTTAAGGTGCTGAGACGAGGCAGCTTTCAAATCGATAAAGATGTTGATTATTTCTGTGCTTCCATTTATGTTTAGTGTTAAAGATGCCATTCTAAAAATCGAGTTATCGAGCAATGTTAGCCACATCTGTTTCACATAATGGCTGAAGTGAGAAGTATAAATAAATGATAAATGCAAGGTTCCTCTGCAACTTCACATTAGCAACAGCAAAATACATTTTAATATCAGAGTCTGTGCAACAGTTTAAATGCAGAGTATAATTGCAATCAAGTGAAGTTATAAATAAAGGATTTCATTATTTAGCAGCGAAGTGAGTTGAAGATTTTGCTTCGGAGGGTGAAGGATAGGCCTTGTGTTGAAGAACAGCAGTACATCCTTGATCACATCATGTTCTGCACTTGTCCAAAACCAGTAAATATACATGCACGGCGGAGACACAAGAAACTGCAGATGCTGGAATCCTGAGAGAAAATAAAAAGTGTCGGGGGAACTCTGCAGATCAGGCAGCATCTGTGAAGGGAGTGGACAGATGATATTTCAGTCAGGACACTTCTTCAGACTGATGCAGAATGGGGGAGAAAGCTGGGAAAGAGAGGCAGAGGTAGGGCAAGGCCTGGCAAGTGATGGGTGGATACAGGTGTGGGTGGGGGGTAGGGGGTGGGGATTGGTATCTGGGTGGAAACAGTGACAAAGGCTCGAGGTTAAAAGGAGACAAGGGGCGTCAGAAAAGGAAAGAAGAAAAGGAGTGAAATGTGGAGCTGGGGGGAGGGATGTGGATAAAGGGGACAGTGGGAAAGAGGGAGGAATGCAAGGAAAACATGGGACTTGGGGGTGGGAGATGAGCCTATAGAGGAAGGAAAAAGTTGCAGGGTGGCTAGGGTGGTGGGAGATGGGGGGTGAAATGCGTGTGTGAGGAGAGGTGGGGAAAGGAGAGGGGTAACGGGCAGAATGAGAGAGTAATAGGGAGGGGTAAGGGGGGACCTGGTGGGGAGGCGTCGAGAACTAAGAGGGACTGGGTGGGTCACCTGCGGACACGGGTGGAGGAAAACCTGCTTTAGCGGCACGAGAAGATAAAACTGTACAAATAACTTCTGAAACTCTTCCGGCACCAGAAAGGTGGTGACTCTTTGTGTACTGCCTCGGTGAGGTCTGCTGGGTGTTTTTATCGGATTTTGTGCAAAAAAAAAAGAATTTCTCTGCACCTAGGTACATGTGACAACAGAGTATACTTGAATCATTGAATATTACTCAAAACTGGAGAATTCAATGTTCATCCCAAAGTTCCCCAAGCGGATGATGCTTACTGAAACAAAACATGCGTGATATTCACCAACAAACCCAGTGAGGAATTCAGAGGAGGTTTTCTTCAATCAGAATGGGTAGAATGTGATGCTCGTTATCAGGTGCAGAAGTAGAGTGGAACCTTCGCAGGTCACGGGTCTCTTTCCAAAGGGGAGAGGGGAAAGCAAGGATCTGTTAACGTTGGTCGCAGGTAGGGTGGGAGGAGAGCTACCTGGAGTGTGCACAGTGAAGAAAGCGAATGGTATGTTAGCATTCATAGCAAAAGGATTTGAGTATAGGAGCAGGGAGGTTCTACTGCACTTGTACAGGGTCTTGGTGAGACCACACCTGGAGTATTGCGTACAGTTTTGGTCTCCTAATCTGAGGAAAGACATTCTTGCCATAGAGGGAGTACAGAGAAGGTTCACCAGACTGATTCCTGGGATGTCAGGACTTTCATATGAAGAAAGACTGGATAGACTTGGCTTATACTCGCTAGAATTTAGAAGATTGAGGGGGGATCTTATAGAAACGTACAAAATTCTTAAGGGGTTGAACAGGCTAGATGCAGGAAGATTGTTCCCAATGTTGGGGAAGTCCAGAACAAGGGGTCACAGTTTAAGGATAAAGGGGAAATCCTTTAGGACCGAGATGAGAAAAACATTTTTCACACAGAGAGTGGTGAATCTCTGGAATTCTCTGCCACAGAAAGTAGTTGAGGCCAGTTCATTAGCTATATTTAAGAGGGAGTTAGATGTGGCCCTTGCGGCTAAAGGGATCAGGGGGTTTGGAGAGAAGGCAGGTACAGGATACTGAGTTGGATGATCAGCCATGATCATATTGAATGGCGGTGCAGGTTCGAAGGGCTGAATGGCCTACTCCTGCACCTATTTTCTATGTTTCTATGTACGTTGGCACAACACTGTTAAGCTTCTTTCTGTGATCCAATCTCAACGAGTGGCCCTATAAATATCATAAATATTTAATGAATCCACACAGTAAATCAACCTGATGAAGTAATGTAATGGTGAAATGGCTGCGAAGTGATGCTCCTTGTAAGATGTGGGCAAAAAGGATTATGTGTGCAACCATGGGTCAAAAATGACCCAAGGGTCCTCAGAATGTTCAGAATAAATTGTTATTTTTAACTTTGTTTATTACTGATGACCTATTTTAAACATGACAAAATGACATATGACACGGGCGGCACAGCGGTAGAGTTGATGTCTTACAGCGCTTGCAGCCCTGGAGACCCGGGTTCGATCCCGACTATGGGTGCTGTCTGTACGGAGTTTGTACCTCCTCCCCGTGACTGCGTGGGTTTTCTTCGAGATCTTCTGTTTCCTCTCACACTCCAAAGACGAACGGGTATGTAGGTATATTGGCTTGGGATGAATGTAAAATTGTCCCTAGAATGTGAAGCATAGTATTAACGTGTAGGAATCGCTGGTTGGCGCGGATTCGGTGGGCAGAAGGGCCTGTTTCCATGCTGTATCTGTAAACTAAAGTAAACATAGGAAAAAAAGTGGTTATATTCCCTTGGTTAGGAGTATTTACTGTAAGTACCTCACATCCTATTTTCCACCATAAATTAAAATCAAACTATGAACTTCATAAGGGAGTGACGAAGATAACGTTTTGCTTAAACATTCATCTTTAAACTGCTGATGTGTTCAGTTCTTGGAAAGTATGTATGAATTGGGCAAATTGTTATCATTTCAACAATTAAAATTTAAATTTAAACTGAATGATAATCAATATTTTAAATATATACAGATATGTGACTCTATGAAGAAATATATACATAGATTTCAAACTATATTTTTAGACCCTTTAGAAGAAGCAATGAATATTAAGGCTGATTCACAAAAACTAATATCATATTTTTATAATAGTATATTAAATAGAGAATTACCCTCAACAGAGGCACTAAGAGAAGATTGGGAACATGAACTAATGATAAAGATCCCGAAAGATAGATGGGAAAAGTATCTGATGAACACACATAATTGTTCCATTAATGCAAGACATAATTTAATTCAATTTAAATTATTACATAGACTATATTATTCAAAAACAAGGTTGAATAAATTCTACCCAAACGTCTCCCAGATGCGATAAATGTTTGTTTCAAAATGCCAATATAACACATTCATTTGTAGGATGTACAAA
The DNA here is from genome assembly GCA_038087875.1 of Malacoraja senta. NCBI lineage: Eukaryota > Metazoa > Chordata > Chondrichthyes > Rajiformes > Rajidae > Malacoraja > Malacoraja senta. The sequence continues at coordinate 22,636,920 of CM075986.1, read as the reverse complement.
GTTGAATACATTTTGGAGCGATATATTTGATATATTTACAAAGCTCTTCAAGTCAAGAATAGAACCTAATACGGAATGGATTATATTTGGAATAATAGTAGAAGATATCAATTTAAACAAAGACCAAAAAGTATTCTTTAATTATGGGTTAATAATTGGAAAGAAATTGATACTTAAATTTTGGAAAAATACAGATATACCAACTATTAAAATGTGGATTAGGAATATGACGGACATAGCACACCTTGAAGAAATGAGACTCCGCCTAATAGATAAATATGACCAATTCTTAAGGAGTTGGTCCCCTTTCATCGACTTTTTGGAATAATGTGATGCAGCAGTACCGTAAAGATTACTGATTTCACGTTAGGTCATGGATAGATTTACATTTCTGAACAAAGATTTGAAAATTTCTTTTTTAAGGGTCTTTTTCTACTATTTCTACTTTCTACTTTTTCTTTTCTTATATACACACTTCACGTTTTTCTATTTTCTACTATTTATTTTTCCTCTTTTTCTTCTCTCTATTTTTTGTTATTTTTACCTCCTTTTCAAAAACATAAAACTAGAGGTTGTACATAGAATGTATTACGTTATGACATAGTTGGCACCTAAAATTAGGTACCACTGTATTGTTTTGTATTGTATTAACTTCTAATAAAATAAACAACAAAAAAACAAAACAAAAAATAAAATAAAATCTGAAATAGCTGCTTCCTGTGGTAACAAATAGAACCTCCATGCACTCAACTAAATGGAATGTTTCAAATACAAAAAAAGGAGGGATGGAATGGCTTCTACTACTGGTTCCTGCTGCTGTCCTCCCCCAATCTGAGCACAAATAACAAGGCAAATAGATGGTAGGGCCCATTGCCATTGATCTTAATGTTTCTCCATATATCTGGTGTCCCTTTCCTGTCACCTGGTACAAAATCTACTGGTGTTGGGATTCCTGGGGGGTTCCCACCACTTTAGTCTTTTAACCTTTGGGGTGTGGGGAGGGAGAGGTCTGGAGGTGTTACCACAACAGAGCAAGAAGGCCAACTCTGCCATCAATCTGTTTCTAGACATTCCTCTTTGAAGGTCCCATTCTTGTTTAAGATCTACAATGAAACCGTTTCATGCCTTTGTAGTTCTTCCAGCCTTAAAACATTGACTATACATTGAATGAAAGTATTGGTGGCTTTCAGACTTCAATGGCACTATATAAATGGAATCTTTCCATCTTTCTTTGTTTCGTCTTCATATCCAACTATAGTATCTGAACTACTTTGGGGAGATTCTTCTGCATGGAGTCTATCATGTGTATGTTCATAAGTGACAGGAGCAGAATTAGGCCATTTGGCCCCTCAAGTCGACTCTGCCATTCAATCATGGCTGATTAATCTTTCCCTCTCAACCCCATTTTCCTGCCTTCTCCCCATAACCCCCCGACATCCGTACTAATCCTGAATCTATCTATCTCTGCCTTAAAAATATCCATTGACTTGGTTTCCACAGCTTTCTGTGGCAATAAATTCCACAGATTCACCACCCTCTGACTGAAGAAAATCCTCCTCATTTTCCTAAAGGAACGTTCTTTAATTCTGAGGGTATGGCCTCTGGTCCTAGACTCTCCCACTAGTGGAAACATCATCTCCACATCCACTCTATCCAGGTTTTTCACTATTCAGTAATATTCAGTGACGTCCCCCTCATCCTTCTAAACTCCAGCTAGTAGAGGCCCAGAGCCGTCAAACGCTCACTCCTGGGAACATTCTCGTAAGCACATCCTTCCTCAACGATACAAGTGGGGTTTGGGGTAGGGTTAGGACGTTGGCGATGGAGAATTGCAATTCTCCTACTGATCTGTCTGATGGCATGTTACATTTCTGCTTACAGTTCTGCTTATTTCTGGTGGTACAGTTTCAATTACAGTGCCAGATTTTCCTTAATCCACTTATGGAGCAAAGTCATGTAAATCTTTCCAATAAGTTGCCTCAGGCTGATATTAAGTTTAAATCTTTCAATTGAGTCTTTTGAAAAAATATGTAAGTTGCAAAATGAATAGGACATCATCGCCAAGCAAACAAATATCTGCATTCTGCCCACCTCTGCTTTGAATTTATATTTACTGCCACAAGTCAGTACTGTGTAACTAATGCAACACGTTTTCTATTAGAAAATTTATTTCACTTGCACTTTATGTGCAAAGTGACGAATAAAACTGATTGTTGTATAAAATCTTCGAATTAGCATCGCTAAAATAACATGCGTAAAAACATGCTGCAGGGAGCGCAAGACCAGTGGTTTACTTTGGTCATTGTGGTTGGGAAACTGTATTTTTTATTCATCCTTACCATGCTCAATTCGAACTGATTTGAATCCAGAGGAACAAAGACGTCTGGTTTCCAACAGACACTTGGTTCGCCCAAGGTGATGATGAGTACTTGTTGTTCAACATCAAATGTCACTTACAACCAGAGGAGCAAAGTTGCCAGAAGTAGAAATGTCAGTGCTTTGTGCCAATTTGCGCTTGGACAGAATTCCTACTGAACTGAGATCACAAAAAACAGAGTCAATAAAATATTTCTCCAACCCTTTGTTCTCTGGCAACGATATGCAACACCAGAAAGACATTAAATGCCCAGGCATATATGAAGTTTTATAATCGTGACTGATTTGTTAAGGAAAAATAGCTCTTGACTAAAATATATGAGATTGATAAAGAGTCATTGACATGTGAAGTTAACTGTTTCATTGCCTTCAGAATATATATATATATATATTTTTATATTTTTATTTATTAGAATGTACAGTACAGTACAGTGGTACCTTTTTACAGGTTCCCAAAACTATGTCAACATAATACATTCTTTGTACAACTTCCTTCTTCTTTTTTTTTAGAAAGAGATAAGAAAGAAAGAAATAGTAAAGAATAGAGGAAAGTCTAGTGTGTGTGAAAAAAAAAGGAAAAAAAGAGGAAAAAAGAAGAAATAAAGAAATGAAATAAGTAGGACAGTGAAGCAGGAGGGAGATTCTCCACTCGCCACAAGTCGATGATTTTTTATATTCTAGATCATCTTTCACCCATACCTGAAACTTTTAATTTTTACGATACTGTTGCACCACATGAATCCAAAAAATCAATAAATGGAGACGCCTTCAGAATATTTAAAAGTAAGAATTATATTTGTTATTATTGGCAGCCAATGTGGCTGAAAACGTAGTCAATATTGACGGTCCGAATAGTTCAGAACTTGCTGTACGTTAGAGCTCTGGTGCCAAGGGTTCAATCCCAGTCTCCGGATATATCTGTGCAGAGTTTTGCTTCATGGCCCCCTGGGTTTCCTTTGTAACCTCTGGTTCCTCTCGTAAGAGAAGCATAGATGTGGTAGACAGTCAGAACCTTTCTCCCAGGGTGGAAGTGTCCAAGACTAGAGAGCATGGCTTTAAAGCGGGAAGGGCCAAGTTTAAAGAGGATGTGTGCGCCGTTTTTTTACACAGAGAGTGGTTGGTGCCTGGAATGCACTGTCGATGGTGGTGGTGGAGGCAGGTACCATAGGTTCAAGAGGCTTTTATATAGACACATGGGTGTGCAAGTAAATGAGGGATATGGATCATGTGCAGGCGGGTAAGGATTGGACTTGGTATTCATGTTCACCGCAGACATTGTCGGTATAAGTAGGTATGTTACAAAACTTACCTTCAGTCGCGCTGTAATTCTGCCACTGGCCGTGTGCGCGATTTTGGCGCCTTTAAGGGGGGGCGGGGTTAAAACGCGCGTTTCTCCTCCCTTGTCCTGGTTAATATTTTGTTGGAGTACAAGCCTTGGCTGACAAATCGTTCCTAGTGGTCTTTTGTGTATTTTTTATTTTTATTAAATCGTCAATGTCAGCGCTAGAGTAATTTTAAAATTAGCTCCTGAAGCGTCAACGCCGATAACGGGGACGGATTTCACACACGGGACAGGTAAACGAAAGTGGTTTCTTTAAATGTATAAAAGCGCTTCTTAAGAAGCCTTTAATTCACATTTTTTCATGCGACACGGTGATTTTATTCCCCGAATTAACGGCAGTATTTTTCATGCCAATACGGGGTTAAATTCACCGCAAATGAACGTTCCAAAAGATCGCGTTCCAGAAATTCTCACTCACAAGATGATTTAAATGCCCATTAATTTACAGGTATTAAACATTCAATTCCTTCCATTTGGCCTGTAAATTCATGAAAATTAGATTAAAAAATTATGTTATATTGTGAATTATTGTGTGAATGTTATTTGGACACTTAGGCTATTTAAAAATGTTAATCTATTCTTAAGAAATTGATAGATGTTTAGATCTAGTAATTGAATTTTGTAATTAGCTACAATTAGGTAACTAACTAATTATATGCTTTACTTTCATGTCTTCTAAGTAAGATTGTTTCATATTTGTTTCAGAATGCTTCAATCTATAATAACTGAAAATTTCTTTCAGTTATCTTAATTTTTAAGAAAGTTATGGGCTTTTAACTGTCCTCGATCACAGCTTTTGTGTTAAGTCAATGGAAAAGCAATAGGGAACAAAATGCTAATTTACGAGTATGAAAATGGCCATAACTTCTTTAATACTGAAGATATGAAAGTGAATTAGGTGTCAAATTAAACTTCTTTTTATGCTTTATCCGATGGGATAAATTGCAGACTTTATTTTTAAAATCTCAAAATTTTGTAACATTGCTAGTATAAGGAGCTGTTCCTTTGCTGTACTGTTCTATGTTCCTAAATTTCCTTCCACTTTTTTATTTATTATTTTCTGATAACTTGTTTTAATTGGTTGTAGATGTGTTTTAACAATTTAAAAATGTTTAATTTTATCACAAAAAAAATTAATTGCCAGGAATTAAATTCATAAAAAACTGCCGGCACTGGAGATCTGAAGTATGGACAGAATGCCCAGCATCTGCGGAAAGAGAAAGAGTTCGCGTTTCAGATTGAAAGCCCTTCATCAGAACTGGAATAAGCGGGAGAACAAGTCGGTGTTAAGTTGAAGGGAGGAGAGCTGAGGAATGGCTGGGATAAAGTGAATACCTCCGATAGGGTGCAGCCAATATTTTCTGGAATTGGCCAACAAACTATGGGTTGAGACACCAGGAACTGCAGATGCTGGAATCTTGAGTAAAACACAAAGTGCTGGAGGGACTCAGGCATTATCTGTGGAGGACATGGATAGATGACATTTCAGGTTAGGACAAAGTCTGAAGAAGGATCCCAGCCGAAAACATTGCCTATCGGCCCAGATAGATCTAGAGTTAAGGATTGAACCATGGCCCCTGGAGCTATAACGCACAGCACATTCTGGACGACTCTAGACAGGTAAAATTGACCACATTTTCAGCCGCATTGGTTGCCAATGTTAACAAATACAATTCTTATATATAAAAGGATTTTTTTTGCAGTCAAGGAAACAGTTAATTTCTCACGTCAATGATTCTCCTCCACAGATGCTGCCTGATTCGTTGAGTTACTCCAGCATTTTGGGTTTTAAACTGTCTGAGTCCGAGTTCAGTTTATTGTCAGGTGTACCAAGCTACCGGGAGAAGCTTTTGTTGCCTGCTAACCAGTCAGCGGAAAAACAGCACATGATTACAATCGAGCCATCCACTTACCTGATAAAATGTCAAATGTCATCATCCATACATTTTGCTACGCTAACCTTTTCCCACAGAGAATAAAGCCTGTTTAAGAAGGAACTGCAGATGCTGGAAAATCGAAGGTAGACAAAAATGCTGGAGAAACTCAGCGGGTGCGGCAGCATCAATGGAGCGAAGGAAATAGGCAACGTTTCGGGCCGAAACCCTTCTTCAGACTGATGTGAGGGTGGGGGGTGGGGGGGGGGGGAGGATAAGTTAAGGTTGATGTACCGCTGATGATCCAACCAGGGGCATGATTGTGAACTCAATGGCAGTTCTCCATGGAACTATCAGTAAGCAATCCACATCTTCCTACTAGTGCTACTCGCTAAGTTGTAAACTCATAGAGTCATAGAGCTGTACAGCACGGAAACAAGCCCCTCGGCCCACCTTGTCCATGCTGAACAAGTTGCCACGTTGGGCTATTCCCACTTGCCTGCATTTGGCCCATAGCCCTCTAACCCCTTCCTATCTATATATCTGCCAATTGTCTTTTAAATGTTATAGTTGTATCTGTTTCTATTGCTTCCACTGGCAGCTCATTCCAGATACGGACTACCCTCTAAGTGAAAATGCTGCTCCTCAGCTCCCTCTTAAATCTCTCCATTCCCACCTTAAGATACAATGGTGGTTGTAGAATCCTCTACTTTATTCATGCCCCTCATGATCTTGTACACCTCAATAAGGCCACCCCTCACCCTCCTACGCTCCAAAGAAGAAAGCCATATCCTATTGCACCTCTTCCTACACGTCAAGCCTGCAAGCCCAGACCCTGTACTGCTGGTGTAAAGATATGGAACTTCCAATAGCTTCAAAGGAGCTGAATTTTGGTAACTGGGTCACATTCACTCATACATTCACTGCGACATTGTGGACTGGCCCCATAGCAGAAGTATCCACATCGCGGGGCTGGAAACTGGAAGTATCCTGAGCTAATTCTGCTACCACCATCATCATCAGAGGTCCGAAAGCCGTTGGAGAGGTCGCTGAGGGAGGAGCTACAACCGAGCGGTAGGACTTAAAAAGGAACCCAAATCGGCAACGTTCCACTTCAAAAACAAGTGGGTTTGAGGAAGCCGCTGATTGGTGGACGCAGACAAGAGGGAGCAGCTGATTGGGAGTCAGATCCCTGCTGATTGTACTGTATTGTAACAGGTTTTTTTGTATTATATCCAGGGTAAGGGGAGTATGAGGGCCAGGGCAGTTTACTGTTCTGGATGTCAGATGTGGGAAGTCATGGAGTCTGTTAGCCCTCCAGACGTCCACATCTGCGCCAGGTGTATCGAGATGGGGCTCCTAATGGACCGTATTAGGAACCTGGAGCAGCAGCTCGATGACCTCCGTCTGGTCAGGGAGAGCGAGGAAGTCATTGAGAGGAGTTACAGGGATGTGGTCACTCCAACACCACAGGAGGCAGGCAAGTGGATCACGGTTGGGAGAGGCAAGGGGCACAGGCAGGGACTAGAGAGTACCCCGGTGGCTGTACACCTTGACAATAAGTAGTCCTGTTTGAGCACTGTTGGGGTGGACAGCCTACCTGGGGGTAGCGACAGCGGCCGGGCCTCCGGTATAGAGACCGGTCCTGTTGCTCAGAAGGGTAAGGAAAAGAAGAGGAGGGCAATATTAATAGGGGACTCTATAGTTAGGGGGTCAGACAGGCGATTCTGTGGACGCAGTCGGGAGACCCGGATGGTAGTTTGCCTCCCTGGTGCCAGGGTCTGTGATGTGTCTCAACGTGTCCAAGACATCCTGAAAGGGCAGGGAGAGGAGCCCGAGGTCGTGATACATATAGGTACCAATGACATAGGTAAAAAAAGAGAAGTGGTCCTGAAAGGAGAATTTAGGGAGTTAGGAGGGGAGTTTAAGAGAAGGACAGCAAAGGTAACAATCTCGGGATTACTGCCTGTACCACGCGACAGTGAGAGTAGGAATGGAGCGAGGTGGAGGATAAATGCGTGGCTGAAGGACTGGTGCAGAAGGCAGGGATTCAAATTTCTGGATCATTGGGACTTCTTTTGTGGAAGGTTCGACCTGTACAAAAAGGATGGGTTGCACTTGAACCTGAGGGGGACCGATATCCTGGCAGGGAGATCTGCAAAGGCTACTGGGGAGACTTTAAACTAGAATGGTTGGGGGGAGGGACTCAAATAGAGAATGCTATTAAACAGTGTGTGAGGCAGGGGGCAGAGAAGGAAAGCACTCAGACCCAACATGTAGGGGGGAAAGAAGAAAACAATAATAAACAGAGAATAAGAGGTGGTGGGGTTCTTAAATGGGTGAGCAGAGAAACGGAGGGGTGTAAAATGCGGGCGGAAGCAATAGGTAGCAAGGTGAAAGGTAAAAGTGGCAGGCAGACAAATCCAGGGCAAAAATCAAAAAGAGCCACTTTTCAACATAATTGTATAAGGGATAAGAGCGTTGTAAAAACAAGCCTGAAGGCTTTGTGTCTCAATGCAAGGAGCATTCGTAATAAGGTGGATGAGTTGAACGTGCAGATAGCAATTAATGATTATGATATAGTTGGGATCACGGAGACATGGCTCCAAGGTGACCAAGGCTGGGAGCTGAACATCCAGGGATATTCAATATTCAGGAGGGATAGAGAGAAAGGAAAAGGAGGTGGGGTAGCGTTGCTCGTTAGAGAGGAGATTAACGCAGTGGAAAGGAAGGACATTAGCTTGGAGGATGTGGAATCGGTATGGGTAGAGCTGCGAAACACTAAGGGGCAGAAAACGCTGGTGGGTGTTGTGTACAGGCCACCTAGCAGTAGTAGTGAAGTTGGGGATGGCATCAAACAGGAAATTAGAAATGCGTGCAACAAAGGCAAAACAGTTATAATGGGTGACTTCAATCTACATATAGATTGGGTGAATCAAATTGGCAGGGGTGCTGAGGAAGAGGATTTCTTGGAATGTATGAGGGATAGTTATCTAAACCAACATGTAGAGGAACCAACGAGAGAGCAGGCTATTCTAGACTGGGTATTGAGTAATGAGGAAGGGTTAGTTAGCAGACTTGTTGTGCGTGCCCCCTTGGGCAAGAGTGATCATAATATGGTTGAGTTCTTCATTAGGATGGAGAGTGACATTGTTAATTCAGAAACAACGGTTCTGAACTTAAAGAAAGGTAACTTTGAGGGTATGAGACGTGAATTGGCCAAGATTGACTGGCAATTAGTTCTGAAAGGGTTGACGGTGGATATGCAATGGAAGGCATTTAAAGACTGCATGGATGAACTACAAAAATTGTTCATCCCAGTTTGGCAAAAGAATAAATCAAGGAAGGTAGTGCATCCGTGGATAACAAGGGAAATCAGGGATAGTATCAAAGCAAAAGATGATGCGTACAAATTAGCCAGAAAAAGCAGCATACCAGAGGACTGGGAGAAATTCAGAGACCAGCAGAGGAGGACAAAGGGCTTAATTAGGAAAGGGAAAATAGATTATGAAAGGAAACTGGCAGGGAACATAAAAACTGACTGCAAAAGTTTTTATAGATATGTGAAGAGAAAGAGATTAGTTAAATCAAATGTAGGTCCCTTGCAGTCAGAAACAGGTGAATTGATCATGGGGAACAAGGATATGGCAGACCAATTGAATAACTACTTTGGTTCCGTCTTCACTAAGGAAGACATAAATAATCTGCCGGAAATAGCAGGGGGCCGCGGGTCAAAGGAGATGGAGGAACTGAGTGAAATCCAGGTTAGTCGGGAAGTGGTGTTGGGTAAATTGAATGGATTAAAGGCCGATAAATCACCAGGGCCAGATAGGCTGCATCCCAGAGTACTTAAGGAAGTAGCTCCAGAAATAGTGGAAGCATTAGTGATAATTTTTCAAAACTCTTTAGATTCTGGAGTAGTTCCTGAGGATTGGAGGGTAGCAAACGTAACCCCACTTTTTAAGAAGGGAGGGAGAGAGAAAACGGGGAATTACAGACCAGTTAGTCTAACATCGGTAGTGGGGAAACTGCTAGAGTCAGTTATTAAAGATGGGATAGCAGCACATTTGGAAAGTGGTGAAATCATTGGACAAAGTCAGCATGGATTTACGAAAGGTAAATCGTGTCTGACGAATCTTATAGAATTTTTCGAGGATGTAACTAGTAGAGTGGATAGGGGAGAACCAGTGGATGTGTTGTATCTGGACTTTCAGAAGGCTTTCGACAAGGTACCACATAAGAGATTAGGATACAAACTTAAATCACACGGTATTGGGGGTTCAGTATTGATGTGGATAGAGAACTGGCTGGCAAACAGGAAGCAAAGAGTAGGAGTAAACGGGTCCTTTTCACAATGGCAGGCAGTGACTAGTGGGGTACCGCAAGGCTCAGTGCTGGGACCCCAGCTATTTACAATTTATATTAATGATCTGGACGAGGGAATTGAAAGCAACATCTCCAAGTTTGCGGATGACACTAAGCTGGGGGGCAGTGTTAGCTGTGAGGAGGATGCTAGGAGACTGCAAGGTGACTTGGATAGGCTGGGTGAGTGGGCAAATGTTTGGCAGATGCAGTATAATGTGGATAAATGTGAGGTTATCCACTTTGGTGGCAAAAACGGGAAGGCAGACTATTATCTAAATGGTGGCCGATTAGGAAATGGGGAGATGCAGCGAGACCTGGGTGTCATGGTACACCAGTCATTGAAAGTAGGCATGCAGGTGCAGCAGGCAGTGAAGAAAGCGAATGGTATGTTGGCCTTCATAGCAAGAGGATTTGAGTATAGGAGCAGTGAGGTTCTACTGCAGTTGTACAGGGTCTTGGTGAGACCACACCTGGAGTATTGCGTACAGTTTTGGTCTCCAAATCTGAGGAAGGACATTATAGCCATAGAGGGAGTGCAGAGAAGGTTCACCAGACTGATTCCTGGGATGTCAGGACTTTCATATGAAGAAAGACTGGATAGACTTGGCTTATACTCGCTAGAATTTAGGAGATTGAGAGGGGATCTTATAGAAACATACAAAATTCTTATGGGGTTGGACAGGCTAGATGCAGGAAGATTGTTCCCGATGTTGGGGAAGTCCAGGACAAGGGGTCACAGCTTAAGGATAAGGGGGAAATCCTTTAAGACCGAGATGAGGAAAAACTTTTTCACACAGAGAGTGGTGAATCTCTGGAACTCTCTGCCACAGAGGGTAGTTGAGGCCAGTTCATTGGCTATATTTAAGAGGGAATTAGATGTGGCCCTTGTGGCTAAAGGGATCAGGGGGTATGGAGAGAAGGCAGGTACGGGATACTGAGTTGGATGATCAGCCATGATCGTATTGAATGGCGGTGCAGGCTCGAAGGGCCGAATGGCCTACTCCTGCACCTATTTTCTATGTATCTATGTATCTATGTATTGCGACAAGCGATGGCTTCCACTGATTGTCGCCGGAAGCTTGCGTCCTTTTCAGGACGGACGATGACAGCGAGTTGAGGTCAACATTTGTAACAAGATGGACACGAAAAGAAGAAGAAGAACATTGTGGACTTAATAAAAGTAACCGAGGATTAAACTAATAGACTAGATAGAAGGAACTACACAGGCTGCTTTACAATAAAACACAAAGTGCTGGAGTGACTCAGTGCGTCAGTATCTCTGGGCGTTTTGGGTCGGGTCCCTTCTTCAGACTGATTGCAGGAGGGGGAAGAAAGCAGAAAGAGAGGAGGTAGAGGAGAAGAGGAACTCTTCAACCCTTTTGTCTTACACCTTCTGTCTATTTATCTCTGTCCTTTGTCCACCATTTGCCTATCAAAAAACATTCATCTATATCAAGCAAGTACCTGCTGCCCTTCCTCCCCCCCCCCGCCCCACCCTCTCCCCCTACTTCCCCACCTCCTCCACCCCTCCCTCCCTCCAGTATTATCAGTCTGAAAAAGGGTCCAGACCAGAAGCATCACCCATCCATCTTCTCCGGGGATGCTGCCTTACTCCAGTACTATGTCTCTTTTAATCTGATACACTGCCATAATTAAACTCCTCACTCACCTCATTAAAGGAATACACCGATAAAATGAGACTTTCAAATAAGAATACTATGGGGTTGGAAGGCACGAGGAATAGTCATGGTTGTCTGATATAGTCAATAGTCAATAGTCTGATGAAGGGTCTCGACCCGAAACATCACCCATTCCTTCTCTCCAGAGATGCTGCCTGTCCCGCTGAGTTACTCCAGCATTTTGTGTCTACCTTCGATTTAAACCAGCATCTGCAGTTCTTACTTACACAAGTATAGTCAAGCAGCAGGTTTTTTTTTTAAAATTGTGCCAATAAAATTTCCCTTTGATATATTTGCGGCTAACTTAAACGAGCACATCATCATGGAAAAATGCCAAGGTAAGCGAGCACAATCATGTTCTGATATTAGAGCCTCGTAACATCTGCTCTAAAACACAGGAAGGAGGCACTGAGACAACGTGGCACAAACTAGCTTGAGTAAATATACAACATCTTACACTTTGAAGCCCTTGGGGTGTTTAATGTCAATCTAAACTTCAACCGGAAGCCAAGCAGTTTTGTTTATATATAGTTCCATGTGTAACTGATGGGACTCAAGGCCAACAGGTAATTGTTTCACTAATTTGGGGCAATATATCCAATGTTAGACACCAGCAATCAATTAAATAATCTGTTGAACACGATGGATGGTCCATGGGATACATCTGTATTGTCGGCTAGTGGGCCACCCTTGATGCAATGTGCTGCAGTGATATTTAGAGTTTAAAGAATGTTTAATGTTTCTTGTCTTAGATTAATCGTGAACATATCACTAGGATATTACTATCATAAACACTAGCATGAGGCTACTCTGGATTATTCACGAGTATAATCGTTTTAGATTATTCACTAGCACATCTAGCATATCAAATCCATAGAATAGTGAGGGGCAGAGTGGTAGAGTTGCTCCCTTACAGCGCCAGGTTAAATCCTGACTACTGGGGCTGTCTGTACAGAGTTTGCATGTTCTCCCTGTGACCGTGTGGGTTTTCTCCAGGTGCTCCGCTTTCCTCCCAAATTCCAAACACGTGCAGGTTTGTAGGTTAAGTGGCTTCTGTAAATTTGTCCATAGTGTGTAGGATAGAATTATTGGCGGGTGATCACTGGTCGGTGTGGATTCAATGGGCCGAAGGGCCTGTTTCCACTCTGTATCTCTAAACTAAACTAAATATATCAAGGCATTATTCATTTTTTGTCAATCATTTTCATGAAAGTAGAATTTCAATGATAACTAAATGCATTATTTAAGGTATATTAATTTAAAGTGAAGGCATAGAGATTATTTCAAGTCAAGAGTGTTTTATTGTCATATGTAACGAACCGGAACAATGAAATTCTTACTTACACCAGCATAGCAGGTTTGTATATACAGTACTAATTAGACACCATAATAAAAAATAATGTTCAATAAAATAATGCTTCTTCTGTGAATTGTCATAACGTCATAAGTGGTAGGAGCAGAATTAGGCCATTCGGCCCATCGTCTACTCCATTGGCTGATCTATCTCTCCATCCTAACCGTTCTCCTGCCTTCTCCCCATAATCCGTACTAATCAAGAATCTATCTCTGCCTTAAAAATATCTATTGACGGCCTCCACAGCCTTCTGTGGCAAATAATTCCACAGATTCACCATCCTCAAATAATTCCTCCTCATCTCCTTCCTAAAGGTATGTCCTTTAATTCTGAGGAAATGACCTCTAGTCCTAGACTCTCCCACTGGTGGAAACATCCTCTCCACATCCACTCTCTCCAAGCCTTTCACTATTCGGTACGTTTCAATGAGGTCCCTTCTCATTCTTCTAAACTCCAGTGAGTACAGGCCCAGTGCCATCAAACGCTCATCATATGTTAACCCAAGCATTCCTGGGATAATTTTTATAAACCTCCCCTGGACCCTCTGCAGAGCCAGAATTATGAAGCATTTCTTCAAAGGAGAGAAAACCTAGCAATGAACAGCTAGCTACTGATGCAGCCTCCATTATGATGACAAGCTTATTACTGCCAAAATGTCTGGAGATGAAACTTGTCTTTAAATTGCTGCTGAGAAGAGAACTGGAGAATTCACTCCATAATCGGAGCATGATAAATTGTTGCTTCTGAGCTGTGTTAGGTTCTAGCATTCACGGACCTTCAAACATCTTCAATCGTAATAAATCACCTTCATTGTCCATTGAACAGCCAGTTTATAATGTTAGTGGGCTTTTCACCGGGTGCAGTGTGTCAGAAGAGGAGAATGCTTTCTCAGGAATGATTGCTGAGACAGCTCTAGAGAAATGAGGACTAAGAATTAAACTTTGGAAGACATGATATATTAGGAAAAAGCAGAGATGAAAAAGGGTGTTTGGTGTACAAGTACCTATTAGGGATGAACAATGGCAGCAGAGAAAAGGAAATGCAGCTATAATAAAGATAGAAAAAAATGAATCAGACTGAAAATTGCAGTCTGCAGACTACATATGAAGAGAATGGTATTAGAAGAAGACACAGTGGAAGCATCTAGGAAAGGAAAGGACAAAAAAGGATAGGTTTGAATTTAATAACCAAATAGGAAGCAAAACACAAAGTGCTGGAGGAACTCAACGGGTCAGGCAGCATCTAGGGACAGAGTTGACAGGCAACACTTCACGTCAGGACCCTAGGATCCTTCAAACAAATGGGGAAGTTTGAGTTGATTTTAGAGATCCAGCGTGGAATCCGGCCCATCGGCTCACTGAATCCACATCAACCAGCAATCACACGTACGCTAGTTCTATCCTGTACACAATTAACCTACAACTTGCGCATCTTTGGAATACGGGAGTAAACAGGAGCACTCGGAGAAAACGCACGCGGTCACAGGGAGAAAGTACAAACTCCAGACAGACAGACAGCACCCGTAGTTAGGATCGAACCCGGGTCTCTGGTGCTGTACCGCTTAACTAAGTCCACCGCGGGGCACTGTGTTGCTCCACGTAAAGGGTATTAAGGAAGAGTAGTGACACCTATTTAGATCACTTACCTAGGTTTCTTGGAAGGCCTTCCATAAGGCACCCCATAAATAGGCTATAAATAAGGTCAGAATTGGGATCCCAGAAGTTTATTGTAGATCATTGCTCACCCTGAATGATTACACTTTAGGACAGAAGCACTCAGGTCACCTGTTGATTTCATGATTGATTGATTTAAAGATACAGCGTGGAAACCGGCCCTTCGGCCTACTGAGTCCACGCTGACTACCCATCACCCATTCACACTAGTTCTATGCTATTCCACTTTCTCACCCACTCCCTACACAGTAGGAGCAATTTACAGAGGTCAATTAACCTGCAAACTTGCACGTCTTTGGGATTTGGGAGGAAACCGGAGCACCCAGAGGAAACCCATGTGGTCACAGGGAGAATGTTCAAACTCCATACAGACAGCACATGAGGTCAGGATTGGACCCGGTACTCTGGTACTATGAGGCAGCAGCTCTACCAGCTACGCCACCGTGCCACTCCAATATCCTTTCTATGGCTTGAAAGAGCAAAAGCACTTTAGAAAATGAATATTGAGCAAGTTCAGAGTAGATTGCCTGAGTTGTCGGCATAGAATGCATAGTCATACATGCAGCAAATATATAAACCAGTCATATTTGAGCACAATCAATATTAATGTAAATGTGTAAACACATAATAAAATGTAATAACATTAGCAAAAGATGTGCTTTGTAAATTGAGGATCAAATTCAATGGTTATTGCATTCATAATTTTCTTAAGGGCATGTTACTGTACTCAGCATATTAACCAGCAAATGGAAAGTACAGCCTTTGATGCTGTTATCATTGTTATCATATGGCAGAATGCTTTTTTTAAAAACTAAATGGATTTTTAATCACAGAGAAATCTTCCCTTTCTTCTGAGGTTAGGAACACCCTCATTTAAAAAATGTTAAATTAATCAGTAATTGGAAATGTAAGCTGGCCTAAGTGTGCATATAAAAATCTATGGTTCGGTCAGTTTATACCAAGATCACCCCAGCATACCATCAATCCCAATATTCCAGGACTGTGTTCTGTGTGGTAATGGACACTTAGATCCAGTCTATATTCCTGGGGGGTTTGGTATTAAATTTGCGCCCACCCTCTGATCGGCACTCAAGCCAGTGTAAATGGAGTAGTGTAGTCTGGAATATATCTAGCTATAAATTGCACAAACACGTGTAACAGAGTTTGCACCCTCTATTGGTGAGTCTATATGGGAAATAACCTATTTTAAGATTAAACTGTGCGAGCAACTTGGATGAAATTATACCATCATATAGTCATTAAGGACTTGAAGATCTGTTAATATATCCACACTGGCTATTAGTTGTGTAGATTGTAAGGGGTGAAGAAAGTCTTCAGGGGGAAATATTGCATATGCTAAATAAGTGGGCAAGGATTTGTCTGGGCAGGCACCTGTAAGAAGAAGGGTCTCGACCCAAAACGTCACCCATTCCTTCTCTCCAGAGATGCTGCCTGCCCCACTGAGTTGCTCCAGCATTCTGTGGCTTTCTTACATGTAACTTCATCTGTTTAATGGAGAAAAAAAGAAAAGCCAAGCATTTTATGAAATGGTGAATGATTTTTAACTATTAGTATTCAGAAAAGCCTGGTGTCCTTGTACAACCACCATTGCCTGAAGAATGGTCTTGACCCGAAACGTCACCCGTTCCTTCTCTCCAGACATGCTGCCTCTCCAACATTTTGTGTATCTTCAGTGTAAATCAGCATCTGCAGTTCTTTCCTACACATGCTGTATTCTCGAGAGTTCAGGAAAAAGAGTGGTGCATCTATGGAACCATTTTGTTTCGAGTTTGGAGATACCGCGTGGAAGCGTGCCCCACTGAGTCCAGGCCAATGTCGATCACCCATTTACACTAGTTCTATGTTATCCCACTTCCAGATTCACTCGCTACACACTACAGACAATTTACAGAGGCCAAATAACCTACAAACCCACATATCTTTGGAACATGGCAGGAAACCAGAGCACCCAGAGGGAACCCATGTGGTCACAGGGAGAACGTGCACATCTCACACAGACAGCATCTGAGTTCAGGATTGAAGAGCATCTGTGGAGAAAAGGAATACAGAGATGCTGCCTGATCCGCTGAGTTACTCCAGCTTCTTGTGTTAATATCCTTGGCTAAATAACTCAGGTTGCTGGAAATTCCCAGTATTTTCCCAAGATTGCTACCATTCCCCGTCTTGGGAGTTTGCCATTCTGATAACTATTACAGATGTGCTAAAGTATCAAGGCATTTATCTATCATCCTTTCTGAAGAGATCATTGAGGAGCATTTATAATATTTTTCCCATCAGTGACAAGATTCTAGTTACAGTATTGGTATTATGTTCCAGATTCAGTGTGTCATCATGTATTTTCTATCAAAGTTTTTAAGAAGGAACTGCAGATGCTGGAAAATCAAAGGTAGACAAAGGTGCTGGAGAAACTCAGCGGGTAGGCAGCAGCATCTAAGGAGCGAAGGAAATAGGCAACGTTTCGGGCCGAAACCCGGAAGGGTTTCGGCCAGAAACGTCGCCTATTTCCAGAAGGGTTTCGGGCCGAAACGTTGCCTATTTCCAGAAGGGTTTCGGGCCGAAACGTTGCCTATTTCCTTCGCTCCTTAGATGCTGCTGCACCCGCTGAGTTTCTCCAGCACCTTTGTCTACCTTCTATCAAAGATTGTCAGTAATATAAAAGTGTTTCAGATTGTTGATAAGGCTGGGTGCAAATGACTCTTTGCCCAGTAATTGCCATTGGTTTGGCCAATTTCTCGTTGTGACTTTCATTATCATTTGTTATGATCTTCTGTTTATTAACTCATCCTGACATTTTGATATTATACAAACTTTAATAGAAAATACACAACCATACACCAAGTCTCAACACAGCATTTGTTCAGAGATAGTTGCAACAAAGCATTGTGAAAGTTCCTCTCTATCTCAATATTATCACTTAGTCCAACCTGAAGCTGCGGGCTCCTGTGGGGAAGGCACCGATTCAGGACTTACCTGGACTTTCATTCATCTGGAGCTCGGGGACGTCTCTTAGCGGCTCGTAACGCTAACGGCAGGTACTCGGGAAGACTCGCTAATGGCAGGTAAGCTCGGGAAGACTCGTGAAGATTTTTCAACATGTTTGAAAAAGGTCCACGAGAGCCCCAAGTACCGACGAGCGTCCATTACCGTAAATCTCCGAGTTTGAATCAGGGCAAACTCGGGAGAGCTCTTGGAATGAACTCGTACCGTGGGACAGGGCTTTAAGGCAGCAACCAACGCTACTGCTGTGCCACCGTGCCGCCCCTCGTGGGACGAATGACCAAGGCTGGAGATGTGGGACTCATCAAGCAACAATCTTCTTGCTGGTTGGTAGATATTGGTCTCTGCTACAGTGGATGCATGAAATTTGGATGTGGATTCAATCAGGAATTGAGTGTGACTCTCCGACACTGACGTGATTGCTTCTTGTCGGTGACCGGTGCTAATATGGAGTGAGCTACAGAGGAAGCGCTGGCAACCAGAGTATGCTTTCCCTTCCTTGCTAGATGACTGCTGCATGGAGCTAATGAACATGGAGCATAGAACTGCACTGCACAGGGCCTTTGGACCACAACATCTGTGCCGAACATGAGGCGAAGATAAACTAAACTCCTCTGCCTGTACTTGAGCCATATCCCTCCATGCCCTGCATATCTAGCTAAAATGCCACTATCACCCCTGGCACCACCACCTCCACCATCATCCCTGGCAGCGTGTTCCAGGCACCCATCACACTCTTGCCCCGTATATCTCCTTTAACGTTTGTCCCTCTCACCTTAAAGATCTGCCCTTTAGTCTTTGACATTTCCACTCTAGGAATAAGGTTCTCACCATCTACCCCTCTCATAATTTTATATACTTCTGTCAGGTCTCCCCTCAGCCTCCGATGATCCAGGGAAAACAATCCAAGTTTGTCCAGCCTCTCATTATAGCTAAGCCCCTCTAGTCCAGGCAGCATTCTGGTAAACCCATTCTGCACCCTCTCCAAAGCAATGAATATAAGATATAGAAAGACTGGGACACTACTGTTAGGAATGATATTTGATTTAGATTTGCTACAAACCTTTGTGGACCTTTATCACTCACAAACCAGGGCCTTCTGCAGGTTTAGCCTAAAACCAGATAAATCAAGGTTCATCTTTTGATATTAGACTTCAACACAAATCACAATATATACAGAGTTGCAACAGAGAAAGACACAGCATTAATTGATAGCAATGCCATCATTATCCACAGTTACTGCAATGCTTATTCTCCACAGAAGTGGTACATTCAGGTGCTAGATGTTTTAGCAATATTAGCAATGAGCATAAATTTAACATGAAAACCCAAAGATATGTGCGGGATGTGGAATGGAAAGCAACAAGTGAGAGTGCTAAAACAACGTGACATACACTGCTTGAAGTTACAGCAACTTTATGAAGCTGTGCCTTCAATAGTATTGCAGGGGGAGGGGAGGGGGGGGCAGGGAACATGGGAGGAATGTAATCTTTTCAGAAAATATAAAGCCGAGTAAGTTTTTTTGAAAGGAAAAACAAATGGAACTGTTTAAGTCCCCAGGATTAAATTCAAAGCTGCAGATCTATGATGCTGAATTCACATGGTGTAAGGCAATATTCACTCTTAATACTGACAAGTTGATTTCATTCTCTCAGTGGCTTTATTCAAAGGCGATGGCATGTTTGCTTCTGGTAATCATTACCTTCCGAGTGACATTTACAAGGATTCCTGTTTTGTAACAGTGAGTCAGAAGCTCATTTACAGCAGAAGCAATCCTGGTGTCACTGGAATTATTCAGCAAGGGTTTTAAACATAAACATACCGCAAAAACAATATGAAAAATCCTAGTGCTGACAGGAATTGGTGTGGAGAGTGAATGCTCGCTGATTGAGTGCTGATTTCCCAGACATATCATCGCTCAGTGTTTGATATTAGAAATGCTGTGACAAATGTTATGGTAGAAAGGCATGACTGGCCTTACAGTCACCTATTCATTGCCAGCACAGGGATTATTACATTTCACACAACCACTGAACTCCTGATGTTTAATTACCAGTGGAATTTATCGATAAAAAGATAATATATTACTTTTTATTGAAGGATTAGGCTTTTCAAGAATGCAATTAAGGTGCCCTCATTTAGAGCTACAGGCTTTTAAAACGCCACGGGGAGAGAAGACGAAATTATTGCTGATAAGTGTATTTCTAAAGTCTGCAGTAAACATTGAAGACTGCCGTCAGATCATCTATAATAATTTAACAGGAAACATATGACGTGGTAGAATGTAACTCATTGTCACGAAGGGCTTGCTTTATCCACTGAAATCAAAATTGTGGACTTAATAAAATGTCTTGTAATTCCACTATAATACTGTTTGTATTATTCGAAGAAAATCCACTGTTTATGATGCCATTAATACCCGATACTCAGGGAACAATTTCCCTTCTTCTCCCATATGTTTAAACAAAATCAGACCGATATGTTTTGCAATGTCATCAAAAGAAACACATTTTTTTTGCTGTACTTCATCAGTGTCAAATGACAAACACAAGATAACTCTTTAAATGCTAATCTCCTTTACTACTAAACTGTCAGCAGTGCCAAATTAATTAACATTTTAGTGCTTGCAAAATGCAAATATGTAATTAAAGGCTATGTTGGTGTCCCGAAAGATAAACAGTGACATGATCCAGGGTGCAGAATGTTGCACAATACATATACTGTAGGCTTTCTGCACTACAGCAAAGCATGTTCAGGTACTTCCTCAACAACACGCTAAAACAACTTCTTAATTTCTACAAACAGATAAAATTCAGCACAACCAATTTTAACAAATGTGGGGCGAGTCCAGAACCAGGGGCCACAGTCTTAGAATGAAGGGGAGGCCATTTAAGACTGAGGTGAGAAAACACTTTTTCACCCAGAGAGTTGTGAATTTGTGGAATTCCCTGCCACAGAGGGCAGTGGAGGCCAAGTCACTGGATGGATTTAAGAGAGAGTTAGATAGAGCTCTAGGGGCTAGTGGAATCAAGGGATATGGGGAGAAGGCAGGCACGGGTTATTGATAGGGGACGATCAGCCATGATCACAATGATCACGAATAGCCTCCTCCTGCACCTATTTTCTATGTTTCTATGTTTCTATGCACGTTGAACTACAGAGCATGCAATGGTTAAAAATATTATCCGTACATTTGTAGTTTTACTTGAAAATGATTTACACACATCTGAAGGTATGCATGCACGCTCACTCACTCACTCACTCACACATATACACACACACTCTCACTCACATGCACATACATGCGCACACACACTCACACTTGCTCATACACTCACTTACTAAATAAAATGACAGGCCGGCTGCATATCATGATTTGCTAAATTGCACAGTTTGCAGACAAACCTATTGTATAAGCCATATCACCATGGCGTCTGTAGGGTTATTTAGCTGCTAGGTCCACAGTCATTTCATAATGTCTTTAAAAGTAAGCTGGATTAATGAATTCTATCATTCGATGTTGTGGATGATTAGTTTTAAGTAACTATTGATTTTTGTTTTTACTTCCAGTAAAACAAAGGTCACATTTCATCACATGCTCATTAAATAAGGAATATATCAAAAGCCAGATTGACTAATTAAGGATTATCGTATTCTATGCAGACATGGACACTATCAGTAATATGGTATATAATCAATATAAATAATTCAGATTTCTGATGATTAACCATAAGCAGCTCTGGAAATGCACATCTTTGTTGATGATCAATTCCAATAAACTGAATTATAAATGCTCTTATAGATATCAAGGGGCAAAGCTTGGAAAGTTGATTGCAGGTATTTAAATTAATCACCAATGTGATCAAATCAAAGCACTGATACCTGCAATTCTCATTATTTCTTATAAATTCATATGAAGAATTATGAGCAGTCAGCAAAATGGCCAAGAAGTGAAAGCTTTGCCAAACAGTACACTCATCCTGAATAAAAGCAACATCAAGTGCTGGAGTACTCAGTAGTTCCAGGCACCATCTCAGGTGGACATGGACAGGTGATGTTTTGGGTTGAGATGCTTCTTCAGACTCTAAGCATCCTCTTAGCAAGATATAAGGGTTAGTCAATCTTTGTTGGACCACAAAAAAAGATCAAGTGCTGGAGTAACTCAGCGGGTCAGGCAGCATCTCTGGAGAATATGGATAAGTGACATTTTGGGTTGGGACCCTTCTTCAGACTCCAGAGATGCTGCCTGATCCACTGAGTTACTGTTTAAGAAAGAACTGCAGATGCTGGAAAAATCGAAGGTAGACAAAAATGCTGGAGGAACCCAGTGGGTGAGGCAGCATCTATGGAGAGAAGGAATAGGCGACGTTTCGGGTCGAGACCCTTCTTCAGACTCCTGATCCACTGAGTTGCTGTAGTATTTTTGTGTCGTTTATTGTAAGCCAACATCTGCAGTTCATTATTCCTTCACTCATCCTGAAGTTGGACAGAGGCAGCAATATAAATGTGATCATTTCTGAGTGTAAGCATAAACACATTACACATTGTTGAACATATATGTGTGCTCTTAACATGCTGAATGATTATTACGGGGATCCACACCGTTCTATCCTTGACATGTTCCTAAACCTGGCAACATGACATTTGAGCTAAGACAGAACTGTCCTAAATTTGCAAGTGAATAACTTGCTGCACAACTTAAGGCAAATTTAATGTAGTTTAGTTTAATTTAGAGATACAGCATGGGAACAGGCCCTTCGGCCCACTGAGTCAGTGCCGACTAACGATTGCCACACACTAACACCATCCTTCACACTGGGGACAATTTACAAATGACAGAAACCTGCAAACCTGTACGTCTTTGGGGTGTGAGAGGGAACCGGAGCACCAGGACTAAACCTACGTGGCCACGGGAAGAAGGTACAAACTCTCTATGGACAGCACCCATAGTCAGGATCAAACCCAGGTCTCTGGTGCTGTAAAGGCAACAACTCTACTGTTTTATTTAATATTATTGAATTTTTTAATTGCAATTTAATTGTAGAGAATGTGAGCTTCACATGTGCAATGCTCTGCATAAATGTATTTTCCTAAACAATTGATTATAGAAATATCCAAAGCCTTGTTGATGGCACAGTTTCCCTTACAACCGAGTGAGCGTTAGTCTTCTGGCACTTCAGTAATACAGATAAAACCTTCTTTCAAACTTACAATATGCAAATGTTTTAAGTTAAGATGTGGTTTGTGAGCAGAAACTAATTGTTGGTCAAATTAAATTGTTTTATAATTATTTTATTTTACCCCTACCAGCTGGGAGAACAAACAGTCCAAGGACTTCAGTGCTCATAAGCCTGTGTATGGTGTCTGATGGAAAATGCATGCCTTGATCTGGACTGGTGCATAGTTTGAATTCTTTTCAAAATTCCATCTAGGACAGACGTTCGGTTGTATGTGCAAAAGACAGAGTGCAGGAGGAACTCAGGAGGTCAGGCAGCATCTGTGGAGGTAAATGCACAGACGGTGTTTCGGGTCGGGGACTTTCTTCGGACTCAGCGAGTCTGGGTGAGAATATGGTTGAGGAGCAGAAGATCTGCAGGAATCAGAGAGGGAAAAATCATTTCACGGAACTCCCGTCAGAGAAAACATAGAAACATAGACAACAGGTGCAGGAGGAGGCCATTCGGCCCTCCGAGCCAGCACCGCCATTCATTGTGATCATGGCTGATCGTCCCCTATCAATAACCCGTGCCTGCCTTCTCCCCATATCCCTTGACTCCACTAGCCCCTAGAGCTCTATCTAACTCTCTCTTAAATCCATCCAGTGATTTGGCCTCCACTGCCCTCTGTGGCAGGGAATTCCACAAATTCACAACTCTCTGGGTGAAAAAGTTTTTTCTCACCTCAGTCTTAAATGACCTCCCCTTTATTCTAAGACTGTGGCCCCTGGTTCTGGACTCGCCCCACATTGGGAAAATTTTTCCTGCATCTAGCTTGTCCAGTGAGGAGGAGAAGTTCTTGAAAGTAATCACACCTTGAGGGTTTTCTGCAGTGCGGCAGTACATTGGAGACACAAGAGACTGCAGATGCTGGAATCTTAAACAATTGACAAAAGGCTGGAGGAATTCAGCGGGTCAGGCAGCATCTGTGAAGGGAATAGACAGGTGGCATTTTGGGTCAGGATCCTTCTTCAGACCCTGCAGATGCATTACGGTTTGGGACTCTTCTTCAGAGTCCATTCCCTCCACAGATGTTGCCTGACCCGCTGATTTCCTCCATCCTTTCATTTTACTCATGATTCCTGCATCTGCGGTTTATTGTGGTTCAGTTAAAAGTAGTTGCCTCAAAAGGGCTGGAGTAACTTATCGTGCCAGGCAGCATCTCTGGAGAAAAGGAATAGGTGACGTTGTGGGTCGAGACCCTTTTTCAGACTGAGAGAACAAGGGTCTCGACCCAAAACGTCACCTATTCCTTTTCTCCAGAGATGCCGCCTGACCCGCTGTGTTACTCCAGCATTTTTTGTCTACCTTCGGTGTAAACCAGCATCTGCATTTCCTTCCTGCACATACGTAGTTGCCAACCTGATGTTCTCCTGCCAAGTCATACCTGTGGGCAATCAAACTCTTCTGCTGTGGTGCTGGGAAAATAGGCATGTTTCCAAAGTAATTTTCTTACTTTGGAAACATTGGGAGTCCAGAACCAGGGGCCACAGTTTAAGAATAAGGAGTAAGCCATTTAGAACGGAGATGAGGAAACCCTTTTTCACACAGAGTGTTGTGAGTCTGTGGAATTCTCTGCCTCAGAGGGCGGTGGAGGCCAGTTCTCTGGACACTTTCAAGAGAGAGCTAGATAGGGCTTGAAGATAGTGGAGTCAGGGGATATGGGGAGAAGGCAGGAACGGGGTACTGATAGTCGATGATCATCCATGATCACATTGAATGGTGGTGCTGGCTCGAAGGACCGAATGGCCGACTCCTGCACCTATTGTCTATTCTATTAGTCTTATAAAAGAGGCAAAATAAAAATGCATTCCACTTTTCCCCTGGCTTTGCAGTATAAGTGATGAGAGAAATATTAAGAAAGCTTTGTTGGACTATGTAGAGGAGGGGGGGGGGGGGAGGAGGTGGAGGGGAGCTGGGCGAGTGAGTTGGCTGCGAAAAGCGGAGAGAGAACCGGCCTGACTCTGGAAACCCGCAGCTGAAGTGAGCGCGCTGGGGAGTGGGCGTGGCTTCACAAGCTACGGCGGCTGCGAGGAGAGAGAAGGTTCTTCAGCGTGTGAGCGCCCGTGACCTCGTGATCTGCAGAACTTTCTCGTTCTTTCTGTGCCTTTTGAAGAATGGGGCGGGGGGGGGCGAGTGGTCGTGGGGAAAGAGGTGGGGGGAAGAGGAGGAAGGGAGCGGGGAGCGTAACTGGCTGCGCAATGAAAATCTGCGCAGCTGGTCGCGAGCAGCAAAGGCATTGTGATGACAGCAGCTGGCCAGCGGCGATATTTGAAAAAAAGGCTGTTTGGTGAACAATTTTAGTGAAGATATAGGGAAATAATTGACCAAATTTACAGAGGATTTCTAAAATCATAAGGTAATTCGCTACTGAAATATGTAAAAATTCCCCTTTTTGGCGTCTGGTTTTCGAGGAGATACGTTTCAAAGGCAAAATGACCCCCCCCCCCTCCCCACACACACACACACACAGAGTTATAAAAGTATATAGATTGTCAATCAAATTATATAACAGTAAGCAGCTGTAAATTGCATCAAAGGAAGCAAAATGATTGCAGTAATTAAATGGAGATTGCTGAATCGTGCATAATTAACATGTGTGATAAGAAAATAAGGTATTTAACTTATAAACCCAGATTCTTAATTATTAATGAAAAGCACCAAAGTGCTCTCATTATTTGCCATGCTGATAATTTATTGGATGGATATGGGCAATTAATCACTGCGATATGGTGGTATTTGGGGCTGCTAATGTGCTCTCCCTAATATCCAATCCAGGTGACTCCGTGTGTGCTACTTACAGAAGTGGATCTGCAATCACGCGTTACAATCCATCCACTCTTTTAAATCTCTACTCCAACAGCAACATTTCTTACTTTAACGATGCTCTTCTTAATCTCCTCTCAGATCTGTTAATTCTCCAACTCCCGGGAC
Source organism: Malacoraja senta (assembly GCA_038087875.1). NCBI lineage: Eukaryota > Metazoa > Chordata > Chondrichthyes > Rajiformes > Rajidae > Malacoraja > Malacoraja senta. The sequence goes on along the minus strand of CM075986.1, from coordinate 22,611,089 downwards.
CAGAACACCTACCACAACGACTCCTGGCACAGTCCTGAACTACTGTCTACCTCATCTCAGACTATCTTTGATCGGACTTTACTGGCTTTATCTTGCACTAAACGTTATTCCCATTATCATGTATCTGTACACTGTGCACAGCTCGACTGTAATCATGTATTGTCTTTCAGCTGACTGGTTAGCACGCAACAAAAGCTTTTCACTGTACCTCGGGGGGTACTATACAAACTAAACTAAACTAAACTAAGCACAAATTCCACGTTAAAATGAAGTCCACCTCAGCCGTTCAAAGTAAGTAGAGTGGTATAGGCCTGGCGTCCAGTTGAAGACAGAGCCAAGGCCTATGAATGTGTCTATGGATTACTCTTCCATCTCATTGAAATAAACAATAGCCTGCTTGGAGATTAATGGTTAGAAATACAGTGTACATTGCCAACTGAAACAGTTCCAAACAATTACAATATCTTCACTGCATATATTTACAGGAAATCACACTTATGCAGTGATTGCTTTTATGCATTTTATGATGAACATTTCAGCAGTCCACTGATAATCTTGGCTTTCGTATGTACATCTTAGCCTTGGGTATTTGACTTAACGACTACTAGATTTTGGTAAAGCAAATAAGAGTGTTTTCCACACGGGTAAAATGGCGGAATAGATCCCGGGAATGAATCAAATGATTTATGGCTCTGCTGAAAATCCTTGTAGCTTAGCAAATATTCTGGTTTCAAAATCCATAACGTGAGGTTCACCAACAAGATAATCAAAAGTGTTGTACTCAATATGTACGGTCATCTCTCTCTCTCTCTCTCTCGAGTGAAGGGATCAATGGAAGATTACAGCAAGTGTAAGAACAAGGGATCATCAGAGAGGAAAAATAATTGGCAATGTTTATTGCCACAGAGCATAGAGCAGAATAGAATCCCTCGAACACTGCACTTCAAGCGGACAGGGGAAGAAAAGTTTCCTCAAAAATGCCATGGAGAGTGAAATTGAAAAACAATGCAGAACAAATCAATCCAGTCAATCAATATTTTCTTAACAAGACTACAATAACATGCAACTGCATTAATAAGAAGAAATACCATGTCATTTTTGCAAACAAGGGAATTCAGTAAAACGAGCTCCATTGGGAAATGGCTAAAGCAGATTTGTTGATATTTTTCATAACAGTTCAATTTGAGCCATGGACAAGTGTAGCATTCTTTGAAAGAACAGCTGAGTTTTGAACAGCAGTTTCAAAAGCCATCCATTAGTCCAATAATCCCTGCCCCCCTGTCTGGTCTGTACAGATGAATTGATAATGAATTATTGTTGTGATTTATCAATACTATAATTATATCCTTGAGGTATCTTGAGACCGCCAGGATGGCAGGAAATGAAATAGGTTTTCTTTTCTTTTTATACCATAACTTCAATGTTCCATGGAGACACAAGGAACTGTAGATGTTGGAATCTTGAGCAAAACACAAAGTGTTGGAGGAACTCAGCAGGTCAGGCAACACCTGTGGTGGAAATGGACAGGTGAAGTTTTGGGTGTGGGCCCTTTTACAGACCAAGTCTTTCAGACTTTGGTCTTTTCCATTATATTGATGCTGAATATCCAAGAAAGGCAGACTCAAAGGATAATACTAATACTAATAATATATCTTTATTGTCATTGCACAGAGGTACAACGAGATTTGAAATGCAACTTCCATCCGATGTAATAACTTAATTAGCTAAAAATTTAGACACCCAGAGAAACAAGATTTAAAAAAAGTTATAGTATAAAGTGCAAATGTGTCTGTGCCGGGTCGATGTGCGATGTGACCATCCGAGGGAGACAGTTCATGGGGGTGGGGGGCACTCAGCAGGTCAGGTTCAGAGCAGCTATAGCTCTGGGGATGAAGCTGTTCCTAAGTCTGGAGGTGCGGGCGTAGAAGGCCTTGTAACGTCTGCCGGATTGTAGAAGTCAAGTCAAGTCAAGTCACATTTATTTATATAGCACATTTAAAAAACAACTCTCGTTGGCCAAAGTGCTTTACATTTGTTATAAGAATAGCACAAACAAAACAAACTACATACATATATACATGTAGCCCTCACTCAGAGGACGTCAGGAAAGGCTTGGGAGTATAGATAAGTCTCTAGTCTTGACTTAAAAGAGTCGATGGAGGGGGCAGTTCTGATGGGAAAGGGGATGCTGTTCCACAGTCTAGGGGCTGCAACCGCAAAGGCGCGGTCGCCCCCGAGCTTATGCCTAGACCGTGGGATTTTCAGCAACCCCAAGTCGACCGATCTGAGGGGCCTGGAGGTGGAGTGGTGGGTGAGAAGACTTTTTATGTAGGTGGGGGCAAGCCCATTGAGGGCTTTGTAGACATGGAGGAGGATCTTGAAGTTTATATAGAACCGCACAGGGAGCCAGTAGAGAGAGGCCAGGATCGGGGTGATGTGGTCCCTTTTGTGGGTGCCCGTCAGGAGTCTCGCTGCGGCATTTTGGACCAGTTGCAGGCGGGACAGGGAAGATTGGCTGATGCCAGTGTAAAGGGAGTTGCAGTAATCTAGGCGGGAGGAGATGAATGTGTGAATGATCTTTTCCAGGTCATCAAACTGGAGGAATTGTTTTATTTTAGCTATCGTCCGAAGCTGAAAGAAGCTAGCTTTTTCCACGGCATTGACTTGTTTGTCAAATTTCAGTGCTTAGTTCCATGGTGTAAATTCCAAGGTGTTCCAAGTTCCAAGGTGTAAATATCACAATAATGTGGCCTGGTCCAACCACATCCATGGTAAGGTCAAGAAAGCACCTCCTCAGAAGGCTAAGGAAATTCATCATGTCTCCAATGATTCTTACCAATTTCTACAGTTGCACCATAGAAAGCAACTTGTCCAGATGCATCACAGCTTGGAATGGCAACTGCTCTGCAAAAGACCGCATGAAATTGCAGGGAGCTGTGAATGCAGCCCAGTGAATCACACAAACCAGCCTCTCCCCTGTTGATTCCACCTTTACTTCCCGCAGCCTCAGGAAAGCAGGCAACATAAATCAAGGATCATTCACACCTGGATCATTCTCTCTTCTCATCTCTCCCATCAGGCAGAAAATACAAAAGCTTGAAAGCACATGCTACCCGATTCAATAACATTTTTTTCTCCAAATGTTTTCGGATGTCTCATATGCTGAGAATTGAATAGAATAATTGAAGTATGTATACAAACAAGGAATTGGCCTTGGTGCTTTGCACACAAGGATAACAACACGATATACAGTAGACAATTAAAAATAAAACATTAACATTTAAACATGTGAAAACAAAAATAAAATACCAGAGCAAAAGGAGGTTACAAACTTTTGGTTATTGAGTGGAGCTACTGCTCGTGGGAAAAAAACTGTTTTTTATGTCTGTCTGTCGCCTCCCAGAGGGAAATACTTCAAAGAGTTTGTGGCCAGGGTGAGAGGGGTCAGAGATGATCTTACCCGCTCGCTTCCTGGCCTTTGCAGTGTTTAGTTTGTCGATGGGGGGGAAGGTTGCAGCCAATAACCTTCTCAGCTGATCGAACGATGTGCTGCAGCCTCCGGATGTCATGCTTGGTGGCTGAGCCAAACCAGACCATGATGGAGGTGAGGGCGGACTCTACGATGGCCGTATAAAACTGAACCATCATTGCCTGTGGTAGATTGGGTTTTCTCAACTGCCGTAGGAAGTACATCCTCTGGGCCTTTTTGACTGTGGAGTTGATGGTGGCGTCCCATTTAAGGTCCCAGAAGATGATGGTTCCAAGGAATTTAAATGACTTCACAGATGTAACTGTGGTGTTGTTGATGGTGAGTGGGGTGAGGGGAGGTGGAGCTCTCCTGAAGTCCACTGTCTTAAGAGCATTGAGCTCCAGGTTGTTGCTATGGCACCAGGATGCCAGCTGTGTCACTTCCGGTCTGTAGGCAGATTCCTCCCCATCCTGGATCAGTCCAATGAGGGTTCTGTCATCCGCAAACTTGAGAAGCTTCACAGAGGAGTCAGTGGAGGTGCAGTCGTTGGTGTAGAGAGAGTAAAGGAATGGGGAGAGTACGCAGCCTTGCTGAGCGTTTGCGGGTCCGAGATGTGCTTTCCCAGCCTCACATGCTGCTTCCTGTCTGTCAGGAAGTTGGTGATCCACTGACAGAGGGGTTCAGGCACAGTCAACTCTGAAAGTTTGGAGTGTAGTAGCTCTGGCACAATGGTGTTGAACGCAGAGCTAAAATCCACAAACAAAATCTTTGCATAGATCCCCTAGTAGAGGCCTAGGTTGACTGCATCATCCACTGATCAATTGGCCTGGTATGCAAACTGCAGGGGGTTTGTGATATTTTTCAGGTGGACCAGCACGTCTTTCAAGGGTCTTCATGACTACGGAGGTCATTGTAGTCATTAAGACCAGTAATCCTTGGCTTTTTGGGTAAAGGAACACTAGTGGAGACTTTGAAGCAGGCAGGGACAGTACAGGTTTCCAGGGACTGGATGAAATTGTCTGTGTGGACTGCTGCCAGTTGTTCGGCAAAGCTTGAGGGTAGAGGGGGAAACATTGTCCGGTCCTGGAGATTTCTGGCTTTTCTGTCTCCTGAATAGCTTTTCCACCTCCTCAATGTCTATTGTTGGTGATGGAGAAGTGGCCTGACTGATGTTGGGCAGCAAGGAGGGGGTGGGGAGTGGAGAAGGGCCCAGACTTTGCAGAATGGAGTCAGGTCTTGAGTAGGTGTGAAGTGGTGATTGGGGAGGAGTGGGGGGGGGGGGCGGGGGGGGAGGTACATGGGGTTATGTTTCTGTCTATCAAACCTGCAGTTGAACTCGTTCAGGTCGTTGGTCAGCTGACGATTGTCTAAGGAGTGGGGGGTGTGGGGGGGTTCCCTCTTGTAGCTGGTGATTTCTTGCAAGCCCTTCCATACTGAAGAAGGGTCATTAGCTGAGAACTTCTCAGTACCTTTCCTTGGCAGCTCTGATTCCTCTTTTCCCAGCTTGTACTTGGCCTGCCTGTGGAGGTCTGTAGGCCTCAACTTTAGACTGGCGGAGCTGTCTGAGTTCTGCTGTAAACCAGGGCTTGTCGTTGTTGAACCAGATCTGGGTCCTAGTGGGAATGCAACTGTCCTCACAAAAGCTGACATATGATGTCACGGTGTCTGTATACTCATCGAGGCTTGTGGTTGCTTTCCTGAACACATTCCAATCAGTGCAGTCAAAGCAGGACGGTAGGCTTTCAATACACTTGCCTGTCCACTTTTCCATTGTTCTGACCACAGGCTTTAGCAGATTTTAGTTTCTGCCTGAAGGTCGGAATAAGGTGAACTAAACAATGATCAGAGGGGTGGAAGATTGCAACCTTTACGTGGTCCACCCTGTTTCGACGAGTGCACAATCAAATAAGATCAAATAGAACAAGTTGTCCTACAACTTTAGGCTGTGCACGCCATACGCAAGAAGAAGAAGAAGAACAATGATCAGCGAGACCTAGAGCCACCCGGGGAACAGAGCGATATGTTATGAATTGAAGATCTTCCAATCTACCTTGTTGTCGTCCTTACACTTTTTTTCAATCTGCATTCTCTAGCTGTAACATTCTATTCTGCATACGTACCATTGAACCATTGTATATTTTCTCTTTTGTACTTGTGTACCTGATTTTGTGTCTAGCTTTGATTAAAACCAACATCTGCAGTTCCTTCTTACACAGTAATCATGTATGGTATGAGTTTCTGGATAGCAGATAAAATAATATTTTTCATTGCATTGTGGTCCACGTGACAAGAACAAACCTTCTCTATTGAGCAGCTGCTCCCTCTTGTGGTAAAACTCAGAACAAAACATCCCACCCGACATTTGATGTTAGCATGTAACATGTAACTCCGATTCAAGTCAAGTCAAGTCAAGTGAGTCTATTGTCATGTGTCCCTGGTAGGACAATGAAATTCTTGCTTTGCTTGAGCACAACAGAACATAGTAGGCATTTACTACAAGGCATTCTATAAATATATACACAATGGTCAATATACTGATAAAGTGCAAATAACAGTATTGGCTAGTAAAGTTCAGTGTTATGTCCGAGCCAGGTTTAATAGCCTGATGGCTGTGGGGAAGTAGCTGTTCCTGAACCTGGTCGTTGCAGTCTTCAGGCTCCTGTACCTTCTACCTGAAGGTAGTAGGGAGATGAGTATGTGGCCAGGATGGTGTGGGTCCTTGATGATGCTGCCAGCCTTTTTGAGGCAGCGACTGTGGTAGATCCCCTCGATGGAAGGGAGGTCAGAGCCGATGATGGACTGGGCAGTGTTTACTGCATGCAAACGTTTTAAACTACTGTTCCACTCTTCTCAATAAAACTTTTTAACTGAGGAATCACTCAGTTAAAGTAAACGTTACTGAGATTTTTCAGCACAATGTTCTGTTTATGCAGCCCCTACAACTTTGATGCTTTTAAAAATTAATGTTAAGAACCATGGGGTTCATTTGGGGCCATCTATTTTAAAATTCCATTTTAAAATAAGTATCAATGAAAATTTTGTAGGAGTGAGTCTTGTAAGAAACCAGGAAGATTTAAAATGTCAGCATTTGTGAAAGATTCCAAATGTAAAACATACAATTTTCCTCAAATAAGCCTATTAGTCAATACAGACATGATTGTCAGAGTCATTGAATCAAACAGCATGGAAGCAGACCCATTGGTCCAACTCGCCCATTCCAACCAAGATGCCCCATCTTAGCTAGTCCCATTTTCCTCCATTCTACCCATATCCCTCTAAACTTTTCCTATCCATGTACCTTCCTAATATATTTTAAATACGGTGATAGTACATGCCACAAATACCTCCTCCGGCAGCTCATACTATATACCCACCACCCTTTGAGTGAAAAAGTTGCCCCTCAGGTTCCTATTAAATCTTTGATATCTTTTCCCTCTCATTTTAAATCTGTCTTTTAGCTCTTAATTCCTCTATCGTGGACAAAAGACTATACAATCACCCTATCTATTCCCCTCATGATTTTATACAACTCTATAAGATCACCCCTTAGCCTCCTGTCTTCCAATAAATAAAGTTCCAACCTTTCCAACCTCTCCTTATCAGTCATGCCCTCAACTTCTGGCAACACCCTGGTAAATCTTCTCTGTAATCTTTCCATCTACAGGTACAGGATACTGAGTTGGATGATCAGCCATGATCATATTGAATGGCCTACTCCTGCACCTATTTTCTATGTTTCTATCTTAATGACATAAATGTGTTGTGATATATCAGCACTTCAACTAAACCAGCTGGTGGCGCGCTAATTTATATGAAGGCAGGGAGTGGATGAGAATGGAATCCCTGACATTATAACAAACTGTGGGGCTGGTGTGATTCCCGGCATTACCAAAATAATCTACTTCAATCATAAGATGAAAATCCACTCCTACATCGGCAGTGGCATTTCTATTCACTGTACCGTGGCTGAATAGTTGCTCAGAAGCAAATTTGAAGTGAGGAGTTTGTTACAGTCTTTCATACCTACAAGTAATCTAACTGTGGACAAAAATGCTGGAGAAACTCGGCGGGTGAGGCAGCATCTATGGAGCGAAGGAAATAGGCGATCTTTCGGGAGCCGAAACGTCACCTATTCCCTCACTCCATAGATGCTGCCTCACCCACTGAGTTTCTCCAGCATTTTTGTCTACCTTCGATTTTTCCAGCATCTGCAGTTCTTTCTTAAACAGTAATCTAACTGTGATCTCCCTAATTTAACTAATTCAGCTTCTGTTTTTAATAATATCCACAATGGTTTAAGTGTCTGTCAATTACTGAAGCACATCCAATAAATTAATAAATATTAAACTAATACAAATTAATAAATATTAATAATTAATCATACAAATTAACAAATTGACACATTTAAAGGTCCTGGTATTTATGATTAATCAAACTTAAAAATGAATGTGATGCATGTCCCTTTTAACTTTACTGAACCGTCCTATACAATAGCAATAATAGCAGGCGGTGTTGTAATGTTGAAAGTTGTTAAAACAAAACGCAGAACAATTGATCGATGCCCATATTTCCTCAGCACAATAAAGTGATCGATTCGGAATATCGCCGGCTTGAAAATAGCATAAAACTTGGATTATTATTAGCCCAATAAAGCATCGTAGTTCTGTTGTGCCTTGCTGACTGGCTACACAATTTAAAGGTAAACTCTAGCTGGTTTCATTGCAACTCCATTATTTATTAACAGACATATTTACAGGGTGCTGCTTGATGGAATTCTAGAATTTCATCAATTGTTTTGTGAAATGATTAAACAATCTTGTTTCCGTCAGATGCTCCAATTGCCTGCAATATCGTGACATGATTTGTATTAGTCAATTGCTCATGTTTTGCAGCTTTTTGACGCAAAAAAACAAATTGATAATCACAATCAGTTCCTGTTTATACTTACAAGTTAATATTTAAAACATCTATAACACAATATTTCTGGCTTAACTTTTTATTTTTGTTTTTAAATATGCAGAAGGGTAACTAAACATTGCTGATCCGATGATCACATTGAATCCAACTGATTTCTATATTTTTTAAATATTCAAACTGCTGTTTCTATAATGTGTTCTATAGTTAGAGTAAATCAGGTTTAGATGATGGTACAAATATGGATTCACCACTTACATTGACAGACTTCCTGGCATGGTGCAATGTTGCTGCAACAAAACTAATCCAAATCTTTAATGGTTTATTGGGAATGATTGCATCAATCAATGCTGGGCACAACAATGGTGCAGATGACAGAGCCGTTCCTTCACACTGCTGGAGACCTGGGACTTCAGCCCATTGGGCCCAGAGTCTACACCACCATTGATCACCCGTCCACACTAGTTCTACGTTATTCCACTTTTGCATCCACTCCCTACACACTGAGGGGCAAACTATAGATGCCAATTAACCTACAAAGCTGTTTAGGATGTGGGAGGAAACCGGAGCACCCGGATGTAGCCCGCGCCATCACCGGGACAATCTGACAAAACCAGCGGTCAGGATCGAACCCAGGTCTCCAGCGCTGTGAGGTGACGGCTCCATCAGCCGCGCTACTGTTCTGCCCAAAATTGATATTTGTTCTGGCGAACGTATGACAGAGCATTGATTGAAGGTTGTCATAAGGGATAGTAGAATTAGGCCATTTGGCCCATCAAGTCTACTCCACCATTCAATCGTGGCTCATCTATCTCTCCCTCCTAACCCCATTCTCCTGCCTTCTCCCCATAACCGCCGACACCTGTACTCATCAAGAATTTATCTCTGTCTTAAAAATATCCAGACTTGACCTCCACAGACTTCTATGGCAAAGAATTCCACAGATTCACCACCCTCTGACTAAAGAAATTTTTCCTAATCTCCTTCCTTAAAGAACGTCCTTTAATTCTGAGGCTATAGCCTCTAGTGCTAGATTCTCCCACTAATGGAAACATCCTCTCCACATCTACTTTATCCAAGCCTTTCACTATTGTACTTGTCTCCACGCTGCTTCACTGAATTGCCCAGAGATTAATAAAGTATGTGCCAATTATTCATCAGTGATCAAAGAAAACTATATTTCTCAGGTTGTTTGGGGAGGTGGTCATGGGGGTCACACAACACTGAAGCAAACCTGCTGGCACACCAACTCTGCACCACCAACCACCCATTTTATACTAATCCCATTTAACCCTGTACATACACGTTCCTATCAATTTACGCCAGGTTTTAGGGGGGCAGCACAGTGGCGCAGCGGGTAGAGCTGCTGCCTCACAGCGCCAGAGACCCCGGGTTCCATCCTGCCCTCAGGTGCTATCTGTGTGGAGTTTGCACATTCCCCCCTGTGACCGCGTGGGTTTCCTCCGGGTGCTTGGTGTCCCTCCCACATCCCAAGGACGTTTTTGTAGGTTAATTGTTCTCTGCAAATTGACCCTCAGGTGCGGGGAGTGGATGCAAAAGCGGGATAGCATAGAACTAGCGTGAAAGGGTGATGGATGGTCGGCATGGACTCGACGGGCCAAAGGGCCTGTTTCCGTGCTGTAAGCAACCACTAAGGGATAATTTTACATTGATAGATTAAATAAATAACCTGCACGACATTGGGACATGTGGGGGGTGGAGCCCACGTGGTCACAGGGAGAGCGTGTAGTTTCCACACAGAGCACCTGAGGGCAAGATCGGACCCAGGTTTCTGAAGTGTGAGATAGCTGGTGCCAATGTGCTGGGGGATGGATTGAGAGCAGCTAGATACTGTATGTTGAGGTTGAAAGGTGGGAATGCAACTCCATTTAAAACAAGGATTCCATTTAAAACAAGGATACCAGATGCTGTTATCTTGAGTGAGATTCAAACAGCTGGAGGAAATATTTAATCTGATTTGGAGATTTTGCAGCACTGTCTTGTATATATTATTCATTGCCACTGCCTGCAACCTGACCCCCCCCCCTCCCCCACATTAATACTCTGCTACTGGGGTGAAGTTGTTGACCTGCACTCAGTGTACATCTGTCAGCAGGTCAGGCAGTATCTATGGAAAGAGAAAACATCGTTTTCAGTTTCAGTTTTAGTTAGTTTTAGGTACAGTATGGAAATAGGCACTTCGGCCCAGCAAATCCATGCTATCGATTCAATTCAATGATAATTTGATTATCTGTTCAGGCTAGTTCTATCTTATCCTATTTTCTCTTCCACTCCCTACACATTAGCGACAATTTACCTAGGCCATTTTTTACTGTATATGTTTGGGATGTGGGAGGAAACTGGGGCGCCCGGAGGAAACCCATGTGGTCACAGGGAGGATGTGCAAACTCCGGGTCGAAGATCCTTCGTCAGATCTGCGACAATCCATTTACAAACTTGTTTTTTTGTCTCTCTTTCCCACTTCGGACATTTTTCTTTTTGGCCGGTTGTGTGTTTTCCAACATTTTCTGATTTCAGTGTCTGTGGTTTTTGTTTTAACGTAAGGTTGCCGGTGTTGTCTGCCCTCCCTTTCCTGTTGGAGATTTATCAGAAGTGGAGCATCAGCAGAGCCATCTCCATTATTAAGGACCCCTATCATCCATCTCACCACATCTTCTCCATTCTGCCATCTGGGAAGAGGTACAGGAGTATCTGCTGCAGAACCAGCAGGATGCTACACAGCTTCTTCCCACAGGCAATAGGACTGGTTAATGGACTGTGTCCCCTCCCCATACAACAACACATCTAACCCCTCGCCCATACTTTGACAGCTAGGCACCTGTCAAAGCAAAGCCACTGTTCGGTCTGAATGTCTGTTTTTATTTCAATTATTAGGCCTATTTTAGATATGGTCATTTTAATTTTTAAAGCTATATGTATTTATTCTGTTTTTATTAACTGCACTGACGGGAACTGATTGAGAAACAATTTTTTGTTTCATCTGTGTATGTAAGTACTCAGTTAAAATGACATTAAAGTAAATACTGAGCAATACTGCTACAAGTTTCAGATAAAATGGTTATTTCGCATTAGCCGAAGCGTTGAGCAATCGTTTTCATCGGGGAGCCCGGGACCATCTTACCTGTCCTCAATGGATACATACATGTCCCCAAAGATGTTGCTGCAGTGTGATTTGTTTTCCTTCTCTGTTTATTCATATTACTGTAGAAGTACCTTGAGGTGGTCTTCCTCAGGCCAACACTTTTAATGAACTTTTTTTAACAAATGATAAATTTGTGATTTTGCCACATTAAAGAACTTGGGAAACCAAGATGCCTTGGAAACGTGGTGACTCTTCATGTGCAGTCCCAGACATTCCCAGTCCCAGTCACGTGCAGTATCATCCATTACAGATGTTCTACTCATTTGTTGTTCAGCTGGAAAGGGTGAAAAGATATAGGATGTTGCCAGGACTCAAGGGCCTGAGCTATAGGGAGAAGCTGAGCAGGCTAGGGCTTTATTCCTTGGAGTGCAGGAGGATGAGGGGCGATCTTATAGAGGTGTATGCGATCATGCGATGAATAGATCAGGTAAATGCACAGTCTTTTACCCAGAATAGGGGACCCGAGAACCGAAGTTCATAGGTGTAAGGTGAGGATAGAAAGATTTAATAGGAATCTGAGGGGCAACTTTTTCTACACAAAAGTTGGTCGGTATTTGGAACGAGCTGCTGGAGGAGGGAGATGAAGTCTGTACTATCACAACATTTAAAATATATACAGACAGGTGCATGGAAAGGATAAACTTAGAGTGATATGGACATAAGGCAGGAAGGTGGCACCAGTGTAGATGGGACATGTTGGTCAGCATGGGCAAGTTGGGCCGAAGGGCCTGTTTCCACACTGCATGACTCTTAAATCTCATGTGTACAGCTGGATATTGCTCATGCATTTCATGGGCTCTGATTGAATTGGAAAGCTCGCAAGCAAACGATTCTCACCGCAGCTCAGAGCACGGGTGGCATTAATAATCCATTACCAAGACTGAAGCACCAACAATGCCAAACAGACTGATGACAGGTTCGATCCTGACTACAGTTGCTGTCTGTCTGTACCTTCTCAGTGTGACTGTGTGGGTTTTCTCGGGTTCTTCTCCCGCTCCAACGACGTACGGTTCTGTAGGTCAATAAGGCTTTGATTAAAAATGTAAATTGTCCCTAGTGTGTAGGATCGTGTTAGTGTACGGGGTGATCGCTGCTCGGCACGGACTCGATGGGCCGAAGGGCCTGTTTCTCTAAACTAAGGCAAGCGGTTTCAGTCTGGGTCAAAAATAATTCATGCTGTTTATTCTAAATGATTCAATGGGTTGAAATGCAGTACTGAGAGAGATGAATTATTTAAGATGCCAGCATGCCAATGGAGATCCTTTCTTTTGAATGAAGAACTAGCCGAGCCTCCACCTACTGTCTAGGGTTTGAATGAAAGAGCCTTTAGTACCATTTTGAGGAAGAGAAAGGGAGTTATTCTGGTAACCAGGACAATGATAATCTCAAATGCAGATTATGTGATCATTATTATAGCGGTGTTTAGTTTAGTTTAGAGATTCAACACGGAAACAGGCCCCTCTGCCCACTGAGTCCGTGCCGACCAGCGATCCCCGTACACAAGCACTCTCCTAGTGCCACACTAGGGACAGTTTTTCACCAAAGCCAATTAACCTACAAACTTGTACGTCTTTGGAATGTGGGAGGGAACCAGCGCTCCCAGAGAAAGCCCACGCGGTCACAGGAAGAACGTACAAACTCCGTACAGGCAGCACCCGTAGTCAGGATTGAACCCGGGTCTGGTGCTATAATGTAGCAACTCTACCGCTGTGCCACTGGGCCGTCCTGTGTGTTTGGGAGCTTGCTGTTTGCACATTGGCAAGTGTTTCCTGTTTTTAAATGATGATCTGATTTCAAAGATGACTCAATGGCTGCGAAGCGACCAAAAGTAAATGTTTTTGAAGAAGGTTGGTCTGAAATCCTGCCTTTTATAAAGCTGATCCATGTCAAGAGAAAATGATCTTCACAACAGCAGCCGACAGTAATCTTTTCATAGAACACGTCATTTACAATACATCTAACCCAATACTGGTTGAGAATATCTAACTCAGCCCAGGCCAGCAATGCATTATAAACATCTTCCAAAATGTGTTAAAGAAGGAACTGCAGATGCTGGAAAATCGAAGGTACACAAAAATGCTGGAGAAACTCAGCGGGTGCAGCAGCATCTATGGAGCGAAGGAAATAGGTAACGTTTCGGGCCGAAACCCTTCTTCAGACTGATAGGGTGTGGGGAGAAGAAAGGAAAAAAGGAAAAAGGCGGAGGAGGAGCCCGAGGGCTGGGGGAGGGGAGGAGACAACCAGATGGCTGATGAAGGGGAGGCGACCGCAAGGGCTAGCAGAATTGGGAGAATTCAATGTTCAAGCCCCCAGGATGTAGACTGCCCAAGCGGAATATGAGGTGCATTTCCTCCAATTTATGGTGTTGCTCGCTGTGGCCATGGAGGAGACCCAGGACAGAGAGGTCAGATACGGAATGGGAGGGGGAGTTGAAGTGCTGAGCCACCGGGAGTTCAGGTTGGTTATTGCGGACCGACAAAATGTGTTGCTTGATGATATTACAGATTTGCTTGACAAGTGCAGAGCAAAGGTGTTTGACCTCAATAAGTCACTGGGCTGTACAGCAGTACTGATGGAGTGCTCAATTATTTGAGACGGCAGGTAGGTTTTGGACAAAGTTTTAACTAAGGCCCTATCTGCTCCCTTGTGTGTGTGTAAAATAATCCATGCACATTCTGAGAAAGAGCGAGTAACATTTGTCTCATAATCTCTATCACAAAAACAAATGATCTGGTCATCATCGAATGAATGGGTGTTTCCCAACAGCTCCCTGTTCACCTCTTCACGTGACCTTGGCTGACTGCGGAACGAGCAGGTCTGAAAGGAACACCATGGAAACAGGACCTTCGGCCATCCGAATCCCTGCTGATCACCCATTCACACTAGCTCCATGTCATCCCACCTTCTCATCCACTCCCTACACACTAGGGACAATTTACAGAGGCCAATTAACCAACAAACCTGCACGTCTTTGGGATGTGGGAGGAAACCGGAGCAGCTGGAGGAACCACACCCGGTCGCAGGGAGAACATGCGAACTCCGCACAGACAGCACCCGAGGACAGGATTGAACCTGGGTCCCTCTGTGAGGCAACAGCTTTACCAGCTGCGCCACTATGCAACTCTCAGAAGCAGAGTGATGCTCTCGATACCTTACATCTAAAGCTGCTCTACAAACCAGGAGCAAGAGATGACCTCTATTTCCCATGTTCACAAGAGTACAGCATGAATAAGTGTTGTTTTGGAAGCTCATTGACATTGGGCAGGGATTTGCTGCAATGACTTCAGTGCAAAACTAATTAACAAAACCAGATCTTATCAGTAATATGATGGCATTACTGATTGTGACACTATGTCACTTCCTGAAAATAATCAAACCTGTGAAAGGACTAACAAGATACTGAAGAAGGGTCTCGACCCAAAATTCTCCTCTATATAAACTTAAAAGCTGAAAAAATCCGCATTGCCAATGTTGTTCTGCTTTGTATGAATTCATGCTACATACACCTCATGAAGATATGATATAATCGTTGAGGAAGCGCTCAAATAAAATAGGTTTTGAGGGACTATTTAATTTAATTTTTTTTTATATTTAATTTAAACGGAGGGAAATAACATGTCTTCCCAATTCTAGACAAAAAAATATCCTGCAGACATTTAAAAAATCGTCAGTTTCTTTCATTTTTGAAACTTCAAAAGATCCTCACTACACTACAAGAATCTATTGGACAAGTTTAATCAAATTAAAAAGATGAATGACTTCTTATAAGCTAGATAATACCTTGTAACAGGAAATGTAATCAACATTCAGCTAACATGGTTGAAACGAAGAAAAGAAACAATTTAACTTTTTTTCTGAAGTTGTATACATTTCACCAAATACAATTATCACAGATACACAAGTAAAATTAACCAATTGGAAATACAATCTCAAACAGTGGGCACAAGGCTTATGCAAACCAGTTGGCTACTGAAACCTCTAAACGGCAATAATCTGCAACAATAAAAGCATTTATCAAAAATCCAATATGGCTCAGTGTTGTCAACCTCTCCCTGCAACCGAAGGAGTCAAAACAAGGATTGAGTTCAATGTGTAACCTGCTGCTTTGATTCAACAGTTCAATCATTAGTTGTGAAGGTTCATTGTCATATCCAGGAAAGTTAACAGCTTTTTCTTTGCCCATCAAAAGCGAGGTGTGTCAGTGCTAGGGGATGTGGAATAATGTTCAAGTATTTGCAAGGCAAATGAACACTTTTAGCATTCCAGGGGCAAGAACATGATGCCTCTTCTATGTCCATACTGTTTGATCCTTAACCCTGTCCTACCTACACCCTCTCCTCTACGACGCATCTCACGTTAAATTGCTAATTTAACGATAATTACAGTTGTCGGCTCTTGCTTCTCGTGAAATGGACACAGAGGGCCAAAACTCATTTCACGTCAGACACTCGGAGGCAAGGAAGCAGATTTTTATTTCAAGAGATGAGGGAGGCAAGGTTCCAAAACCAAGTTCCTGAGTTGAAGGGGCCAGCGTGTTGGTAGAACACACAACCGAGTCCCTTCGACAATACCACAGGTGGAAAAGAATAGTCACATTTTGTAAGTAGCAGCTTTTAATATATTTTCTATTTTTAAATATAAGGCCTGGAAATTCTTACCTGTTTGGCCCTGCCAATTGCACTGTTTGCCCGGGGAATTTCAGTCCCATTGAACTGAAGCCAATGGAATGAATTTCAGAGGCCAAGTACAATGCACCGTCACTTAGAGCAGGCGACCCTGCCAGACAGGGATGAATTTCAAGGCAAATGCATTATCCTCGTTCCTCCTGGCAGTCGAGTGGTGTGCCACGCTGTGTTACAGGAACAGAGGGGCTTCAGGGGAAGGGGGGGGGGGGGGCATGGGAAGAGTTGAGGTGTTTTGCACCGGGGCTGGGTGCCAAGGGATGGGAAAATCGGTCGGAAGAAAATAAAAAAAAAACGGTGGATTCTCCTCACTGTTCATTTCAGGTGGGACGTGTACGTAATTTGGATATTTTGGAGGGAATTGTGGAAACGTGGGGACAACAGGGAATTTTCTTTAGGCCATTGGATAGGCAGGCCCAGGACTGTGGCCCAGGACTGCAAGCCTGAACCCTTGAGGCCCACAGTTGAATGGTGCTGTTCGATCTTCATCCTCCAGCTTTGATGTTGGTTACCTGTCTGATTATCTGGTTAGCTACTAACTTAGATACAAAGTTAGATACTAACTTTGCCACGTTAGTGATTGGAACAAGTTCTTCACGTATCAAGTGCCCTCGTTTGAATCTTTCTTCAATTTCTATTTAATTTGGTGGCCCTCAAAACCAATATCTTATCACCACATCACCACAGAGTGTTGTTACCTCTTGCCACTCGGTAAATGCCAAGCGTAGCATAGTAGAGGACAAATTGCTGAGGATTTGTTGGAAATGAAACCCCCGCATGATGCCTCACCGACAACCTGTAGCCTATCCAAAGTTGTTGGCCGAACATGCTAAAGCCGGTCCCTGGATTGGGTGCAATTGTGTCACGTAATGGATGGATAGGAGGACATCTGTCTTGATAGGAAAAGTGGTTGTGTAAACGGTACATCTATCTATTCAAACAGCAGCACGCACCCTTACACCATGCCAACCATACTCCAGTGATAGAATCGTTACAATATGCCCCCCTCGCTCCCCCCCCGGCATGGTAACAAGCGGGATAAAGGGGGCCAATGTCATTCACACACCTGAGTGTCACTCTAGTCTCCAAATGGGAGAGGCAATTCTCTCCCTTATGATATGACTCAAGGTTGCCGAGATACCTCAACCTCGTTTCAAATGACAGTCAAACTGAAGAACTAATTTGTTCTTGGGCACAGACCTGTGATGATAAAAGGGTAGAGTTAGGTAAATCTCATTCTAAAATATATTCTCTGCTGGAATGGTTTATTAAGTATATTCCTTGCACTGGAATCCTCCATCCTGTGAAGAATTCATTCAGTCACAACATCAGACATTGGCATCTGTAATACACAGCTCCAGAAACGGATCGGACCGTGGAATAGTTCTTGGTACAGTGCAGTCTGCTTTGTACATTTTATACTACAAATTACAAGGGCTTCAGCCAAACATCTACACAAACACCCACCTTTTTCTGTACATATGTAATGGCAATAAGTGGGAAGATCTACCAAGTATGGCACAATGAACAACAATAGGAATGAATGATAAAGCTTGGTAGATCTGAATAGGTACAATAGAAAAACTGCAAAACGTAACATTTTCATTGTCTTTAACTTTGCAACCATTGCCTTCATTAGTCCATAACAGTGACAATCATTCAACATTCCATTCCAAATTTTCTATATTTGTTGCATATTCCACTTCATTTTCACCTGCTCATAGACAAATTAATGAAATTTGGTTTATAATTATTTTTTTTTTAAATTACACATCTAAAGACAATCTTTGTTAAGACAGGTCCTGGTAACTTCACACTATGCAGATATAAAAGGACATCAGCTTTGTTAACATGGCGCCACAATGCTTTTAATTACAGAATGAAATAAAATGGAAAGGTCGAAGAATGATTACGTCATCTGTGAAAATAAATCGCACGTGGAGCAAGAAAGAAAAACACGCAGTCTTCAAGGATTCGACTTGTGCCTTCTCACTCATGACGTAATGGCAAGCGAGACTTCCTGGTAGTCTTGAGTCATCAAGGACGTGTTACCAACAGAAACCTTGCAATTTACTTTTGAAACGCGGATGCCCTTGGTGAACATTCATCGGTTCGAGCAGTTTGATATTATTTAAACTAATAAGCCGAATGGGAAATTACTAGTTCTGTGCCTTGAGAAACAAGTTCAATCTAGTCAGACCAGTTCATTGCAGCCCATTCATAATGCACTGGACAAATTCAATTTGGCCATCTGTTCCAAAGTGACTTGGCAAACTGTTATATGTAAGACAATAATGCAAAAATTCCCTTAAACACAACCTCTTGCACTGAGTGCAACTGGTACAAACCTTTCAGAGGAGGACAAACAGGAAAAATGTCCATTTTTCAAGACCTGTTGCTCCTGCATGAAAGTTTATTTTAAGTACAGGTGATGTGATGATATTTTCTTATCTAAATTGCATTGGAATTCTTCAGCGATTCTAAACTCGACTCCAGTTCTGTTACCTGCGTGAAGAGCAAATATTGGAAAATTGGAACATATTCACATTAGCTGTAAGCACAAGGTTGAAATCAATATTACCAACGTTATTTTACGTTTAAAGTAAAGATGGTTTGTGGAGAATTGCCTTCCCTTGGAGTAGGGCACTCTGGGTCTCATTTTGTTCGAAGACAGACACTAAATGCTGGAGCAACTCAGCGGGACAGGCAGCATCTCTGGAGAGACGGAATGGGTGACGTTTTGTTTTTGGTTTTGAATTTTGTTCACTGGATTGGGATTAATCTCCTACCCTTGAAAGTTATTTTTCTTCTGCAGTCTTCTAACAGATCAATATGCTTTCTTCTTGTTGAAAGAAATAGTAAGTTCCAAGAAATAATATTACTCAACAATGTTCAGAAATACAGCATGGAAACAGGCCCTTGGGCCCACCAAGTCCATGCCAACCAATCATCACCCGTTCACACTAGTTCTATGTTATCCCACTTTCTAATCCACTCCTTCCAGAGGAGTTAACCTACATTAACCGTATGGCTTTGGGATGTGGGAGGAAACCGAAACATCTGGAGGAAATCCACGCGGTCACAGGGTGAACATGCAAACTTTGCAGACAGGACCCGAGGACATTTGCCGATACTGTTGCCTTTTAACCAGCACTGTTATAGTGGTTTGCTTGGGGTTATGAGCCCAAATTTTATTCCTAAACCCCTAAATAGTACCTACGATATTCAGTATTCCCTTTTAATCAAGACAGAAATTTGCGAGTCACGACATCAAACCACTGTTCAGCCAACTATTTACATTGGTTTTTTTTAACACTTGTTCTGTCCGACAG
>CM075986.1:22530525-22591329 GCA_038087875.1 Malacoraja senta | reverse complement strand
TTACACACACACACACACACACACACACACACACACAGTTTTAAATATAGATAGATTTTTAGGAAATTTACAATGCAATTTCTGTATAGAATTGACAAATTTCACTAAAGGACACAAGGTGCTGGAGTGATTGAGTGGGTCAGGCAGCATCTCTGGAGAACGTGGATAATTGACGTTTCTAGTCGGGACCTTTCCTCAGACCTGAAACGTCATCTATCGATCTTCTCCAGAGATGCTGCCTTACCCGCTGCCCTTTTGTGTAAACCAGCATCTGCAATTCCTTGTTTCTACGTTTTGACAAATGTCACTGACAAATATTCATTGATAAATGCTCACACAAGAATGTCACTGATACATTTTCCATCGTCATCAGCCATACCTTATTCTGAAGTTTCTCAATCTCCTCTTTGTGTGAATTTTCAGTTTCTTCCAATGTTCTTCTTTGAGCTGTTTCCTTTTTCAGAAACTCTATTTCCCTAAAAAATACAATAGCCATGAAAAATGAACATTAACATGCAAATTCTATACTCCATGACAAAGTACCATTTTCCTTTCTGTTGTGCCATTTGTTATTTATTACTGGCAAAGTTGATATATGGGACTTTAATATGCTTATATTATATTCCTCTACTTGCAAATGCCACATAGATATAAATAATTACACTACCATCTGCCTCCTATTTGCACAAGGGCATAAGATGAATATATTTAATATTTCCTCACAAGCTGAAAAGTCTATTCCTTGCAAATTGAATACTGTGGAGGCAAGGATGTGCAGATGCTGGAATCTGCAGAGAACACAAAGTGCGAGAGGCACTCAGCGGGTCAGAGCATCTCTGGAGGACATGGATAGGCGATGTTTTGGGCCAGGACCCTTCTGCAGAGTCATGGTCCCGACCTGAAACGTCACCTACCCATATCCTCCAGAGATGCTCCTTTACCTGCTGAGTTATTCCAGCTCTTTGTGTTGTACATGTTGAATACCATGTTCCTTTCAATGTTCAACAGTGTAGCAGGATAAATATGCATCATTGCACATGTACAAGTAATTGCCTGATCTGAATAATTTTCTGTTAAGTTGAATGCATCTGTCTATTCAGCAAAGGCTCAGAAGCAAATCCCACCCACACACAGATCAGAGATTGGCAGCTTATTAATAATACGGAAGTCTGAAGCTGTGCAGTTGAACGAAACAAACTCCATTACAGATTTAAGTTCTTTGTTTTTCTGAACCTTTCAAACAATTTTAAGTGGTTTTAACAAAAGGGAAAATAAGAAAATAACAAAGCCCTTGACATCCTCTTGAGCAGAGCGGATAACTTATGTTTAAAGAACAACCGTAGAGTCATGGAGCACGGGAACAGGCTCTTCGGACCAACTTGTCCATGCCAACCAAGATGCCCAATCTGCACTTGTCCTGCCCGCCTGCATTTGGCCCACAACCCTCTAAACCTTTCCTATCAAGGTACCTGTCCAAATGTCTTGTAAATGTTATGGTACCCGCTGCTACTGCCGCCTCCCCTCTCATCCCATGTTCCCATCTCCCTCCAAGTGTATAAGTTGCTCCTCAAGTTCCTATTAAATCATTCTCCTCTCATCTTAAAGCTAGGTCCTTTGGTTCTTAATTCCCCCTACTCTGGGTAAACGATTCCATGCATTCAACCTATCCATTCCCCTCGTGATCTTATACACCTCCATGAGATCACCCCTCATCCTCTGAAACGTGCCGAAAGTCTTCTTGACCACCCTATCCACCGGTATGCTATTTTCAAGAAACAATGAACCTGCACTCCTCGATAAGATCACCCTTTATCCTCCTGTACACCAAGGGGTAAAGTCCTAGTCTGCCCAATCTCTACTTTTTGGCTCAGACTCTCAACTCCTGGCAACATTTGCATAAATGTTCCCTGCACTCTTTCCAGCTTAACAATATAATTCCCATAGCAGGGTGACCAAAACTGAACATAATACTTCAAATGTGGCTTCACTAACGTCATGCACAAGTGTAACATTATATCCCAACTATTATACACAACACCTTGACTGATGAAGGCCAATGTACCAAAAGCCCTCTAGACCACCTTATCTACCTACATCACCACATAACAGCAGAAGTGGTTATCCCTTTGATAACTACAACGCTCTCAACTCTTGACGCACACTAAAAAGAGGCAAGTGGTGAGAATTTCAGGATCTAGGCAATTATCTGTTGGAATAGGTCACTTGCCAGTTAATGACGGGGCTCGACTCGAATCGTCCCCCATTCCTTCTCTCCAGAGATGCTGCCTGTCCCGCTGAGTTGCTCCAGCATTTTGTGTCTATCTTCGGTGTAAACCAGCATCTGCACTTCACTCCTAGACAACGAACCCACCTGATTGTTGGCCCATTATAATTTGTATTGCAAAAGGGAACCGATCCACTCCAACACATCACCCCCCCCTCCCTCCCCCTGCCCCGGGGAATGAAGGTAAAAATATCCCCCACTTCTGCGGGGAGCATTTCTTACTTCTGCTGGTATTCCTTAATCAGGCGCTTTGCTTTGCTGTACTTCCTCTCCAGTGCCTGGTACTGAGCCTGTGTCTCCTTCAGATGCTCATCCACTGCCTGGCAGAGTGTCTGCGCTTCCATCCAGTAACTCTCCAGCTTCTCCATCCGCTCCTTGTTTTCCTCAACACTCTGCTCCAGCTGGAGTTTTTCCCTCCGCCAACGCATTTTCTCCTGTTCCGTCGAATGGAGCTGCGCAGAGGCACAAGCACAGCGTGAACATAAGCACCCAGTTAACCCAGAGCGCCGTGAAGAATGACGACTCCAGCATTAATTTACCTGCACACATAATAGCTACATGGGCGGCACGGCGGTAGAACTACCGCCTTATATCGCCAGAGACCCAGGTTCAATCCCGACTCCAGGTGCTGCCTGTACGGAGTTTGTATGTTCTCCCTGTGACCGTGTGGGGGTTTTCCGGGAGTTCCCAGTTGCCTCACACATTTGGAAAACATACAGGTTTGTCGGTTAATTAGCTTCAGTAAAATTGTCTCGAGTGTGTAGGATAGTGTTAGTGTATGGGGATCGCTGGTAGGCACAGACTCGATGGGCCAAATGGCCTGTTTCCATGCTGTATCTCTAAAACTAAAAATTAAAAAACTAAAATAGACATTAAATGCACTCAGCTCACTGATGTGATCTACTTACATCAGCGATGTACTCAATCACTTGGATAAGTGGCAAACTCAGTATGGAATCTAAATCACTCTGCGCTAATATTCAAACAGCAGATAACATATTTGGCTCTCAACAGAGCCATTTTGATAAAATCCTCAAGGAACTTGGACAAAACTGAACAGCTCTAACCAGATAAAGTAAACATCACTGATGTGCATCCACCTATCACATGCCGAGCTATATCCCACCCCCACCCCTTTCCCAGCTTTCTCCCCCCTACTACAATCAGACTGAAGAAGTGTCCTGACCCAAAATGTCACCTGTCCATGTCCTCCACAGATGCTGCCTGACCCGCTGAGGTACTCCTGCCCTTTCTGTTCTCCTTGATTAAGTAATTAGTTGTTTAATTTAAACAATTCAAAGATTTTGTTCAATAGTTAATTTGATGGAAATGCAAAAACCACTGTTGGTATAAAAGCACTTGCAGAAAACGTAAAGCTTTAAGTGGGCAAAGGGACCATTACTGATGTGTACCAAAACTGCAAATTCATAGAAGAAAATTAGCATGCCAAGCAAGTTCTAAACCAAGAACTCCTGTCTGAGCTACGTACTGACCACTTGCTGAATACATTAGTCATAGGGAATCAGAGAATCCACACATAGTTCATGATTGATCTTTAAGAGTTACAAGTTCTCCAGTAAAAGATATGCTTTTATGTCACATGCAGTAAGCATCTCGGGGGGGGGGGGGGGGGGGGTCAAGGAAAGAGCGTTCACGTCGCGGCCCTGTTTCCACCAATCTTTCCACCACCACGTACAAGAAGCACAAGAAGCACAAGACAGACACCATTGTAGGCAGATGCCGAGATGTGTGTTCAGCCCTGGCTGAACAACTTCTAATCTTGTGATGTAGACTCGATAAGAAGAAGCAGCATCTCAGGAATGGGGATTATAGTAAACTTGAGTAAAATTACTTGCAGCAGAGTGGCCAGACTACATTTTCATTCAACCTCATCCCCATCGATGTCTCATTCTCACACCTTGCACTTCCTTATCTCTGTATCTCCCTCTCCCCTGACTCTCAGTCCGAAGGAGGGTCTCGACCCGAAACGTCACCCACGCCTTCTATCCAGAGATGCTGCCTGTCCCACTGAGTTACTCCAGCATTCGGTGTCTATAATCCAATGCAAACCCATATTCAATTTATTGTACAGGTTTCTGACACATCATGACAAAACGTATCATGCACAAAGTGTGGTGTTATATGCCAGCCTTCTCTTCATCTGTATCGGTCGCAAACAAATGATCCCAACTCCTGTCAATGTAAACATCACCAAAAGCAGCAAACGTACCTTTCTTTTCAGTTGCTGAATCTCGGCTTCGGTTACAGCGTGTTTTATCTGAAGCTGGCAATAAAGCACAATATGATCACTGATAGTCATGTACTTTCATTCATCATTCAACTCAAATTTCACTGTACCTTAATTGGCACATGTGACAATTGAATCTTGAATCTTCTAGCCATCCGTCACTCCATTTTACCCACTCACTCTAGACCAATATTGTATAAAGAACGGACACAAGTGCAATTTTTCGCATCAAATTTTCGCATGGGAACATTCTTGTTGAGGAACAAGACATTTTACCACTCCAGCCATAGACCAGGTGAGGGGGCAGGGGTAAAATTGGATAGCACCGGACTGGTTGGCTGTAGGTTGCAAACAACCCCTGCAAGCTCTGGCAAGATCAATGAGCTTCATTTTAGAACAGGAATTTAAAAGGATGAGAGGAGATCTTACAGAAACATATAAAATTCTTAAGGGATTGGACAGACTAGATGCAGGAAAAATGTTCCCCATGTTGGGGGAGTCCAGAACCAGGGATCACAGTTTAAGAATAAGGGGTGGGCCATTTAGGACTGAGATGAGGAATTTTTTTTTCAGCCAGAGAGTTGTGAATCTGTGGAATTGTGTGCCACAGAAGGCAGTGGAGGCCAATTCACCGGATGTATTCAAGCGAGTTAGATTTAGCTCTTAGGGTTAACGGAATCTAGGGATATGGGGAGAAGGCAGGAACAGGGTACTGATTCTGGATGATCAACCATGATCATATTGAATGGCAGTGCTGACTCGAAGGGCCGAATGGCCTACTCCTGCACCGATGTTCTATGTTTCTATGTTTCAGAGGTCTGCTGAGCATCCCCAGATTGTTTGCCAGTTGAAATAGATCTGAAGGTAAAGGTGATAAGCGTGGGGGGGAGGGGGGGGGTTGGATGGAGTGGGAGGGACGTTAGATTTTAGAGATACAGTGTGGAAACAGACCCTTCCGTCCACCGAGTCCGTGCCGACCAGCGATCAGATCACCACGTCCACCAACACTCCCCTATACACTAGGGACAATATACAGAAGCCAATTCATCTTCAAACCTGCACGTCTTTGGACTGTGGGAGGAATTGAATTACACCATTCGGCCTACCAAGCCTGCTCTGCTACTCAATCTATTTTCCCTCCAAACCCCATTCTCCTGCCTTCTCCCCTGTAACCTTATTAATCAAGAACCTATCAATCTCCGCTTTAAATACACCCAATGTCTTGGCCTCTACCACCGTCTGTGGCAATGAATGCCACAGATTCACCACCCTCTAGCTAAAGAAATTCTAGTCCTGACACTTACTGTCACTGAGATTCACACCATTAAGATTTTAGGCGCCACCACTGACAGACTGTCGATTCGGCAAGAGGAGTGCAACCACAGTCCCAAGGAAAGGTGACCTGCAACCTCCAGGCTCCTTTGAACCTCTGATTCCACCCACAAGGCACTCTAACTGCGAGTATATTGTCCCTAGTGTATAGGGGAGTGTTGGTGGACGTGGTGCTCTGATCGCTGGTCGGCACGGACTCGGTGGACGGAAGGGTCTGTTTCCACACTGTATCTCTAAAAAGACTCTGTTTACCCCAATTAATTCCGCTGTAAAAACACCGGAGGGATGCAAAGGGGAAGGACCTCTGGTAGATTAGCAGTAGACAAAAGTGCTGGAGAAACTCAGCGGGTGAGGCAGCATCTATGGAGCGAAGGAAATAGGCAACGTTTCGGCCGAAACCCTTCGTCAGACTGATGCAGAGAGGGGGGGGGGGGGCGGGAAGAAGAAAGGAAGAGGAGGAGCCAGAGGGCTGAGGGAGAGCTGAGAAGGGGAGGAGACAGCAAGGGCTACCGGAAATTGGAGAAGTCAGTGTTCATGCCGCTGGGGTGCAGACTGCCCAAGCAGAATATGAGGAGCTGTTCCTCCAATTTTCCGGTGGTGCTCACTCTGGCCATGGAGGAGGCCCAGGACAGAAAGGTCGGATTCGGAATGGGAGGGGGAGTTGAAGTGCTGAGCCACCGGGAGATCAGGTTTGTTCATGCGGACCGAGCGGAGGTGTTGGGCGAAACGATCGCCAAGCCTGCGCTTGGTCTCACCGATGTAGATCAGCTGATAGATTAGCAACTCTTGCATCCGTCACCAACAAGGGCTGGCAGCTGCAGCGCTGTTCACAGCATCCGCGCCATCAACTTGTCAAGACTTTTTCCGCAGCACCTTCTAAACATATGTTCCTCAGTGCTTACAAAGCCAGGGCAGCAGGTGCCACAACACATCACCTCCCACATTCTACTGTGGACATGTGCTGTTTTCCCTCATCATTGCCAGGTTAAAATGTTGAACTTTTAAAATTTTCGAAAATTAACTTTGTTCGTATTAAAAAACACGTACAGGACAAAAACCGTGCCGAACGTCTCCATACAGGGCGACACTGTTGTGCAGGGGTAGAATTGCTGCCTTACAGCGCCAGAGTCCCGGTTCGATCCTGACTACGGGTGCTGTCTGTACGGAGAGTGCACATTCTCCCTGTGATCGTGTGGGTTTTCTCTGGGCGCTCCGGTTTCCTCCCACACTCCAAAGACATGCAGGTCTGAAGGTTAATTGACTTCTGTAAATTGCCCCTAGTGTGTCGAATAATGTATGGGTGAACGTTGGTCAGGGCGTACTCGGTGGGCCGAAGGGCCTGTTTCCACGCTATATCTATAAAACTAAACCTAAAAACTGTCTTTACACAAAACACTTTTGCCACATATATGGCTTCCTGGGGTGATATCCCTTCCCTTGATATGATATCAATATGAACATTGACTTCTCTAACTTCAAGTAGCCCTTGCTTTCCCTCTCTCTCCATCCCCTCCCCCCTCCCAGTTCTCCCACCTGTCTTACTGTCTCCGACTACATTCTATCTCTGTACTGCCCACTCCCCTGACAGTCTGAAGAAGGGTCTCGACCCAAAACGTCACCGATTCCTTCTCTCCAGAAATGCTGCCTGGCCCGCTGAGTTACTCCAGCAATTTGTGTCTATCTGTGATATCCCTTTCCTTGTTTGAGGGGTAGGGGGTTCCCACTGGACTCAGCCCCTCAATGTCCAGCTGCGTAAGGACCCTAGACTGTGGTCTAGGGTCAACAGCCTTTGTATTTGCTGCACCAGGCTTCAGTGAGTCCCTCAGCTTGTACTCCTGCAGTCTGAAATGTCCACTTTGGTGTGTTCCTGGGAACAGCCCTTGAATCAGAGAACCCTCTGTTGCAGAGCTGTTCAGAATGAACCACGACAAGGACCCTTGCATCTTCCTCCAGATCACCTTCACCAACACACGCTCTGCAAAGAGATGGGCAACCATCTTCTCTCGAGAGGTTTGAACTCTACACCAGTGTTATGGGAGCACATTCACTGCAGATCGATAAGACCCAATACCATCACTTTAATGGAGACCTTGTTAAGGCAAGCACTCAAACAACAAGGTGGTGGTGGAGACAGATATAATAGTGGCATTTAAGAGCTTTTGGACAGGCACATAGATATGCAGGGAATGGAGTGATATGGATCATGCTGGGCATTAACTTGGCATCATGTTTGGAGGGGAGGGCCAGTTCCTTTGTTGTATTGCTCTGTGTATCTATTGCTCACCCATTATTGTCCGACAAATGGGGGTCAATTCAGTAGGTGTTTAACAGTCAAGTAACTAGGACGGGTCTGGAGTAACTAGAGGCATGACCACCTATGGGTGACAAATTCCCTCCCCCGAAGGACATTGCGTTGACCACAAGTCTTTCCAACAATTTGTAGCATCTATGGTCTTCATAAGCAAGACAAGTTGTTTGAATTCCACAGCTGTTTAAGGCTGGCATTTTAATGGTTTAAACTAGCTATATAGTTGATACAAGGAACTGCAGATGACAGTGTACAAAAAAAGATACAAAGTGCTGGAGTAAGGCCGCATCTGAAGACGGGCCCCGGTCCCGGAATGTCACCTATTCGTTCTCCACAGATGCTGCCTCCGAGTTACTCCACCACTTTGTGCCGATTGTTGTTTAGTTAAGACAAGCTGCTTAGTTAACTACTTGTGTAGTTGTTCAGCTGACTAGTAGTTTAGTTGCTGACTAGTTGTTTTGCTGTTTAGTTGCTGACCAGTTGTTTTAGACTAGTTGTTAAATTCCACAGTTGCCTTGGTGGGATTTTAGAATCTTAGAATCTTAGTCCAGTCCTCTAGATGTGAAGCCCACTAGTTCATCTGCTACAATAACAACCAACACAGGATTCATCCAACCATCACAGGTTGCCAGCTTAAAAACCAGCGGATAAGTACATCGGTGACTGAGGCTCTCAGGTTAACCATGGGGAGGTCCAGCACAGCACGCCCCTCTGGAGGACTCAACCAGCCAGAGACCGCTCACCTGAGCCCTCTAGGGGCTGGCCGCTGGATAACATCAGCACAGCCTTAACGATGACAAGGCTATGGCAGAGGGGGAAGGCTATGTTCCGGAGCCGATATGATCAAAATAAATGGTCATTAAACATGGCTTGTACACGTTGGAATTCAGAAGACTGAGGGGGGATCTTATAGAAACTTACAAAATTCTTAAGGGGTTGGACAGGCTAGATGCAGGAAGATTGTTCCCGATGTTGGGGAAGTCCAGAACAAGGGGGTCACAGTTTAAGGATAAGGGGGAAGTCTTTTAGGACCGAGATGAGGAAATCATTTTATACACAGAGAGTGGTGAATCTGTGGAATTCTCTGCCACAGAAGGTAGTTGAGGCCAGTTCATTGGCTATATTTAAGAGGGAGTTAGATGTGGCCCTTGTGGCTAAAGGGATCAGGGGGTATGGAGAGAAGGCAGGGATGGGATACTGAGTTGGATGATCAGCCATGATCATATCAAATGGCGGTGTAGGCTCGAAGGGCCGAATGGCCTACTCCTGCACCTATTTTCTATGTTTCTATGTTTCTATGAAAACTGGCGCAGTTGGTAGAGCTGCTGCCTCACATCACCAGAGACCCAGATTCGATCCTGACCTCAGCTGCTCTCTGTGTGGAGTTTGCACCTTCATCCTGTGACTGCGTGGGTTGCGTCCAGGTGTTCCAGTTTCCAACCACATCCCAAAGCTGTTGGGTTTGAGGTTTAATAAACCTCTATAAAATTGTCCCTAATGGGTAGGGTGTGGATGAGAGAAAGTGGGACAACATAGAATGGGATCGATGGACAGCATGGACTTGGTGGGCCAAAGGGCCTGTTTCCAGGCTGTACCTTTTGATCAAAACAAAAACATTTTGCGGAATGCTTGACGGATTATCAAATGCTTCCTACCTCCTTAAACTTGAGCACCAGCTTCTCAGGATCCAGTTCCACTGGAGAAAGCATATCTTCATTCTCCGCGAGATCGAAAACCTCAATGGCCATGTCGTTGTTGGCGAACATGGGACTCATCTCTTCTTCCTCGTCGTCTGTTGCGTACTCTCCTGTCTGGTGATGACATGAATGTTTCATGAGCCATGTTTGATCTTCCATCAAAATCAGTCAACAGACCAAGATTTACTGAGAAACAGATACTAATATCAGGGATATTACTTATTCAATGGAGACACAAAGAGCTGCAAAAACACAGTAGGGCAATGATAGAGGTGCTGCCTCACAGCGCCAGAGACCCCGGTTCGATCCTGACTATGGGTACTGTCCGTATGGAGTTTGTACGTTCTCCCTGCGACCACGTGGGTTTTCTCTGGGTGCTCCGGTTCCCTTCCACACTTTAAAGACTTACAGGTTTGTAGGTTAATTAGTTTCCGTAGAATTGCAAAATGTCCCTAGTGTGTAGGATAGTACTAGTGTACGGGGCGGAGAGCCTGTTTCTGCACAGCATCTCTAAAGTGTAAAGTCTAAACTTCAGATGCTGGAGCCTTGATTAAACACAAATTGCTAGAGTAACTCAGCGGGTCAGGCAGCATCTGTGGAGGAAAATGGACAGGTGACGTTTAGGGTCAGGGCAGATTGATTGTAGTAGGGGGGAGAAAGTTGGAAAAGAGAGGCGGGGTGGGACAAAGCCTGGTCATACAGTGAGGGGGGTTTGGTTGGCAAATGGGTGGCAAAGGCTAGAGATGAAAAGGAGACAAAGAGATGTCAGATACGGAGAGAAGAGGAGTGAAATAAAAAGGAGAGAAAAGGGTGTGAGCAATATCCATTTAAGAGTCATAGAGCAGCATGGAAACAGGCCCTTCGGCCCAACTTTCCCATGGCGGCCAAGATGCCCCATCTACACTAGACCCACCTGCCCGTACCCCTTCGACTCTCACCTTAAACATATGTCCTCCTGTACTTGGTTCCTTTACTCTGGGTAATGTTTTATTTTTAATTGTCTACTGTATATCGCGAGCAAAGCATCAAGGCAAACTCCTTGTATGTACACATACTTGGCTAATAAAATGTATTCAATTCAATTCAAGACTCTGTTCAATGATCCTATCTATTCCCCTCATGTTCACATACACCTTTATAAGGTCAACCCTCATCCTCCTGTACCTCAAGGAATAAAGCCCTAGGCTGCCCAACCTCTCCCTATAGCTCAGGCCCTTAAATCCTGGCAACATCCTCACAAATCTTCTCTGTAACCTTTCCAGCTTAACAATATACTTCCTGTAGCAGGATGACCAAAACTGAACCCAATATTCCAAATGTGGCTTCACCAACATCTTTTACAGCTGTAACATAACATCTCAACTTCCATACAATGCAGTGTGTTGAAGAGCAAATGTACCAAAAGCCTTCTTGACCACCCTATCTACCCTTGACATCACTTTCAAGGAACTATGTGCCTTAACTCCTCAATCCCTCTGCTCTACGACACTCCCCAGGTCCCTGTCATTCACTGTGAAAGTCCTGCCCTGATCTGGCTTTCCAAAATGCAACAGCTTGCACTTATCTACATTAACGTCAATTATTCCTCAGGCCACTTGCCCAACTGATCAAGATCCTGCTGTAATTTTTGATAACCTTCTTCACTATCTACAAAACCACCTACTTTAGTGTCATTTGCAAACTTACTAATCATGCCTTGTACATTATCATCCAAATCGATGATATACTGTAAAGAGCAATGGGCCCAGCACTGATCCCTGAGGCACACCTCTAGTCACAGGCCTCCAGTCCACAAATATAACCTTCTACTAACACCCTCTGCTTCCTTCCATTAAGCCAACTTTCTATGCAGTCGACTAGCTCTCCCTGGATCAGACCTCTCAGAGCAACTTACAATGTGGAACCTTATCGAATACTTCGCTGAAGTCCATAGACAATTTCTACTGCTCTGCCCTCATCAACCTTTTTGGTTACTTCTTCCAAAAACTCAGTCTTGAGGCAAGATCTCCCATGTTGATAACCATGCTGACTATCCACAAACAGCCCCTGTCTATCCCAAAGTATACATTTCTTATCCCTCAGAATACTCTCCAGTAACTTGCCTCCCATAGATTTTAGGCTGAGTGACCTGTAGGTCCCAGGCTGTTGCATACAGCCCTTCTTGAATCGAGGCACAATATTAGCCACCCACCAATCCTCCAGCACCTCACCCGTATCTAATGACAATTCATATCATGATTCAAGATGAATGTATTTGACAAAGAGGAACGGAGGAGCGGGTGTTAACAAAGTTTACACAACAGAGGATGTGATCAGACATTATGGATCTGTAGAATTTACTGCACACTGCTTTCTGTTTTAGTTATTTCTTTCTGCGTTATCTCCACACTCATGCAAATGAGAATGTGCAGTGCCATGGTGACGTTTATATGTAAGTGAAAGGAAATAAACCATACACACGTGACTGAGTGGAGTTGCTCCAATCCACAGTATTCTTTCACTTAGAAGTATGCCGAATCACAGAAACTGAAAATTCACACCACACACACACCACACACACACCGGCATTTCATATCTCCGACAATTGAAAAAGAGCTACTTAACCATATTACATCTTCATGAGTCAGGAGGAGTCCGTTTACTATGTGAGGTTGCAGACCCTCTTGGAATAGTGAATGGGCTGCCAGAAACAAAGGATGTCACAGGGTAAATTGCCCCTTGTGTGTACGGAGTAGATGTGAAAGTGGAATAACAGAACTATTGTGAATCGATGGTCAGAATGGACTCGGTGGGCCGAAGGGCCAATTTCCATGTTGTATTTTTCAGTCAGTCAATTCAGTCTTCCTCAGCCTCCTTTGTTCTACACACAAGTTTATTCCATCCATCCCCAGAGTAAAAATGTCCAGTCTTTGTAAATCTCTTCTCCAAATGTAGTGTAACGTAACATAGTGAACAGAACGGCAAGTAGAGCACAAACTAACCAACAACTAGTAAAAACACAAGCTCGCTACTCTTATATTCTTTACCTCAGCTCGTAAGTCTTTCGTACAACTTTGCTGACCTGCCCTACATCCAAAGACACTCTGCTCCACCAACAGTTCCAAAAGGGTAGCCAATTCATGCCATTTCTGCTCCACATACGTCAATGCGCTAGTTTTAAAATTGCCGCCACCATTTACACACATCTTGTGTTTCAGTCAACAATGATGATGAATATCTCACCTGTTTTTCTATGGAAAACAGGCAACTTTTAAAAACACCAACAATCCTGTTAAGGACCATTTCACACGCATCACGTACTTATACTGCACCGTCTCATTTTGCAAAGCAGATGCCAAGCATTCGCTCGGGCGACTCGGTGGCGCAGCAGTAGATTGCTGCCTTACATCGCCAGAGACCCGGGTTCGATCCTGACCACGGGTGCTGTCTGTACGGAGTTTGTACATTCTCACCATGACTGCATTGGTTTTCACCGGGTTTCCTCTCACACCCCAAAGATGTACAGGTTTGTAGGTTAATTGGCTTTGTTAAAATTGTAAATTGTCGCCATTGTGTGAGATAGTGCTAATGTACGGAGTGATAGCTGGTCAGCCTGTATCTAAAGATCTTTCATTTTCATCCATAACGTTTGCAAGTTCCTTTTGCTGTATGACCAGCAGTAGTCTGTGGAGTTTTGTTTAATTTTTATATCCTCCTCTGTGAAACCGATGTGTACATTCCTAATAACATCTCAAAACTAAAAGCACATTTAATCTTTCGAATCATTGATCTGAAACATTAAATCTGTTTCATTCTTCACTAATGTTGTCAGATCTCCAGAGAATTTCCAGCATTTTGTTGAATACAACATGATATATTCCACTCAAGTGTACCTCGCCCCTGTTGCATGAAAGCGCAACCTTACTGACATGGATCATTCAATATTAATAAAGGACTATTCACTGATTGAAATGTCTTAAAATTATTAATTGATATCCAGGTTAGAATTCGATTTTCTTAAGTGCCTTCCTGTTTTACAACACCAACTTGATTTGGCTTTTTTTAAATTATTTTAGAAGATGCAATAACGTGATTCCTTTTAAAGAATCAAATAAATTTGACACTTGAACTGACTGTAAATTTAACAAGGAGATCACAACAGCCAAGTACATTTGTAGTTACACTTTGCCAATAACTGTAACACCAACCAATCTCCCAGCTGATGACAACAATTTGCATTGATGTAGCATTATTAACTCTAATATTCCTGAATCCTCCACAAGATCCTCCTACAATGTTACGATTGATGAAAAACAAGATGCCAAACCTGCGTATTATTAAGCAGTGGTCTGGTGGAAGCATACTGTACATACCCTATAAGGGCTTATTAGTTACAAATTGCAAGGGCTTGGTTTTAACAAGAAGATTCCTAAAGAGGTAGAGGGGTTTATGGAAAATCTTCCAAAGTTGCGGAATTGCAGAGATTTAAATGAAAGGGAGGAGTTAAAGCAGTTGGGCAAAACACAAGTTGCTGGAGGCACTCAGCGGGTCAGGCAGCATCTGCGGAGGGAAATGGACAAGATTGCGTGTCAGACTGATAGGAGGAGGGGGCAGAAAGCTGGAAAAGGGAGGAGCGGGTGGACAGAGCCTGGCAAGTGATAGGTGGAGACAGGTGAGGGGGAGGGAGGGAGGGAGGGGCGGGTAGGGGGAGAGAATGGCAGATGGATGGAGTAAGTGACAAAAGGCTAGAGCTGAAGGATGTTGGATCAGGAAAGGTGGAGTAAAATGTACAGCTAGAGGGAGGGATTTGGAAACATAGAAACTAGGTGCAGGAGGAGGCCATTCGGCCCTTTGAGCCAGCACCGCCATTCATTATGATCATGGCTGATCGTCCCCTATCAATAACCCGTGCCTGCCTTCTCCCCATATCCCTTGATGCCACTAGCCCCTAGAGTGGATGGAATATGGATGGATGGAATATGGATGGAATGGGAAGGGGGAGGGGAAAGAGGGGGGGATAGAAAAGTTTTTGATGCAAAGGTCTGGAATTGGGGGGAGAGGGAGTGTTTGGAAGATTGAGGTTACAGAGGTACTGGAGCATGGAAGATTGAACAGCAGGATATGCATTTCAAAGTCGGGGCAGTGTTGGAGGCCATATCATTGGGTATTTTTAAAGCGGAGGTTGACAGTTTCTTGATTAGCAAGTGTGTCAAACATTACAGGGAGAAGGCAGGAGAATGGGTTGAGAGGGAAAGATAGATCAGCCAAGATTGTTTTACTGAATAGACTCGATGGGCGAAATGGCCTAATTCTGCTCCTATGACTTCTGAACATGTTTGTCAACATTTTCGGCAGCGTTGAGCTGGAGGCATGGCTGAACCAGGCTGCCAAAAGTAGTACTGGGCGAGGGAGGGGGGTTGCTTTTAAGGAAGGCCTGTGTCGCTTAGTCCCATTTCACAAATCACGTTGGTGCAACGGGTAACTGTCGGAGGGACCCACAGCCATGTTGAACCCAGTCAAACCTCACTGAGCATTGTGAGTGATGAAGAATGTTCCTCACCTCACCACCAGGTGTCGATATAAGCTCCCTATCGATGAATGTACACCACATCTCATAGACAATTCTGTTCTATCTCTCAAATGCTTGGAATTAGAGGAAATCAGTCCAAATCACAAATTGCTGCCTTGTCTTGGTCATGTTAAGTACCTGGTTGTCAGAATAGCTTCACATCTTTTATTTATCCTCTCCTGTGCTAAGGCCAGGCTTCAGGACTCGGACACTTCCTCATACCTACGCCTTTACTGTAATCCCACAAACAAACGACAGGCCAACATCTCCCAAAGCATCAGCAAATTCATCACCCCTCCATAGCTTCCAACATGATAGCTCAATAATCCTGCATTCCCTCTTTCTATCTCCTTCCCAAAATCCACAAACTAACCAGTGTGAAGAAGGGTCCCAACCCAAAACGTTGCCTGCCTATTCCTTCCACCGGTACTACCCGACCCCCAGTGTTTCACCAGTACTTTGCATTCTGCTCAAGATTCCAGCATCTGCAGTTCCAGCATTTGTATCTCCATTTTGGCACAGTGCTGGAGTTACTGCCTTACAGCGCCAGAGACTGGATTCAATCATGGCTATGGGTTCTGTCTGTACGGAGTTTGCAGGTTCTCCCTGTGACCATGGGGGTTTTCTCCAGGTGCTCCGGTTTCCGCCCACATTCCAAAAACGTGCAGATCTGTAGGTCAATTGGCTTCTGTAAATTGTCCTTATTGTGCCGGATAGAACTAGTGTACGGGTGATTGCTGGTCGGCACGGACTCGATGAGCCAAAGGGACGATTTCCACACTTCACGTTTAAACTAAGCTAATTTTCATTGAGCATCAGTCTCCACAGGACAGAGGTACATACTCAATAGTTGTTTTGCTCTCTATTACTGATGTGGGAACAACACTTACCCCTTCTCCACACGAATCCACAGGCCAGACTAATCACTTCCTGATTAGAACCTGCTGGAAAATCTGGGCACAATCCCCAAAATTGACAATGTTATGGATGGGACAAATGCCGGGAAGTAAAATCAAATGTAGGACCTTCTGCATGACGGGTAACTTCACTGGAGAAGGGAAAGGTATGAAACTTGTTGGAACTTCCTCCCCACCTACAAGCTTGAAGATTGGAGGTGAGGCAGTCTCCATCTGGTCGTGAAGAAAGGTTAAACTCTGCGGAACAGGCATGAGAGGAGGAAGCAGTGTCTGAAACTGGAATGGGGAAACATTTTTACAGAGTTTGTTCCAAACTAGACGGGTGGAGCTCTATTCTGACCCACATTTGTCGTGACCTAGTAGTGTCTGACGCACGATCACACTGCATCTTAAAATAGCGATTCAATTGTGTTCTGCTCCTTGGACTGCTTTCCAGCAACTTGCAGACTTAAAGCATCATTTCTCTACTAGATCCGCCCTGACAAAGACATTATAATTTGCTGTTTACCCACAGATGTTCAGTAAACACATTGTCAACAGGGCGGCACGCTGGTAGAGAGCCCGGTTCAATCCTGATCTTGGGTGCTGTCTGTGTAGAGTTTGCACGTTCTCCCGGTGACTGTGTGGGTTCCTCTCATCCCAAAGACGTGCATGTTGATAGGTTAACTGGCTTCTGTAAAGGGCTTCTAGTGTGTAGGTGAAATCTGATGAGGGAGGTGGGGGGTTGATGTTCAGTGTAGTCTCGGTAAGCCAAAGGGCTTCTCTGTATCTCTTTAACTTTAACTAATCTTTTTAAAGGAAACTCACGGGTGAAATAAAGACTTCTACAGCCAATTAAGAGTCTTAATCGTTGCTTCATATAATAGACTTTCTAAGCATGATACTCTGCTGCTTGTCCACCTGATTTTCTGCAGTTCCAGGGTGGTAAGTGGGACCATTCACCTGCCCATTGAGATAGTCCATCATGTGTCTTCACCAAGAAGAACACCTGCATCCAAGGAAGCCAACCCCTTCTGGCTGGTAACCCATTCAATCCCATTTTCCCCATGAGCGTCTACTTTCTTATAAGTTTATAGAGTTTCAACGGGTAATACTCCAACAAACATATGCAGATGCCTCGTAAAAAGGACTGGTTGCATCATGACCTGACACAACAATTCCAACGCACCCAAGAAGGTAAGAGGCTGTCTAGAGTGGTGGACTCGGCCCTACCCACCATTGAAAGCATCTACATCAGACACAGCTTCAAGAAGGTGGCGTCTATCATCAAGGATCCCGACAATGTCCTCTTCTCACTTTTACCATCAGGGCCGAAGTACAGATGCCTGAAGTCCCACTTCACCAGGTTTAGTGACAGCTAGTTTCCTACACCATCAGGTTCTTACCTGAGCTGCACAACCCAAATCCTACTTTGGCAACTGGCCACACACTCATCTCACCACTGCCATCGGGAAGAAGGTACAGAGGCCTGAGAACTGTAACGTCCAGGTTCAGCAACAGCGACAAACATCAGGCTATTAAACACTAAAACCTCATAAGCTATGAACTACAATAGACTATTATTACTATTATTGCTCTGTTATTCTGAGTTTTGTTATATTATTTATTAGGATTACATATTCAGCTGTGCTGCAGCAAGTAAGAATTTCATTGTTTTATCTGGGACACTTGACTCTTGAACACTAAGGATCTTGAATTACCATGGATTTGCTCTCTAAATGTGATTTGCACTGATCTCTTGTTTTACACGGTCCAGTAGGATTTGTGAGTAATTTGCTTATAATAATGTATGATTTATATTTCTGTGCGTTCCTTGAGTCTATGTGTCTACGGTCCTGCTGCAAGCAAGATTTTCATTGTACTTGTATCCCATCATAATTGTACATATGACTGTCACTTTGATTTGACTTCTTGGAGGCCAACCATTTTTGGGGAAAGTATGTTGCACTGTGTAAAATGATGCGTTTTAATCATTCCGGCCATTCTCATCAGGCGCCTTGAGGGGAGGTGGTCTTGTCTTGCTTTCCCAGGAGAGCAAATACTGGCCAAAGCCCAGGTGTGATTCCCCTCCCTTCTTCTCAAGGAAGGTCCATGATGCGTTGGATTCCTGGTAGAACCCATCAAATCGGCTCTAGTTGGGCCAATGCCGGGACATCTAATGCGGCCACATGCATAATCTTTTCAATTGCATCATTTACGTCATGAGCTTTGCATCAAGATGGAAAAACTTGGCCTTTACAATCAACAGGAAAAGAAATGCAAGAGAGAAAGCAGTTGGCCAAAGCGAGGCAATACAGATCTCACACCATGCACAGGTCTCAAATCCAAAAGCACTCCATTGTGGCAAACCTTTACCAATGTACGACAGTTGCTATTATTGTTATTGCTGTTGAGGGAACTGCTCTTTGCGCTGTTCACATTGTGTGAAAATAGTTCATAATCCTACAATACAGTTCAGAACAGAAAACTCAATTAAGTTCAACCACATTATACAGCAGATGGAAAAACACCCAAACTGTGTAACATATTGTCACATGAGGTATGACTTAGACTTTGATGCTCAGATGCTTTTCAGTCTTATTCTGCTTGGTCATCTGAGGCTTTGGAGCTTGCTAGTTGTTAATAATCACTCCTCTCAATTATTTATTGATCTTTGTTTAGGATTCAAAAACCTGCAGACAATAAATCACATCAGAATATTTTTTCAAACCGTCGTGGAAGAGTAAGCTGGAATGTGTGTAGAGAAAAATTACAAGGATAGAGCCAAGCTCAAGGGCCTGAGAGATAGGAAGATGTTGGGCAGGGTGGGACTTCATTCCATACAACACAGGAGGCTGAAGGATAATCTTATGAATAGACAACAGACAATAGGTGCAGGAGTAGGCCATTCGGCCCTTCGAGCCAGCACCGCCATTCAATGTGATCATGGCTGATCACCATCATGAAGGAAATAGATAGAGTGAATGTTATTCAGGAACGAGAGGGCATTGGCTGAAGGACAAGCGTGAGGTGTTGTATTTTGGGAGGTCATATGCAAGTATAAAATAAATGGCAGGAAACTTTAAGCCCATTGATGTAGAGAGGGATTTGGTAACACAAGTAAATAGTGTGGTAAGGAAGGCGGACAGCATGCTTTCCTTCATCGGCAATGACTATAAAAGTTTGGAGGTCATGTTGCATCTGTATAAAACTTCAATTATGCTACATTTGATTTGTTACATTTGAGTGAAGTTCAGATTAGAGTACAGAGAGGATTTGGAAGCTTCGGAGAGGGTGCAGAACAGGTTCACCAACATGTTGCCTGGATTGGAGAGTAACATCCTGGAAATATCAGACAAACTTTTGATTGGTTTATCTCGAGCGTGCGAGGCTGAGGGGCGACCTGACAGAAATTTATAAAAGTATATGTCTTTTTCCCAGGCTGGACATTTCAAATATTAGAGCATTGGTTTAAGGTGGGAGGGGGGAAGTTTAAAGGAGATATGTGAGGTGCGTTTTGTTGTACAGAGAATGGTAGTTGCCTGGGACATGTGATAGAAGTATATATAATGCCAACATCTAAGAGGCTTTTAGACAGGTACATGAACAAGATGGAAATAGAGGGCTATGGACACTTGCAGGGAGATGGGATGAATTAAACTGGCATCATGGTCGGCTCAGAAAGATGGAGAGGGTTTTGTAGTTACCTAAAATTGGAGAATTCAATGTTCATACCGTTGGGTTGTAAGCTATCCAAGCGGAATATGTGGTGTTGTTCTTCCAGTTTGCTTGTGGCCACATTCTGGAAATGGAGGTGGCCTTGGACAAAAAGGTCAGTGTGGGAATGGGAAGAGGAGTTAAAACGGCTCGCCACCGGGAGCTCCTGGAAGCATGGGGCTACTTGATTTGTCTAGATTAGTTCCCGTAAAATGGAAACCACAGTCCTGCAGATGTTTACTTGTGTATTTTGTGAACCACAAGTTATGTTTAGTTGAACTGTGGTTATCAGTGAGCGTGACCTGCCTACTGTGTTACACAAACGCCCCCCTGGGGCTCTGGCACACGCTGATACGTCAACACAAACCCAATTATGGTGAACCTGAACTTCGACTTGTTGTGTCTAAAGTGCTCTAAAGCTGCAGTAAGTAACAAATAAATACACTTGATTCATGAATTTGGACATAAGAGACAATCACTTCTGTCCACATATCTCCTGGCTACAGCTAGGTTGGGGTATACAGGTATTAAACTCTAATTTTGTCTTGGTCACATGAACCTTCCCACGGTTTATTCCTGACTACCTCCTTTCCTTTCACGTGGCCACACCATAAACATGTGATTTGTAAAGGGTGTCAGCATACACGCCAACATGCAAAGCTTTCTTTAATTTGGGCAGAAACACGGAGCTGCAGATACTGGTTTACAAAGAAAAGGACACAAAGTGCTGGAGTAACTCAGCAGGTCAGGCAGCATCTCTGGAGAACATGGATAGGAGACGTTTCAGGTGGAAACCCTTCAACAGACCGATTGTAGAGGAGGGAGGGGGGAGGGGGGGTGTTGCTGGAAGAGAGGAGAGGCAGGACAAAGCTTGGAAGGTAATAGTCTTATACAGGTGAGAGTGGTTTTTGATAGGCAGATGGACAAAGGGCCAGAGATTAAACAAAGAACTGCAGATGCTGGTTTACAGAAAAAGCGACAAAAAGTGCTGGAGTAACTTAGCGGGTCAGACAGCATCTCTGGGAAACATGGATACGAGGCCTTTCGTGTCGGGACCTTTCTTTAGACTAATTGTGTGTGTGGGGGGAGAAAGCTGGTCAAAGGCATTTGTGCGCTTGCCATGAATGATCAAAGACCGGCCAGCCCCTCGGTTTAGGGAGCTTGCATTCCAAGAAAACTGCCTGTAAGACAACTTTCCATCACGCAGAATCGCGTCATCTGCGTGAAGGAATGAGTGTCTAAATCAAATTCGGGCTTATTTATTTATTTATCCTATTCGCACATAATTTCCGTTAGAGCGAACTTCATTCCGCATCCCAACGTTTTTAATGAATTCTACAAGGGCGAATTTCCTTTACCCAAATGGCACAATAACTGGGAGGTTGCCTAAACGCTAATTGCTGAAGGCTTCTTTGGCCAATGACAGAATCACTGTTACCGGACAATAAACACTTTTTTCCTGATCATTAAAATAAAAATATCTGCTGGAACTAGGCAACCGGTGTGGAGAAGTTGGATCAGGGCATGATAGAGTTTTGTTACTTCATGGAAAGATCTGTGGAAATCCACAGAAATATAGAAAAACAACATTTACACTTTCTTTAAAGTTTCCACTCATATTCCAAAGCTTCAGTAGCCAATCCAGGGAGAGGTGACAACAATTCAGTAGAACATAGAACAGTACAGCTCGGGAATAGGGCCCTTCAGCCCATTATGCCCGTGCCAAACATGATGCCAGGTTAAATTCATCTCCAATGCCTGCATGTCATTCATATTCCTCGATTCCCTGCCTGACTCAGATATGCTTGTCTAAAAACCTTTTCAATACCTCTATTGTACCTGTTTCGACCACCACCCCTCGTAATGCATTCCAGGCACCTGCCACTCAATGAGTAAAAAATCTTGCCCGACATGCCCCCTTTAAACTTTGCCCCTCTCACCTTAACGCTATGCCATCTAGTCTTTGGTATTTCCACCCTGTGAGAAATGTTCTGACTGTCTACCCTATATAATTTTATACAAGTCTCTCAGATCTCCCCTCAACCTGCAGAGACAACTATCCAAGTCTGTCCAACCTCTCCTTAAAGCTGATACCCTCCAATACAGGCAGCATTCTGGTAAACCTCTTCTGCACCCTCCCCAACACCTCTAGTAATGGCGCAACCAGAACTGCATGTCATGCTCAAAATGCAGCCGAACCAAAGTCCTATAACGCTGCAACATGACATAGTCATTGCCTAAATCTGTAAACATGAGGTCTGGCAGAAAGAGCCTTCTGATGGAGGATGCTCAACTGCCGCAAGGGGGCACGATTTTGGGGGCCAATGTGTGAGTCGGCAGCATTAGGACGACATTTGCATCAGTCTGTCTATCTGTGTCAAACAAGTCTTGTTGTGTCAGTGTGAGAGCTTTATTA
The DNA here is from genome assembly GCA_038087875.1 of Malacoraja senta. Lineage (NCBI taxonomy): Eukaryota > Metazoa > Chordata > Chondrichthyes > Rajiformes > Rajidae > Malacoraja > Malacoraja senta. The sequence continues at coordinate 22,568,883 of CM075986.1, read as the reverse complement.
TGTCACTATGCTGCATAGTGGAACCTCAGAACAGAGGAATTAGAATTGATAATAGAACATAGAAGAGGAACGGGCCCTTCTGAGGAAGGACATTATTGCCATAGAGGGAGTGCAGAGAAGGTTCACCAGACTGATTCCTGGGATGTCAGGACTGTCTTATGAAGAAAGACTGGATAGACTTGGCTTATACTCACTAGAATTTAGGAGATTGAGAGGGGATCTTATAGAAACGTACAAAATTCTTAAGGGGTTGGACAGGCTAGATGCAGGAAGATTGCTCCCAATGTTGGGGAAGTCCAGGACAAGGGGTCACAGCTTAAGGATAAGGGGGAAATCCTTTAAAACCGAGATGAGAAGAACTTTTTTCACACAGAGAGTGGTGAATCTCTGGAACTCTCTGCCACAGAGGGTAGTCGAGGCCAGTTCATTGGCTATATTTAAGAGGGAGTTAGATGTGGCCCTTGTGGCTAAAGGGATCAGGGGGTATGGAGAGAAGGCAGGTACGGGATACTGAGTTGGATGATCAGCCATGATCATATTGAATGGCGGTGCAGGCTCGAAGGGCCGAATGGCCTACTCCTGCATCTAATTTCTATGTTTCTATGTTTCTATGTTTCTACACACAATGTTTGTGCTGAACATGATGCCGTTAAACCGATCTCATTTGCCCGTACATGATCCATATCCCTCTGTTCCCTGCACTTCCATGTGCCTTTCTAAAACCCTCCTAAATGCCGCTATTGTATCTGCCTCAACCACCACCACTGGCAATGTGTTCCAAGCCACCACCACCCTCTATGGAAAAAACTTCTCCATTAAACCTTCCCCCTCTCACGTTATAGCTATGCCCTCTAGTGATGGATATTTCTAGGTATTTCTAGAACCTAGGTAAAAGGTTCTGACGGACTGCCTGCCCTGTCCATGCCTCTCATCATTTTATCTACTTCAATCCAGTGTCCCCTCAACCTCCGACGATGATCTCCTTGTGCGAGGAAAAGACATTGCTCTGTCTCACCAAGAACCATTTCTGATGTGCTAGCATTGCTGCAAGAAAAGTAACAACATGGGAATTGTAACAAGGTGGGAATGATACACCTGATAACTCTTACCTCCTCATCATCATCAACGTATTGGCCGTAATGTTGCTCCATCATCTCCCTCTGCCATCTCTCCTGTTCGAGGGTTTGACGTATTAGCTGGGCGACCTCACTGGTTTCTCCAGGCTTCTCCCGTCCGATCAGAAACCTGAAAGCAATGCCACAATTCGTAAATATTTTTTGGTTATAGTTAATTTGCCAATATTGCAAAGCTTGCTTTTTGTAGTCAATATTTTTGAGCAGATTTCAAAACTACTGTAATTTGAGTAACTCTGCTCATGAAGGCAAACAGAACATAGAATTGGGACACAAGAAACTGCAGATGCTAGAATCTTCAGCAAAACACAATGTACTCAGGAAACTCATTGGGTCAGGCAGCATCTGTGGAAGGAAAGGACGGACAACGTCTCAGGTCGGGACCCTTCTACCGATTGATTGGAAGTATGAAGAATGATCACAGCCCGAAACATTGTCGGGGATATTTCCCTCCATAGATGCTGCCTGACCAGCTGAGCTCCTCCAGCACTTTGCGTTATAGAAACATAGAAAATAGGTGCAGGAGCCAACACCACCATTCAATATGATCATGGCTGATCATCCAAAATCAGTACCTCGTTCCTGCTTTCTCCCCATATCCCTTGATTTTGTTAGCCCTCTAACTCTCTCTTGAAAACATCCAGTGAATTGGCCTTCACAATCTTCTGTGGCAGAGAAGTCCACAGATTCACAACTCTCTGTGTGTAAAAGATATTCCTCATCTCAGTCCTAAATGGCTCTACCCCTTATTCTTAAACTGTGGCCCCTGGTTCTGGACTCCTCCAACATTGGGAACTTTTTTTCCTGCATCTAGCCTGTCCAATCCCTTAAGAATTTTATATGTTTCTATATGATCCCATCTCATCGTTCTAAATTCCAATGAATATAAGCCTAGTAAATCCATTCTTTCATCGTATGTCAGTCCTGCCATCCCAGGAAGTAACCTGGTGAACCTACGCTGCACTCCCTCAATAGTAATAATGTCCTTCCTCAAATGAGGAGATCAAAACTGCACACAATACTCCAGGTGTGGTCTCACCAGGGCCCTGTACAATTGCAGTAGGACCTCCTTGCTCCTAAACTCAAATCCTCTCACTATGAAGGACAACATGCCATTTGCTTTCTTCACTGCCTGCTGTACCTGCATGTTTATGCTGTTGGACATAGAAGGGCTCGGCTCAATTCTTGGTAAGGAGCAAAGCATTCCCCCTTTACTTACAGTTCAACAGCGCTGTTGTACCAAATGTACTTGTACCACCTCGGAAATGTAACAGCTTTCTCTCACAAAGGAAGTGGGAATGTGTGTAGATGGGGTACAGAAGGATTTCCCATGTTTAAATACTGCCTCTTGCATTACATTGCTACAGTTTCCCCACCCAAATATCAAGGTGGAAGCTATTGGGCAGAGCTAAACTCAGCTGAGGTTTTGGGAACGGTGGCACATTCTGTATCCATATTATGCACCATTGCAACAAACAAGCTCCAATCTTTCACCATATTGAGTGAAAAGCAAACTTTGTCCAACTCTAATATCAAGACCGCACCACTGTTTCCAGTCCATATGGAAGTCCAATCCAAGTGTGTAGGAAGGAACTGCAGATGCTGGTTTAAACCGAAGATAGACACAAAAAGCTGGAGTAACTCAGCGTGTCAGACAGCATCTCTGGAGAAAAGGAACAGGTAACATTTCGGGTCGAGCTCCTTCTTCAGACTGGCTGAGTTTTGTGCCTATCTTCAATCCAATCCAAGTATTCATTACTCTCGTCATAAAGAAGAAACTATATTATATCATTTCTGAAATGAACTATTGTATTGTGTGGGCTTCCCTTTGTCGGGCTCTGAGCAAGTTTTAAGGAGGGGTTCTGGATGAATAAAGGGCCTGTCCCACCTGGCCGTCATTTACGCAACATCATTTAGGCGACATCATGGCGCGTGGTGACGTAGGAAGTGACGTGCGGGGCGCCCCAGGATTTGGGGATACACAAAATCTTCGCGCGCCACGAGCGTGACGCGCAAATGACGCCCAAGTGGGACAGGCCCTTAATGCTCCCAACTCACTTCTCCATATCTGCAAGACGCCTGCCTGAATTAACATTCCAATTCTAACAGAGCCTTCCTACCTCTTCACAAAGGAGATTTCTCGTGCTTATGATGACCTGTGACATACTGCGAGTATTGGCTTTAGTTTTTAAAACTGTACGGTACTTCCTGCTAAATCTTGCCTCCTCATCCCCAATGACCAAGTACATCTGTCCTGTTTCTCTCAGAAGCCAATGCCAACTGTCTTTTCTATCTCTTTCAACAGGCTGTACGTGGGACTAATAAAATGATTTCCATCCTTTGATTTCTATTATTGCATTTTAGTGGGGGTTTTTGCACAACTTCAGTTTGCTCTACACGGTATGCACCATTCTGCTGGTTGGGGTTAGTCATTGTATTATTGTTGTATCTGTCATCATGTATCAAAAACTTGAAACCAATGCCCCACTATGTAAATATATTTGGTACTAGTCTTTTTTTTTACCAATATTGCAGCTTGCTTTAAATAGCCATTTTTTTAAAGTAGATTTCGAAACTACTGACATTTGAGTAACTCTGGTCATGAAGTCAAATAGAACATACAATTGAGAATCAAAAAACTGCAGATGCTGGAAACTTGTGCAAAACACAATGCACTTAGGGCAGTGGTTCTTAACCTTTTTGACCCCACGACCCCATCAGACATTCTTGGTCAGTACCATGACCCCCGAAACAAAAATTGAAAAAAACCCAGCCTGATTTATTAAAACATGTCTGCCAATACTCAGTCAATGGGATGGCTGAAATTGCTTCGCAGCCATCAGGCGATCAAAATGAGGAGGAATGCTCGACAGGCAGCACCTCATGTCAGCACCGATCACAAGCCTATTGCGTGCCTTCGTTTTCAGAGTTACCATGGTTAAGAATCCAGCCCCACAGCGATAGGTTGAGGGGGACTGGACCAATAGGGTCAGGGCCCTCTTCGAAAGGACAGGACAGTCCTTCACTTTTAGCCAAAACGTGGCGAGCTCGCCATGAAGTCACTCTTGAGCTGCGCATCTTCACGAATTCGGTAAAATTCAACCTTTGCAGCCACGTCAGTATCGCTGATGGCACCTTCTTTAACGGAAAAGGGTCGGACGATCCACTCATCACGAGAGCGGTCGTCCAGTCCGGGGAAGTAACGTTCGATGGCTTCACTAATTGTCAGGTGGGTTGAGATCTCCTCGTGGAAGTGGCATTCAGCATCTGGCGTAGCATCCAGGAGAGTCGTCATCTCAGGGAAGATAGTCGTGTCACCGTCCTGGACTCTTCTCTGATAAAGATGAATCTTCCTCCTGAACGCTGCCACTTTGTCACGAGCCGTGTGTAGCATTGGGAGGTTTCCTTGAAGTGACAGGGTCAAGGAATTCACCTCGGCGAAGAAGTCAGCCAAGTAAGCAACCTTCATCACGAACAGTTCATCCTGCATCTTGTCATGAAGCTGATTCTTCTTCTCAGTACACCCTCCCTCCAAGAACAGCGCTATTTCCTCTCGGAGATGAATCACACGATTGAGAACTTTACCACGCGAAAGCCAGCGCACCTCTGTGTGGAATATCAGAGTGAAATCGGCGCCCATTTCTTCACACATCGCTTTGAAGATTCTTGAGTTTGTTGCGCTCCCTCCAATGGGATTCACAATCTTCACCACATCTGAAAACACATCTCGAAGACCAGGAGCGAGAGTCTTCATCGCTAAAGCATGGCGATGTATCATGCAGTGGGTGATGGAGACATGGGGAGCGACATCCTTCACGAAGGCTTTGCAGCTGGATCTGCATCCGACCATGGAAGGTGTCCCATCGTACACACCCCGACAAGTCGTTCCCAGCCAAGCTCATGTTTGATGAGGAAGGCTTCCAGCATTCTGAACACATCTTCTCCCCGAGTGGTAGTGGCCAATGGCTCCTAGACAGATACTTCTCCTTCATGGCTTCTCCGTCGAGGTAACGAACGTAGACTAGCAGTTGGGAACATGAAGCAACATCTGTTGACTCGCCCAGTTGCAGTGAATACACTGGACTGCTCTTCACAGTGCTCACTACTTGCAGCAGAATATCATTACTCATATCTGAGATTCGACTTTTGACTGCGTCATTCGAAAGGGAAATCTGCCTGAACTTGTTTGACTGCTGTTCCCCCAGCACCAACTTCGCTGCTTCGATAAGCTCTTCACCGATGGTGTGCGGTTTCTTACTCTGTGCGATTCGATAAGCAATCCGGTATGAAGCCTCCAACGCTGCTTCATTTTGACGACGCAGTGACCCGTCGAATCGATGCGGGAACCCTTGAGTGCGGCTTCTTTTCGTTTGAAATGGTCCACGCCCTTACCCGCCAGGTCGCTGTGACAAGACTCCAAAATGGATCTTCAGTTTGCTGGGCTTCATGCTCTCGTGACTCAAAACCTTGGCACAGATAACACATCGCGGCTTGGCCACGGATTTTTGAACGATGCTTGTGAAGTCGAACATGAGAAATGCTTCACTATGCGTGGATTTCTTGGCGGACATAGTTCACAACACACAGTTTGTGAGCGTATACGTAATCACATAGGTGAACAAAATACTGTGTGTGGTATGTACCTTTGTTAGGTTCCTAAAAATGGGCTCAACAAATTGATGTTATTTATGACCCCTTCATGACCCCCGGAAAAAACCCAAACGACCCCCATGGGGGTAACGACCCCCAGGTTAAGAACCGATGCACTAGGGAAACTCAGCCGGTCAGGCAGCATCTGTGGAAGGAAAGGAAGCTATGAGCTTCATGTGAAGAAGAAATTTAATTGAACCTTAGTATATATGACAATAAACTAATCTGAACCTGAATTTGAGCTTAGTCGTCTTGTTATATTCAGTCGCATTAGAAAATTAAAACCAGGAGGTAGCCATTTGACCTCTGGAACCTGACCCACCGCTCAATAAAATCATAGTTGACCCTCCACCTATTTCCTGCTCTCTTTCCATAATTCTCTTAAGATCCTTCTCTTATGATTCTCTTGTTTTGCTGAGGCTGGTTAAGTACCGTTTTCTTGGCTGTGTCCCCAATGTATGGTCATCAGCCTTGTCTTTCTGTAGATGAAACGCCAGCTCGCATCCTCAATAAAATGCCTCCTTTTGGCAGAGCAAGCCATTCCAAATGACAAAGGATTTTTAATGCTGTTCGTTAGAACTCATCCCACTGACATTTCCCTGACAAAGCACATATCTTAAATCATTATGATTGCTCCAATAATTCATCTAAAAATGAAAGGAAATGATAATAGGGTTAATGGATTTGCACAAACTGACCTTGCAGTTGTGGAAAGGACAAAAACTGGGTTAACTGGCTCCAGTACCACTGCAAGTAATCTTACTCGAGTACGTCTCACATCACATGCCCAGGTTCTGACAAAGGCAAACTACTGCAAATCTGAAGCAGAATCATATAATCATTCAGTGTGGACACAGGCCCTTCGGCCCAACTTGCACATGCGACCAACATGTCCCACCTACACTAGTCCCACCTGCCTGTGTTTGGCCCAAATCCCACTAAGCCTATCCTATCGATGTACCTGTCCAAATGTTGCTTAAACATGTGATAGTACATGCCTCAATTACCTCCAACAGCAGCTCGTTTCATATACGTACCACTCTTTGTGTAAAAGGGTTGCTCCTCGGGTTCCTATTAAATCTTGCCCCCCTCTCCTTATACCTATATCCTCTGGTTTTTGATTCCCCTACTCTGGGTAAAAGACTGTGTCTTTACCCTATCTACACCTTTCATGATCTTATACACCTGTATATGACCACCCCTCGTCCTCCTGTGCACGAAGGAATAGAGTCCTAGCCTGCTCAACCACTCCCTGTAGCTCTGGCCCTCAAGTCCTGGTAACACCCTCGTAAATCTTCTTTGCACCCTTTCCAGCTTAACAACATCTGTCCTATAACAGGGTGGCCAGCATTGAACACGATACTTTAAATGTGGCCTCGCCAATGTAAAAATAGAAAATAATTAAAATAGAAACAAATGAGAGATGATTGAGCAGAACGTAATCAATATTTAAGGTCAATGATACTCGAAGGATCACTGACATGGAACAATAATTCAGATTCTCTCTTTACAAATGCTACCTGACCTGCTGAGTATTTTCATAATTGCTTTAAATGATGTGAACGCCATCCACCTCACTGTTCCTTTCTTCCAACATGGTCAGCCTTTAGAACATAGACAAGTATCGCATAGGAACAGGCCCTTTGGCCCACTGTGCTGTACATGATGCCAAGATGAACTAACCTCATCTGCTTGCAAGTGATCCATATCCCTTAATATCCATGTGCCTAGCATCTTAAAGGCCACTATCGTATCTGCCTCCAACATTACCCTTTGGCAACACATTCCAGTCACCCACCACCACCATCTGAAGATTGCCCTGGATGGCTCCTTGGAAAATTTGCCTATCTTACCCTAAAGCTAAGCCCTCTAGTCTTTCCGTCATCTTCCTTGTCCATGTCCATTCTTACAGTCCCCACAAGTGATGTTGGTTCAATAACTGATTATAGTCACGTGTACCATTCATGTTCATAAAATAAACAGGTCAAGCAGCTTCTGTGGAAGCAAACGGGATGTGTCCACATGTTGAGTTGAGACCCTGCACCAGTCCTGATGCAGAGACTCAACTCAACACGTCCTTTTTGCCTCTACAGATGATGCTTGTTCCACTGAAATCTTCCCAGATTCCAGACTCTGCCCATCCTTGTTTCTCTGACGCTAATCTTTCCTTCAACTTTGGTTTCAAAACAATTCTTGCCAAGCGTCATTTCGCAACAACGGTTTTCATCCATATTAGAAACCAACAATACAAAAGTATGGACACTGAATTCTCCAATTTTAAGAAACAACCCATGTTCCTCTTCTCTCTTTCCAGTAGCCCGACTCCGACCTCTAACCGCGCTGCACACCCATTTCTCCCATCTTCCTGCCACTCCTCTCTCACTAACCCCCTTCCCCCTATATCCCTCCCTCAGGCTTTATATTTCACTCCTCTTCCCTCCTTACCCGACACCCATTGTCTCCTTTTCATCTCTTGCCTTTGTCACTTATTCCACCGGTCCACCAATCAACCCACCCCCCCACCTATAATTTGTTGAGACAAGGAACTTCAAATGCTGGTTTTCACAAAAGGATTAGCTTTATCCCACCCCCCCCCCCCCCCCCCCCCCCCCCCCCCCCCCACAATCAGTCTGATGACGTGTACCGACCTGAAACTTCACCTATCCATGTTCTCCTGAGATGCTGCTGCCAGGCTCGCTGATTTGCTTTCTGTCCCCCTATTGCTTGCCAGGCTTTATCCAGACCCCACTTCTTTTCCAGCTTTCTACCCCCTACGTACAACCAGTCTGAAGAAGGGTCCTGACCCAAAATGTCGCCTATCTGCTCCCTGCACAGATGCTGCCTGAGCCGCTGCGTTACTCCAGCACTTTGTGCTTCACCCAAGTTTCCAGCATCTGCAGTTCCTTGTGTCTCCTTGAACACCAGGCATCTTGCGATATTGCCTGGGGCCTCAGGGCTTATTTGAAGAAGCACTGATTGAAACTTTTATGTTCTACTCTACCATCTGGTCAGCCAGCAGGAACTGGTGGGCAGCTGAATAACATCTCTGCCGGGGCAGGAACTCAGAGAAAAAACAAACCAATTTCAGAAGCAAAAGACAAGTAGGAGACAATTATTTTGATGAAGCTCGAGCACTGAACACCATTTTCTTGATCGAGACATTGGTAAACAAAGTGAACGATCAATGAACTCACAGCTAAGCAGATGTTTGGCCTTAAATATCCCAGACACAGAGTACCCATTATCTCGTCCAAATGTTTTTAACTGATTTTACGGAGATTAAATCCACAACAGCATTGCAGTGATCAGAATTTGTCTGCAGAAATGTAATTGGAATTTTACAATAGATCAGAAGTCACAGCAGGAATGAACACAAGAACATCCAGTGTACTTGTTTAATTTTAGTTTGGTTACAAATACAGCATGGAAACAGGCCCTTCGACCCATCTTGTCCACACTGACCACCGATCACCTGTTCACACCAGTTCTAAGTTACTATACTTTTTGCATCAATTCCCCACCCACTAGGAGAAATGTTTACAGTGCAAATTAATCTACAAACCCGCAAGTCTTGGGGATGTGGGGGGGGGGGGGGGGGGGGGAGAAAAGGGGAAATGTGAGGATAAAGGGGAAATCTTTTAGGACCGAGATGAGAAAAACATTTTTCACACAGAGAGTGGTGAATCTGTGGAACTCTCTGCCACAGAAGGTAGTTGAGGCCAGTTCATTGGCTATATTTAAGAGGGAGTTAGATGTGGCCCTTGAGGCTAAAGGGATCAGGGGGTATGGAGAGAAGGCAGGTACAGGATACTGAGTTGGATGATCAGCCATGATCATATTGAATGGCGGTGCAGGCTCGAAGGGCCGAATGGCCTACTCCTGCACCTATTTTCTATGTTTCTATGTTTCTATGTGGGTGGAAACCGGAGCAGCCGAAGGAAACCCACGAGGTCACAGCGAGAACGTGCAATCTCCACACAGACAGCACCCAAGAGCAGGATCAAACCAGGGTCTCTGTTGCTGTGAGGAACTGCTCCCAGCTGCTGCAAACAGTTTTCAGATTCTCCAGAAATAACCGCTCCTTTTTCATCCCTATTCAACTGCACAATAGCAGCAAGATTAGGATTCATTAGTGTTTCTAATTGCAGTTGCAAAGTGGTGGGAAGCCACCATTCTGTAGTGATGCAGTCTCTCTGGTGAAGATATGTAGGAATTTGAACATTGTTAAAGCTGCACTCAATTTTTGACATCTTTCGCGCAGCCTTGAATTGCAATTTGCATGTGATCAAATTGCTGTGGTAGTCAGGAGGAAGTCACAGACAGCAGAGCACCCAGCTTCCGATTGTTGTAAAACACAAACTGCTGGAGGAACTCAGCGGGTCAGGCAGCATCGGTCCCGTTGATTCCCTCCACAGATACTACCTGACCCGCTGAATTCCTCAGTGTTTTGCTCAAGTTTCCAGCATCTGCAGTTGCTTGAGTCCCCTTCTGACTTTTGCCTGCAGCCACAGTACTAATGCGTCTGGTTCAGTAAAGCCTTTAGCGACCTGCACGATATTGACAGCTGGTGACTAGATGATAAGAGATCTTGTCAAAAGGAAGTGGTTAACCTCTTACAGATGATGGTCAATGACTCATGTTTGTGTGGGACTGCATTACTTGCTACATGGGGTGGAAGATTGCAACCTTCACGTGGTCTGCCCTGACTCGACTAATGCAATCAACCCGGCGTGCACAATCAAATAAGATCAAATAGAACAAGTTGTCCTACAACTTTAGGCTGTGCACGCCGTACGCCAGAAGACATATCTATCCAAGCCTGAAAACTATGTAGGTCATGCTGCAATTGGACTCTTAACCTGAAGGGCTGCAAATAATGTATGTAAGGAGAAGGTTTAAACCAAAGATAGACACAAAGAGCTGGAGTAACTCAGCGGGTCACAGCATCTCTGGAGAAAAGGAATAGGTGACGTTTCCTGATGTTGAACATTGTCCAATTATCAGTGAACTACCCTACTTCTGACATGATGGAAAATAGGTCATTTATTTAACAGCTAAAGATAGCTGAGAGTAGTGGGAGCAAGGAACTGCAGGTGCTGGTTTACAAAAAAGACACAAAATGCCTGTTTTTCAAAGTGTGCAAATGGGCTGTGGGCCGAGGAGCTTTATTCCAGTGTTTCGTGACCCAAGTCACCAAACTACATGAAATCTTCACATATTGTGTAAAAATATTATATAAATCACCCCTGAAACTCGTCATGAACAAGACTTGCACATTTTCATTAAATTAGAGAAATAACGGAAAATTTTCGGGTATTTTTAGTCCAATCAAAGCACGTTTAACATTGAGTTGTATGCCAGTTGGGCCACTCACGCACTTTGTTTCAGGCTAGCTGGGCAGGGAGCACTGAGAGGGCTTCACTGATGCCTGTTTTACTGGAGATTCCGATGAAGATTTTTTCTAGTTCTGTGGAATACATGTGGTGGAAACTAGCAGCAGGGTAATTGTATTTAGTGAGAAAAGCATGAAGAAGTCTGAAGAATGTGCAGCTAAGTGTAATAAAGTCTTGAAAGCAATGTCCCTGCCTGAGGTGCTGCTGTCAAATTTTGTGAATCAACTGGAACTGAAAAGGTAAGATCTAAAGTCTGAAATTATGAAAATTAATCTGTCTGCACTTTAATTAATTTAATTGCACCTTTATAATGTGAAAAAATGAAATTTGGAGGCTGTACATTCACTCATTCATTCACATTCATTCATTCACATTCATTCATACATTCACCTGTTGCTAGCTGCCTCCACCTTCAGTCCGGTATCTTTTTGTTTTTTTGTTATGTTCTTGTTGTTTGAAGAGCGGTTTTTGTGGTTTTTTTAAAAAATGTTTTTATGTGGGGGAAGAGGGTACAGTAAGGGGGATACCGTCCTTCAGTCGCTTCCTTGAGAGGATGCGACTATTATTCGAGTCGCGTCCTCGCCCCCCCCCCCCCCCCCCCGCTCCGGCAGCAGCGGCGCAACGTTGGAAACATCGTGGGGCGGGCGATGCCTTACCGGGGATCGCCATTTGGAGCTCCGGAGTGCTGGGCCTGCTGCACCGACAGCGTGGAGCTGTGGTTCACGGAGCTCCCAACGCGGGCGGTGCTGACCAACATCGCGGAGTCCTGCCACTCCACCCTGCTCGGCCTGCGGACTCCGGTGGGAGGTGGCTGATCTGGAGGTCCGGGCCTGCGGACTCCGGTGGGAGGTGACTGATCTGGAGGTCCGGGCCGCTGAGGATCTTCTCCGTCGGGGTTCGGCGTCGGGGTTCCACCGTTCCCGGCGAGAGGGCCTGAGCATCGGGCTGCCCGTGGCGGCGACTGTGGGTGCTCGGGAGGCCCCGACTATGGGTGAACATCTGGGAAGATCGGCAGGGAGGCTGGCTGGACTATGGTACCTTCCTTAACTTTGGTGCCGCTCTGGGATTATGTTGTGTGTGGACTTCTGTGTTTGTGCTTTAAAAAATATATATGTTTATTTATTTATTAATATGGGCATTGACCACTAGATGGCGCTTACTTTCCCGATCTTTTATTTTCTAATTAGTTTAATTAATTAATGTGCAGCTTTTGACACTGACGAGTTATGACTTCCTTCTCAATTATATTTCATCTAAATCTGTGGAAAATTTCATGTAGTTTGGTGACTTGGGTCATGAAAACTGGATTCTAGACACATTTTTGATGCTCGGCCCACAGCCTAAAAGTGCGTAATGTTACAGCTATACAAGACGTTGGCAAGGCCACATTTAGCGTATTGTGTTCAGTTTTGGTCACCATGTTAAGGAAAGATGGTGTCATGCTTGAAAGGGTTCAGAGGAGACACACCAGGATGTTACCAGGGCTCAAGGGACTGAGCTATTGGGAGAGGTTGAGCAGGCTAAGTAAGGTATTATTCCTTGGAGCGCAGGGCGATGAGGGATGATCACACACTGAGTCTTTTGTCCAGAGTAGGGGAATCGAGAACCAGAGGACATAGGTTTAAGGTGAGGGGGCAATGATTTAATGGAAACCTGAGGGATAATTGTTTTACACAAAGGGTGTTGGGTGTATGGAACAAGCTGTCAGAGGAGGTAGGTGAGGCAGGTAATATCTCAACGTTTAAATAACATTTAGGCGGGTATATGGATAGGATAGGATTAGAGTGATATGGGCCAAAGGCAGACAGGTGGAACAAGTGTAAATGGGGTATGTTGGTCGGCGTGGGCAAGTTGGGCCGAACTGTCTCTTTCCATGTTGTATGACTCTACATAAACAAAAGCTTTTCACTGTACCTCAGTATACGTGACAATAACAAGCCTAATACTTCAACTTAAACCGAGACAGGCCAAAACACCTTGGCAGGTGTCCTCTGGAGCCACAGGTGTTAATACCTTCCGCACTAGTTTCACAACTTGCCATCAATTATTGACACGTCCTATTTTAAGCATCGGCAAGGCTAAGGCAAGCTCTGTTCCAACACTTAATACAGATGTGCATTTTAATAATGTGGAAAAAAAGTTGTTAGATGCCTTCAGGATTTGTTTAAATTGCATCTCCACTGGAAATATAATCACAAACAGCAGAGCAACGAGGTATTGTTCCATGGGAATAAAAGGGAATTTACCATTCCTACCTTTAATTGAAAACTTTTAAAATTTAATTTTAAACGCACATTGCATTAAATGGATGTATTATACTGTCACATGCCTGAATGAAAATGATTACACCAAGTACACTTTTCTGACATTGTAAATGGATTGTTGATTGATTGGAGGGGGGGGGGGGGGGGGGGGGGAGGGGATGTTGTTTTTAAGCTGCTGAGGAGGTTGAAGAGAAATGGATCTTCCGAATGGATGCATTGCAACCTTATTAACTCAATATTTGCAATTCAGCTAACTCACAACAGGCTATTTCTGCCATCAGACATCCATCTATGATATTAGCTCATAAGCTCATAGGTTCATAAGTTATAGGAGCAGAATTAAGCCATTCGGCCCATCAAGTCTACTGCGCCGTTCAATCATGGCTGTTCTACCTTTCCCAAACAACCCCATTCCCCTGCCCTCACCCCATAACCCCTGACACCCTTACTCAATCAAGAATCTATCAATCTCTGCCTTAAAAATATCCATTGACGGCCTCCGCAGCCGTCTGTGGTAATGAATTCACCGCCCTCTGGCTAAAGAAATCCCTCCTCATCTCCTTTGTAAAGGTGCGTCTGTTTATTTTGAGGCTATGGCCTCTGGTCCTAGACTCTCCCACTAATGGGAATATCCTCTCCACATCCACTCTATCCAGGCCTTTCATTATTTGATACTTTTCCCTCCCTTAGCATTCCTTAACTTTCCACATTGTACACATTCTACCTGCCCTAATCTCATAGTTTTTGTTCCATTCCCCCCCCCCCCTCTCTCGCTCTCGCTAACTGCCCCCATTAATCACTTTGACCAGGTAACTATTGCAATTTATCCCCATGGCAACCCTGGCCTTAACCACCAGAAATATTGCCTTTGCCCCACCCACACCAGAAGATAAATTCTTCCCAATGGTTCAAAGATTTCCCATCACTATATGTTGTGCTACAACATATCTACCTGCACTTTTATAGTTTTACTGTCCCTTATCCCAATACATAAGTACCTCCATAAGCTTTGTAGAACGGTTGAAAGAGATGTGTTTCACCATTCCACACAGCAGCACAAATGCACATCCTGAAGAAAGGTCCTGACTCGAACCTTCACCAGTCCATTCCCTCCACAGATGCTGCCTGACCCTGATGCTGAGTTGTGTTTTCATTTAGATTCCAGTATCTGCACTTCCATGCGTCTCCACATCCTCGCCCAGGTTACGGATTCCGTGCACTGTTCATTACCCAGAGAGTGCACAAGTCGGAAATTTGCCGGTGAACCAGATTCCCAGACCACAGGAGATGCCTACAGCCCCCTCGGCAGCCGACAAATCCACCCCTCTAGACTCTCAAACGCTCTCTCTTGTCTACACACTGTACATAAGTCAGACGTTTAAGATGTGGACATTACCCGTACACCAATAAACAGAAAATTAGCAAATCAAGAAGAGTTGGCCAAAGTCACCTTTTATTTTAAATATCACAAAGACTATAATTATACCACCCACTCCTTAATAACCACCGTCTGTCAAATTAACAACTTCATTTGGATTAAGATTTGTTAAATGTAGAAAATTTAACAAAAAAAATAATTTATTGCGATCTTTAATGTAATGTAATGTAGATTTATGTTTAAATTACAAATTTGATTCTCTGAGATTTTTTCACTCAGGTGAATCTCCACACTGCAACACCTGGGAGATACTGTCATCAGAATGGCTGCAAAAAACATGCAAGATGCTGTCAATAAGTGATGAGAAAATCATTTCCTTCACTCCTCTCCCACAGATTATCGCCAGCTGTTTTTTATGCTCTGAATGCTTAATGCATGAGCCCCAGATAGAGTCACAGTGCTGTACAGAACAGAAACGGGACCTTCTGCCCAAGTTGGCATATTGGGCTAGTCCCAGTTATCTACATTTGGCCTTGATGCCCTCAAAATCCTTCCTAACTATATATCTGTCCAAATGTCTTTTAAAAGTCGCATTTGGACATTACCCGTAAAACTGCCATCTTTTCTCATTTTGGAATTCAATTCTAAAATATATTTTTGTAAAGTAGTATTCCCATATTTACATCTTGACATTTATTACATGAACTAAACATTTCTTCACTTAATTAGGGACTCCTGGAGCTAATAAGGGTGGAAAACCGGCTGCAAAGATAGAAGAACAGCACAAAGCTTCAGATCAGCTTGTGTCATTGGCAGCTTTTCTGGAATATACACTGGTCTTGTGGCTGCTCCACAATTATACATAAATCAAGCATGAATTACACATAAAATTGTCAAAGAAGGAACTCTGTGCAAAATAACACGACATTATTGCAAAAACATCAGTAGAAAAGAAAACAAATCCATAGAATAGTGGACAGCAGAGTGGCGCAGAGGCAGAGTTGCTGCCTTAAAGCGCCAGAGATCACGGTTCGATCCTGACTACAGGTGCTGTCTGTACGGAGTTGGTATGTTCTCCCTGGGACCCTGTGAGTTTTCACTGGGTGCTCCAGTTCCCTCCCACATTCCAAAGACGTGCACATTTGGCTTTGGTAAATTGCCTCTGGTGTGTAGGATGCAGAACTGGAACAGCATGGAACTAGTGTACGGGTGATCATTGGTCAGCGCTGACCATGTGGGCCAAAGGGCCTGTTTCCACACTACATCTCTAAATTGAACTAAAACTAAAGGAGTGCAGGAGGTGTGCCTACGTGTTCCATTGTCGAATAGCGTTAGGGCTGTGCTAGTTGGTTCAACCACCCCGATAGATATAGGAAAGGAGCTATTGCTGAACCTGATGGCGTGGGACTCGGGCTCCTGCCTGATCCTAGCAGGGCCAAGAGTCTCAAGAATCAAGAATCAGGTGTGTTTAATTGTCATAAGTACCGTCAACAGAACAATCAAATCCTTACTTGTTGCAGCTTAGTACACAATAACACACAGCTCAATATACAATCATCACAGGACCAATCTGATACGAGGTAACCATAATGGTGCAAAAAAGCAAATTCAGAAGTACAACCGAAAACGCAGTCCATAGAAGATCATAATTTTTCTGTTGACACCTTATTTCCAGTGGAATACATAAACCTAGAAAGCCACAGGATATAAGAAGGCTATGGGGCGGGGGGGCGATACTGATGTTGCTTTATTTATGTGCCAGAGGATATGTGAAATGAGAACATATGCCCCGTTAAAGATGGAAGAGTGTGTAGAGGTGACAAATGATTCAACGTTTCACTCAACATCGCTTCTCCCCAAATCAGGAATATAGTTTAATTCTCTACTTACACAGGCAGGTGCAACTCGAATGACACTCCAGAAGCTTGGAGGCAACAAGTATGGATCAGTCCATATGATCATCACCTCAACACATCCACCCATCACCTTAAACATTCGCTCCCACACAGTGCCAACATCACACCCTGCAGATATAGACACAGAGAGCTGGAGTGACTCAGCAGGCCAGGCAGCATCTCTGGAGAAAGGAGATAGGCGATGTATCGGGTCAGGCCCATTCTTCAGACAATCTTTGGTATAAACCAGCATCTGCAGTTCTTTGTTTCTACATTTTGGCTCACTTTGGCAGGTTTCTCCTCCAAGTCTTGTGTTACAGTTATTTATTGTTGATCCTTAGGTCAGAATCCCATCCATTCCTAACCTGCCTATCCTGTAATAACAACATTTGAAGACATTTGGAAAGGTACATGGATAGGAAAGGTTTAGAGGGAAATGGGCTACACATGGGTAAATAGGACTAGCTTGGTCTGCATGGACAAG
Organism: Malacoraja senta; assembly: GCA_038087875.1. Classification (NCBI taxonomy): domain Eukaryota; kingdom Metazoa; phylum Chordata; class Chondrichthyes; order Rajiformes; family Rajidae; genus Malacoraja; species Malacoraja senta. The sequence continues at coordinate 22,551,686 of CM075986.1, read as the reverse complement.
TTGGGCCAAAGGGCTTGTTTCCATGCTGTGTGACTCATTAACCTATCTGTATAACTCGGTACCACCTACTCCACAGCCAACAATGGACCACTTTGCACTCTATCTCTTCTTGATCATCGTTGATTTATGCATATCTGTCATTCATTTGTTCTATATCTCTCTCTATATCTCACCTTTCCCTTTCCCCTGACTCTGTGTCTGAAGAATGGTCTCCACCCGAAACTTCACCTATCCCTTTTCTCCAGAGATGCTGCCTGAGTTACTCCAGTGATTATGGGGAGAAGGCAGGAGAATGGATTATGGGGAGATATAGATCAGCCATGATTGAATAGCGGGCTAGACTTGATGGGCCAAATGGCCTAATTCTGCGCCTAACACTTATGACCTTTGTCTTCATTAACACTGGTATAGATCTTCCATTCCTGTCTCCATAATCTCAAATTACTTCCTAAAGATTCTTAGAGCAGCTTGTAATGGAGCCGACCAGAGAAAAGGCAATTCTGGATTTAGTGTTGTCCAATGAACCAAATTTGATAAGTGAACTCGAGGTAAAGGAACCGCTTGGAGGTAGTGATCATAATATGATTAGTTTTAATCTGCAATTTGAGAAGGAGAAGGTTAAATCGGAAGTGGCAGTGATGCAGTTGAACACAGGGGATTATGAAGGCATGAGAGAGGAGCTGGCCAAGGTGGACTGGAATGATGGTGGAACAGCAATGGCAGGAATTTCTGGGCATAATCCAGAAGACACAGGATCACTTAATTCCAAAAAGGAAGAAAGATTCTAAGGGGAGTAGGAGGCAACTGTGGCTGACAAGAGAAGTTAGGGATAGAATAAAACTAAAAGAAAAGATGTATAACACAGCAAAGAGTAGCCGGAAGCCAGAGGATTGGGAAACTTTCATAGGACAACAGAAGGAAACAAAACGGGCAATACGGGCTGAAAAGATGAAGTACGAAGGGAAGCTGGCCAGGAATATAAAGAAGGACAGTAAAAGCTTCTTTAGATATGTTAAGGGAAAAAGAGTAGCAAAGTCAAATGTGGGTCCCTTGAAGGCAGACACGGGTGAAATTATTATGGGGAACAAGGAAATGGCAGAAGAGTTGAATAGGTACTTCGGATCTGTCTTCACTAAGGAAGACACAAACAATCTCCCAGATGTACTGGAGGACAGAGGATCTAAGGGGGTAGAGGAACTGAAAGAAATTTTCATTAGGCGAGAAATAGTATTGGGTAGGCTAATGGGACTGAAGGATGATAAATCTCCTGGGCCTGATGGTCTGCATCCCAGGGTCCTCAGGGAGGTGACTCTAGAAATAGTGGACGCATTGGTGATCATTTTCCAATGTTCAATAGCTTCAGGATCAGTTCCTGTGGATTGGAGGATAGCTAATGTTATCCCACTTTTCAAGAAAGGAGCGAGAGAGAAAACGGGGAATTACAGACCAGTTAGCCTGACTTCGGTGGTGGGAAAGATGCTGGAGTCAATTATTAAAGAGGTAATAATGGGGCATTGGGTAGCAGTAAAAGGATTAGTCCAAGTCAACATGGATTTATGAAAGGGAAATCATGCTTGACTAATCTTCTGGAATTTTTTGAGGATGTGACAAGTAAAATGGATGAAGGGGAGCCAGTGGATGTAGTGTATCTAGACTTTCAGAAAGCCTTTGATAAGGTCCCGCACGGGAGACTGGTGACTAAAATTAGAGCGCATGGTATTGGGGGTAGGGTGTTGACGTGATCAGAAAATTGGTTGGCAGACAGGAAGCAAAGAGTAGGAGTGAACGGGTCCTTTTCAGAATGGCAGGCAGTGGCGAGTGGAGTGCCGCAAGGCTCGGTGTTGGGGCCGCAACTGTTTGCCATATATATTAATGATTTGGAAGAGGGAATTAGGAGCAACACTAGCAAGTTTGCAGATGACACAAAGCTGGGTGGCAGTGTGAACTGTGAAGAGGATGTTAGGAGGTTGCAGGGTGACCTGGACAGGTTGAGTGAGTGGGCAGATGCATGGCAGATGCAGTATAATATAGATAAATGTGAGGTTATCCACTTTGGTGGCAAAAACAAGGGGGCTGTTATTATCTCAATGGGGTTAGGTTAGGTAAGGGGGAGGTACAGCGAGACCTGGGTGTCCTTGTACACCGGTCACTGAAAGTTGGCGTGCAGGCACAGCAGGCAGTGAAGAAAGCTAATGGAATGTTGGCCTTCATAACAAGAGGATTTCAGTATAGGAGTAGAGAGGTTCTTCTGCAGTTGTATAGGGCTCTGGTAAGACCACATCTGGAGTATTGCGTACAGTTTGGGTCTCCTAATTTGAGGAAGGACATCCTTGTGATTGAGGCAGTGCAGCGTAGGTTCACAAGATTGATCCCTGGGATGGCGGGACGGTCATATGAGGAAAGATTGAAAAGACTAGGCTTGTAGTCACTGGAGTTTAGAAGGATGAGGGAGGATCTTATAGAAATATATAAAATTATAAAAGGACTGGACAAGCTAGATGCAGGAAAAATGTTCCCAATGTTGGGAGAGTCCAGAACCAGGGGCCACAGTCTTAGAATAAAGGGGAGGTCATTTAAGACTGAGGTGAGAAAAAATGTTTTCACCCAGAGAGTTGTGAATTTGTGGAATTCCCTGCCACAGAGGGCAGTGGAGGCCAAGTCACTGGATGGATTTAAGAGAGAGTTAGATAGAGCTCTAGGGGCTAGTGGAGTCAAGGGATATGGGGAGAAGGCAGGCACGGGTTATTGATTGGAGACGATCAGCCGTGATCACAATGAATGGCGGTGCTGGCTCGAAGGTCCGAATGGCCTCCTCCTGCACCTATTTTCTATGTTTCTATGTTTCTAAAACCTTTTCATCACATCTTTTTTCTAACTTAATACTGTACCGCGCATCAGTTATGCTTGTCAGCACAGAATATTTTTTTTTATTAATTAACGTCTATTTCCCGGCCAATTTTTTTTTCACGAACTTTTTTATATTTCCTATGAAATGCAGTTCTTCATCCAAAACAGCTTTCAGTAGAAAGCGTACTTAAGCCTGCACTGCGCTGCTATGTAATGCGCTGCTGGTCCTTTGGGGTTTCCTGTGCAGTGCTAAAATAAGCAAGAGAACAATGTAATGTTTTGCGATCAAGGGCAAAGCCAGATTGTTTTTGAAGCTGCCTGGCGTCCAATGAGGCCTTACATTTCTACTGTACAAGTCGTGCATACATTGTTAATATACAGGCTGCAAACTCATTGCTGATGTATAGAATGCATTATGCTGTAAACAATGCCTCGCAATTCATATCCCATTTTGCTCTCACAAATGTAGACAAGATCACACTGGCAGTTTTGGCGCAGAAGTTGGAGAGTTTATGAAATCGAGGAAGAGGGGGGGAGGAGTGGGGTTGGTGGAGAGGAAGGAGAAATGAAGTAAAGAAGGTGTGAGACGTGCGGTGAGGTGGGAAGTTTTGGGAGAGGGGGGAGAGGGGGGAGAGAGAGGGGTGGAGAGATGGGGGGGAGAGGGAGAGGGAGAGGGAGACGGGGGGTGGAAGGAGAGAGAATTGTTTGACAATTAAGTTCTAAATTGGTCATCGAACTTTATTTTTTATACATGTGATTCCCTCTATTCTTATTTTCTCTTCAAGAGGACCTGAAGCCTCTGATAATTCTTTCACACTAAATGTGTACTGTTTAAATACAGTGCCTATTAAAAGCATTTCCCTATTTTTAAAGCACTAATAACTTACTGTTTCCCTCAAAATTTAGGTGGGAAAACAGAGATTTAACAAACAATGCTGCTTGTGCAAAATAATCTAACATGGGACTAGCTTAGATGGGGCATCCTGGGCGATATGGAAGACAATAGACAATAGGTGCAGGAGTAGGCCATTTGGCCCTTCGAGCCAGCACCGCCATTCAATGTGATCATGGCTGATCATCCCCAATCAGTACCCCGTTCCTGCCTTCTCCCCATATCGCCTGACTCCGCTATCTTTAAGAGCGCTATCTAACTCTCTCTTGAAAGCATCCAGAGAACCGGCCTCCACCGCCCTCTGAGGCAGAGAATTCCACACTCACAACTCTGTGTGAAAAGGTTTTTCCTCATCCCCGTTCTAAATGGCTTACCCCTTATTCTTAAACTGTGGCCCCTGGTTCTGGACTCCTCCAACATTGGGAACATGTTTCCTGCCTCTAGCGTGTCTAAACCCTTAATAATCTTATATGTTTCAATAAGACCTCCCTCTCATCCTTCTAAACTCCAGAGTGTACAAGCCCAGCTGCTCCATTCTACCAACATATGACAGTCCCGCCAACCTGGGAATTAACCTGGTGAACCTACGCTGCACTCCCTCAATAGCAAGAATGTCCTTCCTCAAATTTGGAGACCAAAACTGCACACAATACTCCAGGTGTGGTCTCACTAGGGCCCTGTACAACTGCAGAAGGACCTCTTTGCTCTTATACTCAACTCCTCTTGTTATAAAGGCCAACATGCCATTCGATTTCTTCACTGCCTGCTGTACCTGCATGCTTACTTTCAGTGACTGGATGACAAGGACCCCCAGATCCCGATGTACTTCCCCTTTTCCCAACTTGACACCATTTAGATAATAATCTGCCTTCCTGTTTTTGCCACCAAAGTAGCATTTAACTCACATTTATCCACATTAAACTGCATCTGCCATGCATCTGCCCAAACACCCAACCTAAGTCTCCCTGCATTCTCATAGCATCCTCCTCAGTTCACACTGCCACCCAGCTTTGTGTCATCTGCAAATTTGCTAATCTTACTTTTAATCCCTTCATCTAGATCATTAATGTATATTGTAAATAGCTGTGGTCCCAGCACCGAGCCTTGCGGTACCCCACAAGTCACTGCCTGTCATTCTGAAAATGACATGCTAATCCCTACTCTTTGTTTCCTGTCTGCCAACCAATTTTCTATCCATGTCAGCACCCTACCCCCAATACCATGTGCTTTAATTTTGCCCAATAATCTCCTATGTGGGACCTTATCAAATGCTATCTGAAAGTCCAGGTACACTACATCCACTGGCTCTCCCTTGTCCATTTTCCTAGTTACATCCTCAAAAAATTCCAGATTAGTCAAGCATGATTTCCCCTTCGTAAATCCATGCTGACTCGACCGATCCTGTTACTGCTATCCAAATGTGCCGCTATTTCATCTTTTATAATTGACTCCAGCATCTTCCCCACCACCGACGTCAGGCTAACTGGTCTATAATACCCTGTTTTATCTCTTCCGCCTTTCTTAAAATGTGGGATAACATTAGCTACCCTCCAATCCACAGAAACTGATCCTGAGTCTATAGAACATTGGAAAATTATCACCAATGCGTCCACGATTTCCACCTCCTTAAGTACCCTGGGATGCAGACCATCAGGCCCTGGGAATTTATCAGCCTTCAGTCCCATGAGTCTACCCAACACCATTTCCTGCCTGATGTGCATTTCCTTCAGTTCCTCCGTCATCCTAGATCCTCTGGCCACTACCATCAGGGAGATTGTTTGTGTCTTCCTTAATGAAGACGGATCCAAAGTACCTGTTCAACTCGTCTGCCATTTCCTTGTTCCCCATAATAAATTCACCATTTTCAGTCTTCAAGGGTCCAACTTTGGTCTTAACTAATTTTTTCCTCTTCACATACCTAAAGAAGTTTTTACCATCCTCCTTTATATTCTTGGCTAGTTTAGCTTAGTACCTCATCTTTTCTCCCCATATTGTCTTTTTAGTTATTTTCTGTTGCTCTTTAAAAGTTACCTAATCCTCTTGCTTCCCGCTCATCTTTGCTATGTTATACTTCTTCTCTTTTATTTTTATACTGTCCCTGACTTTCCTTGACAGCCACGGTCGCCCCTTACTCCCCTTGGAATCTTTCTTCCTCTTTGGAATAAACTGATCCTGCACCTTCTGTATTATTCCCAGAAATACCTGCCATTGTTGTTCCACTGTCATCCCTGCTAGGGTATCTTTCCAGTCAACTTTGGCCAACTCCTCCCTCATGGCTCCATAGTCCCTTTTGTTCAACTGTAACACTGACACCTCTGATTTTCCCTTCTCCCTCTCAAATTGTAGATTAAAACATCATATTATGGTCACCACCTCCTAATAGCTCCTTTACCTCGAGTTCACTTATCAAATCCGGTTCATTACACAGCACTAAATCCAGAATTGACTTCTCCCTGGTAGGCTCCAATCCAAGCTGCTCTAAGAGTCCATCTCGGAGGCACTCCACAAACTCCCTTTCTTGGGGTCCAGTACCAACCTGATTTTCCCAGTCTACCTGCATGTTGAAATCTCCCATAACAACCATAACATTACCTTTATGACATGCCAATTTGAACTCCTGATTCAACTTGCACCCTATATCCAAGCTACTGTTTGGGGGCCTGCAGATAACTCCCATTAGGGTATTTTTACCCTTACAACAGCTCAGTTCTATCCATACTGACTCCTGTTTCTATGTCACCCCTGCAAGGGACTGAATTTCATTTCTCACCAACAGAGCTACCCCACCCCCTGATGGGGATGTTTCCATGCTGTATGACTCTATGATTCTATGTCTTCAAATTCATCAATGCTGTTACCTTCCAGTCTAAGTTCAACTGCTTGACATCGGTAGTTGATGTGCTGAATCGGGGAAATTAGCTCCCAGCTAGGTTAGGGTGACAATGCACATCAAATGCCTTAGCTTCCTCTGCATCGGAGTTATGAAGGTTAACGTTAGTAATTAAAAAGTGTGTCACATAAGCAATGCGTGAGAAATCTGGGTGACTTTGGGTGAGCAGCAGGAGATATGTGAGGCCCTACATGACCGATCACTGAGAAAATACTGCAGCATTCAGCACGTGAAGAAACGATAAGAAAACGTTGGTCAAATCAAACATTTTTAGAATCCTGAGGCCAGGTAGGCTCCCTACTCAGTATGAACTTATTGGACTTCACTGAGACATCAACACAGGGGTAGGCCTTCTATTTCCTGCTAAACAGAAGAAAAGATGAACACTTGCTCAGTATGCCAAGGCCTGCTGGAACTCGCTAAACACTTTAACTCCCCTTTCCATTTCCACACTGAGAGGAGTCTCGACCCAAAGCGTCACCCATTCCTTCTCTCCAGAGGCAGCTTACAACTCAGTGGTACAGTATTAAACTGATTTCTCTAACTTCAAATAACCCCTGCATTCCCTCTCAAACCACCAAGCCGCACCAGCTTCTCGTTCTCACCTAGCAAACAGCTAACAATGGCCTGTTTCCTTTATCATTGTTACTTTTTTGCATATCTTTCATTCATTTGTTCTATATCTCTCTACATCACTGTCTATATTTCTCGATTCCCTTTCCGCTGACTACTATGAAGAAGGATCGTGGCCCAAAACGTCACCCATTCCTTCTCTCCAGCTGAGTTACTCTAGCATTTTGTGTCTATCACAGGAGTAGACTTGTGGAAGTAAAAAAGATTCAGGGAGGTATAACCTTCTACGTTCTGTGGAACACAAGATAAGATGAACAACTGTGCTCAGTCCGTCAAGGCATGCTGGAACTCGTAGATGCGAACCACTTTAACTCCCCTTCCCATTCCCGCACTGACCTTTCAGGTCCTGGGCCTCCTCCACTGCCAAAGTGAGGCCACATGCAAACTGGAGGAACAGCATCTCATATTTAGCTTGGGTAGCTTACAACCCAACAGTGTGAATGTTGAATTCTCCAATTTTAAATAACATGCCCCCTTCCCCCCCCCCCCCCCCGGCACCTTTCTATCCCTCCCGCCCACCCCATCCCAGCGCACACCCACTTCCCCCATTTTCCTGCCCTTCTTCCCCTCCCACCTACATTTCACTTCTCTTCTCTCCCTATCTAACCCCTCTCACTTGCCAGGCTTTGTCCTCCCTCCACCTATTTTCCAGCTGTCTCTCCCTCCTCCTGGTCTGAAGAAGACCTTCAGTCCGAAGAAGGGTCCCGAACCGAAATGTTGGTTGTCCATGTTCTCCACAAATGCTGTTGGACCCACATACTTCCTCAAGCACTTTGTATTTTGCTCAAGACAACATTAACCTTCTCTTAACTCCCATTCCTCATTTGGGGTGCCTGTACGTACCAGAAATTTGGGGTACTTATTTCCCCAATCTAGCTGCTCCTCTACCTGTTCCACAACTCTGTGCGATATTACCTGACTGTTCCTTTTGTGTTCCTCAGGACGGAGGCAGCAAAACTCTGGGTCACTCCAACCAGGCTGATCCCATCCACTTCCACAATTAGATCATTCACTTGGATCCTGAATAAGAGTAAGTGAAAAAAATCGAGCGTTAGCTGGACGCAAATAACCAAGTATCCTTGTGGTATTTCTGCAGAAGCCACTTCAAATCCAGCCAACAAGATTAGTCAAACAGAAATCAAAAATGCTTGCTTAGTTCAAACACTAATATTAATAACAAGTGGAATTTCAAGACTGGAGACATACAAGGAACTGTAGATGCTGGTTTATACAAGATGAAGACACAAAGTGCTGGGGCATCTTAGCGGGTCAGGCAACATCGCTGGAGAACATGGATAGATGATATTTCTGGTCGGGACCCTTCTTCAGACTGATGAAGGGTCCCAAGTCGAAACCACATACACTAGCACAATCCTATATACTAGGGACAATTTACAATGGCTAATTAACCTTCAAACGTGTATGTCTTTGGATTGTGGGAGGAAACCCGAGCACCCGGAGAAAACCCACGCAGTCCCAGGGAGAACTACAAGCTCCGTACAGACAGCACCCACGGTCAGCATCGAACCCGGGTCTCTGGCGCTGTAAGGCAGCGGGTGTACCGTGGTGCCACTGTGCCCCTCCCCTGTGCCACTGTGCTACCAGGTCTAGGAGTGCAGGTACATAGTTTCCTGAAGGTGGCGTGGCAAGTAGCTAGGTTGGTCATGAAGGCTTTTGGTATATTAGCATTGATCAGACAGGGTATTGAGTACAGAAAAATACACAAAGCGCTGAAGTGTGAGACAAAAGGATTGAGGAGTTGCAACTAGTGAAGCCAGAGGAAGGAATGCAGGTGGAGGGGGATGGGAGAAATAGGTGTGAATCTAGGTGGGCCACATGGGTGGGCGGAGGAGAAGGTAAAGGGGGTGTGGGGGAGAAAGGGGACGGGTAGGGGGAGGAGGGTTGTTGGACCTTTTGTGTACAGACGTTGGAATGTTATGTTGTACCAGACATTGGTGAGGCCATATTTGGAGTAATATGTTCAGTTGTCATCTCCCTGCTATAGGAAATATGTCAGTGAGCTGCAAAGAGTGCATAGAAAATTAACGAGGATGTTACCAGGACTCAAGTCTGATTTATAGGGAAAGGTTGGGCAGGCTAAAGGGCCTGTCCCACTTTCACGACCTAATTCACGACCTTTTTTACTCGTGGACATTTTTCATCATGCTAGAAAAAATGCCCCGACCTACTTGATGCCACGAGTACCTACGACTTTCATCACGGCCTGCTATGACCTACCTACGACCTCGTGACGACCACGCTGCGAGTATGAGTCAAGGGCAAACTCGGCAGAGGTCGTGAAAGTGGGACATGCCCTTAACTGATGGAGTGCAGGAGGCAGAGGGGAAAATCTTATTGAGGTGTATAAAATCATGAGAGGAATAGATAGGAAGAAAGGAGAGACTTTGGGGGATTAAAAACCAGAGAACATGGGCTTAATGTGAGAGGGGAAAGATTTAATATGAACCTGAGGGGTAACTTTTTCATTCAGAGTGTGGTGGGTATATGGAATTAGCTGCCAGAAGAAGTAGTTCATGTCAAATACTCAACAGCATTTAAAAGACACTTGGACAGATGCATGGATAGGAAAGATTTAGAGTGATATGGGCCAAACTCGGGCAAATGGGTGGGGCATCTCGGTCGACATGAACAAGTTGGGCAGAAGGGCCTGTTTCCGGACTGCATGACTCCATAATTCCAACAAAACATTGAATTGAGTAGGAATGAACTGCTGACGCTGGTTTACTCCGAAGATATACATAAAATGCTGGAGTAACTCAGCGGGACAGGCAGCATCCCTGGAGAGAAGGAATGGGTGACGTTTCGGGTAGTAGAGATGCTCCCTGTCCCGTTCAGTTACTCCAGCATTTTGTGTCTATCTTCGGTATAAACCGGCATCTGCAGTTCCTTCCTACACATTTCGTCTGCTCCACTGCGAAATCCTTCTCTCCAGAGAAGTTGCCTGACCCGCAGTTACTCTAACATTGAACTGAGAAGGTTTTGCTTTCAGATTCCAACAGTATACGTTTAGAAGGGTGATTCCTTGGTGACTAGGCAGCAGTGGAGATTTTAGTTGCTACAGTCGCAAATGAGGGAAGGATCAGTGTTTTAATGTGTTGCGTTTAAGCCTTCCTGGAGAGCAGAGCTCATTTGCTGCATTATCCACACATTCATGAGAAGCCAGCACTTAACATGGCAGACCCATTGCTGTGTTTGCCACGAAAATAGGATGATTCCTCCAAACATGGAACAGTAGAAGAGACATTTGGGACAGTATTACAAGGCTTAAAAAAACCTTGCAGCGAAATTCCACAGTGATAATATAATAATACTAATAATAATACTAATAATAATATAACTTTAATTGTCATTCAGGTATACACATAGACACAGTACACATTGAACGGAATTTCGTTGCATTGACTCTTCCAAGTAGCAGCAGAATATACCATTTATATCAGGCGATCAGTAAAAGTGCTTAGTGTGTCCATAAAAAGTGCTTTATGTGCATAGTTAAAAAAGGAACGTTTTTAAAAAGTGGCAATGTATAAGAAAGTTCTAGCATCGGTTTGATTGTGAGTTCAATAGTCTTATGGCCTGGGGGATGAAGCTGTTGCAGAACCTGGTTGTCCCGCTCTTCATGCTGCGGTACCTCCTCCCAGAGTTCAGCAGTGTAAACAGACCATATTGTGGGTGTGTGGGGGCTCTGGTAATGCCCTTAGCTCTTGTCAGACAGCGTTTGTAACCAATGTCCATGATGGAGGGAAGAGAAGTCCCAATGATTTTTTCCGCTGTCCTCGCCACTCTCTGGTGAGGATGGCGTCAGAACAAAACATCACAGACATCCTAGGCGTGTGGGAAAGAACTGCAGGTGCTGGTCTAAACCGAAGTAAGGCACAAAAAGCTGGAGTAACTCAGCGGGTCAGACAGCATCTTTGGAGAAAAGGAATAGGTGACGTTTCGGGTCCAGACCCTCCTTCAGACCGAGAGTCAGGGGAAAGGGAAACGAGAGATTTAGACTGTGATATAGAGAGACATGAATGAAAGATATGCAAAGATGTAACAATGTTAAAGGAAGCGGTCCATTGTTAGCTGTGGGCTAGGTCGAGACCCTCGACCAGAAACGTCACCTATTCCTTTTCTCCAGAGATGCTATCTGATCCGCTGAGTTTACTGACATCCTAGGACAGTGTGTAGCGAAGGATTCACAGCCAACAACACCAATTGATCCGCACTGGTCAATCTCAGCTCAGCAGCCGGTCAATGGCTCGTTGCAGTTTTGCCTTTCAAAGGTGCAAGTGGCCCAAGAAATCACTTCAGAAACCTGCTGAAAGAAGTCAGATACAAGCACACTCCTACAACAATGGTGGTGACAGCAGGGACAGGAGATGGGGGGATAGGTAACAGACCAAAGTGTGCAGCCTTTGTGTATCACACACTACTTGTTGAAAGCCAACACTGCTGCCAATTGCTCTTCTTGAAATACAACAGTACCCTATTCATTATTTACAGGTAGGGTAGCTATGTGTGTGTAACATTGTGTACAGCTTCATGAGAGTGAATGCTTCTGTGTGACTTCAGGCATGGCTCTGGGGGCAGCAGACTTCAATTCAAAGACTGAGGACTGGATAGAGTAGACAGTCAGAACCTTCTTCCTAGAATTGAAGCAACAAATACTGCAGGGAACAGCTTCATGGTGAGAGAGGAAATGTGTTGGGGGGATGTGCAGGACAAGTTTTATTTTACACTGAGAGTGGTGGGTGCCTGGAACACACTACCAGGGATGGTGGTGGAGGCAGATACGACTGCATCATTTAAGCGGCCTTTGGATAGGCACATGGGTATGCAGCGAATGCAAGGATGTGGATCATGTGCAGGCAGATGAGATTAATTTAAGAAGATGGACACAAAGTGCTGGAGTAACTCAGCAGTTTGGGCAGCATCTCTGGAGAAAAAGGAAGGGTGGCATTTCTGGATGGGATCCTTCGTCAGTTTAACATGGCATAGTGTTCGAAGCAGACACTGCTGGCTGAAGAGCCTGTTCCTGTACCGTACTGTTCTAGGTTCGATGATTGATATTCCGTCGACACAGTTCAATGGGAGAGACAAATTCTACCAGTGTTGTAGTTCTCACCAATAAAACAAAAGGCAATGAAGAATACTGTTGCACAGAGAAATGGACAACAATGTCATAGAAAGAGGCCATTCTGCCCATTGTCATTGCTGGTTCTCAGAACATCCCATTCTCCCACTTATTTTGCTGCAACCTATTCTCCTTCACTTGCCCCATCAATTCCTTGATTCTCGTGATGCCCAACTACACCAGAGAAAAATGAAAGGTTTAGGTTTATTATTGTCACATGTACCGAGGTACAGTGACAAATGTTGTTTCGCTCTCTGACCAGATAATACTACACATAAATATAATCAAGCCAAACTCAAGTACAATAAGTTGAGCAGAGAATGCAGAATATACGTAGCATTGTAGTCCACCTGTTCCATAAACAATAGACAATAGGTACAGGAGTAGGCCATTCAGCCCTTCGAGCCAGCACCGCCATTCACTGTGATCATGGCTGATCATCCACAATTAGTACCCCATTCCTGATTGTCTATTGTCTGCAATGGGCCAGAGGTACCCTAGCATATGGAAGCACAGTTCAGAGGCCTGAAAACAGAGGAGAAGAAGCTGTTCTGACAACATTTTTGGGTCAGGACCCTTCTGCAGTCTAGACATGGATAGACAACATTTTTGGTTCGTTGAAGAAGGTTCCCAACCTGAAGCGTCGCCTGTTCATGTTCTTCTATTCATGAGCTGTTCTGCGGTCAGGTGAGAACGTGAAAACTCCACACAGACAGCACCTGAGGTGAGGACCGAAATCGGGTCCCTGGACCTGTGAGGGCGTGACCTCCGTACCCTTCTGCTGCTCCTAAATCATTTGAAATGCCGACTTGGATTTGAAGAAAAAGGTGAAAAATATGATTTGTGCCTTTCATAATCTGGTCACTGTTAAAGACACCAACAGGCCAAGAGCGGTAGGTCATAAGCTGGTGTTTCTTTAATTCAGTGAACTGTCGGCTAATAAATACAGTGGCCCCATTGTTATTCTGGCTCTTTTTAATTAACAAATTAATTTTAGATAGCATTTGTTCAAAACCTCAAGGCAAGGATTAGAAACCACAGAGACATTTGGTTAATCGTTCCTTCTCTGTACAGAACTGTGATTCTGTTCATGGTTTAAAAAACAAACAGCTGGCATCAGGTCGGGACCCTTCTTTAGCGACTGACGAAGAGTCCTGACACAAAATGTAACCTATCCATGTACAGACTGAAGAATGGTCCCGATCCTTGATTAGTAAGGGTGTCAGGGGTTATGGGGCAAAGGCAGGAGAATGGGGTTGAGAGGGAAAGATAGATCAGCCATGATTGATTGGCAGAGTAGACATAAAAGTTATTATGACCCTAAATGTCACCAATCCAAATCTAGACTAAAGAAGGGTCCCAACGCAAAATGTCGCCTATCCATGTTTTCCAGAGATGTTGCCTGGCCCACTGAGTTACTCCCTCCCGCACATTGTCTTCTATCGCAAACTAGCATCTGCGGTTCGTTATGTCTCGAACCTTCACCCTACCAGGTGATTTTTTGTAATTGGGTCCCATTTAACGTGGAGCGGTGAACACTGCCTGTGGGCAGTTGGCGTCTGTTTGGGGGTGGGGAGGGTAGATGCCAATCCCCAACCGAAAAGTGATGATTTCCTCGGTAGATTGTGGATACTGAAGTTTGTGAACAGTTGGCAGCCAAGGCCTGAGCCCCTTAGGTTTAGTTTATTTCAGTTTAGAGATACACAACTGTAAACAAAATAATACTGTGGATGGAGTGAAATGGTAGAATAGTTTAGTGATACAATAGAACTTCATTTAGCCCAGGAGGGAAATTGGTCTGCCAACAGTCATAAAACACAACGTGATACATAAAACTTGAAATTAAAGTGACTAAAATTAAAATTAAAGCGTGTAGATAGGCCCTTCGACTTATCGAGTCCGTCAGCAGTTATCATGGGTGACTTTAATCTACATATAGATTGGGCCAACCAAATTGGTAGCAGCGCTGAGGAGGAGGATTTCCTGGAATGTATACGGGATGGTTTTTTAAACCAATATGTAGAGGAACCGACTAGAGGACAGGCCATCCTCGACTGGGTATTGTGTAAGTAAGTAAGTAAGTTTATTGGCCAAGTATTCACATACAAGGAATTTGCCTTGGTGCTCCGCCCACAAGTAACAACATGACATACAGTGACAGTTACGAATGACTCAGAAAACACTAAACATTAATAATAATAAAACATTAATGATAAAACACCATTGATCAAGCATGTGAACCAACAAAATATGTAATGAAGGATTAGTTGGAGATCTTGTTGCGCAGAGCCCCTTGGGTAACAGTTACCATAATATGGTGGTATTCTGCATTAGGATGGAGAGTGACACGGTTAATTCAGAGACTAGGGTTGTGAATTTAAAGAAAAGAGACTTTGAAGGTATGAGACGGGAATTGGCTAGGATAAACTGGCAAATTCTACTTACAGGGTTGGCAGTGGAGATGCAATGGCAAAGATTTAAATCCAGAAATTATTCATCCCTGTCAGGCAAATAAATTAAATGGGGAAGGCGGCTCAACCGTGGCTAACGAGGGAAATCAAGGATAGCGTTAAATCCAATGAGGAGGCAGATAAATTGGCCAGAAAAAGCAGCAAACCGGAGGACTGAAATAAATTTTGAACTCAACAGAGGAGGACAAAGGGTTTAATTAAGAAATGGGAACAAGAGCATGAAAGAAAGCTTGTGGGGAATATAAAAACTGACTCAACAGCTTCTTCAGATATGTAAAAAGGAAAAGATTAGTGAAGACAAATGTAGGTACCTTGCAATCAGAGACAGGTGAATTTATAATGGGAAACAAGGAAATGGCAGAACACTTAAACGAGTACTTTGGTTCTGTCTTCACTAAGGAAGACACAAACAATCTCCCAGAAATACTAGGGAACCGAGGATCTAGTGGAAGGGAGGAACTGAAGGGAATCCACATTAGTCAGGAAATGGTGTTCGGTAAACTGTTGGGACTGAAGGCAGATAAATCCCCAGGGCCTGATGGTCTGCATCCCAGAGTACTCAAGGAGGCAGCCCTAGAAATCGTGGATGCATTGGTGATCATTTTCCAATGCTCTTTCAACTCTGGATCAGTTCCTGTGGACAGGAGGGTAACCAATGTAACTCCACTTTTTAAGAAAGGAGGGAGAGAAAACTGGGAATTAAAGAACAGTTAGCCTTACATCAGTAGTGGGGAAGATACTTGAGTCGATTGTTAAAGATGTTATAGCAGCACATTTGGAAAGCAGTGACAGGATTGGTCAAAGTCAGCATGGATTTATGAAGAGGAAATCATGCTTGACTAATCTTCTGGAATTTTTTGAGGATGTAACAAGTAGAATGGATAAGGGAGAGCACGTGGATGTGGTGTATCTGGACTTTCAAAAAGCCTTTGACAACGTCCCACACAAGAGATTAGTGTGGAAGATTCGAGCACATGGAATTGGGGGTAGGGCATTGACATGGAAAGAGAACTGGTTGGCAGATAGGAAGCAAAGAGTAGGGATTAACGGGTCCTTTTCAGAATGGCAGGCGGTGACTAATGGGTTGCCGCAAGGCTCGGTGCTGGGACCCGTTATTTACAATATATATTAACGATTTAGACGAGGGTATTAAATGCGACATCTCCAAGTTTGCGGATGACAAAAAGCTGGGTGGCAGTGTGAGCTACAATGAGGATGCTATGAGGCTGCAGGGTGACTTGGATAGGTTGGGTGAGTATAATGTGGATAAATGTGAGGTTATCCACTTTGGTGGCAAGAACAGGAAGGCAGATTATTATCTGAATGGTGTCAGACTAGGAAAAGTGGAGGTGCAACGAGACCTGGGTGTCTTTGTACATCAGTCAGTGAAAGTAAGCATGCAGGTACAGCAGGCAGTGAAGAAAGCTAATGGCATGTTGGCCTTCATTGCGAGAGGATTTGAGTTTAGGAGCAAGGAGGTCGCACTGCAGTTGTACAGGGCCATGGGCTTGTATTCACTGGAATTTAGAAGGATGAGAGAATACCATATAGAAACACATAAAATTCTTAAAGGATTGGACAGGCTAGATGTAGGAAAAAAATTCCCGATGTTGGGGGAGTCCAGAACCAGTGCTCACAGTTTAAGAATAAGGGGTAGACCATTTAGGACTGAGATGAGAAAAAAATGCCTTCACCCAGATAGTTGTGAATCTTTGGAATTCTCTGCCACAGAAGACGGTGGAGGCCAATTCACTGGATGTTTTCAAGAGTTACATTTAGCTCTTAAGGCTAAAGGAATCAAGAGATATGGGAAAAAAGAATGGCGGTGCTGGCTTGAAGGGCCGAATGGCCTACTCCTGCACCTATTTTTCTATGAATTCTATGTTTCTACTGACGAACTGTCACCTGTACACTTGTTCTATCCTACACACTGGAGACAATTTTCAGAATCCAATTAACCTACAAACCTGCATGTCTTTGGAGTGTAGGGGGAAACCAGAGCACCCGGAGGAAACTTACTGTATAGAGTGAAGCATGTTTTCAAACTGCTCCGCTTTGATGTCTGAAAGAAATACCCTTGACACCACAGTGTGTCCAGCAGATCAGACCTGGATGTTTGCCAGAGAGAGTTGGACAGAGCTCTTAAAGATAGCAGAGTCAAGGGATATGGGGAGAAGGCAGGAACGGGTACTGATTGTGGATGATCAGCCACTATCACAGTGAATGGCGGTGCTGGCTCGAAGAGCCGAATCCCATACTCCTGCACCTATTGTCTGTTGTCTAGTGCAAATGCTTATTACAGAACTCCAGAAAGCAGCCTTGTAAATATATACTGGATGTTAGTAAAAATATCACAAGTGGTGTGTGATGATTTCTGCGCAAGCAGTAATCAGTTGAAGGATTGGCTGAGTTATTTTAGATGTATAGATTCATTATCCTTTGCATAATGTACATTTATCAGTGGATTTGCAGCTCCTATTTTCAATGATTATATTTTTGTACATAACATGAGCTGTGCTCTCTCATCTTAAAAGAACATAGTAGTCATGTTTTTATTCAATTTGGATCCTAATCAATTTGGCAAAAGATGTTCAAAGAAAGCTGTTAAGAGTGTCAAAAAGAAAAACCTTCAAAACAATCCAACTTCGCTCCTGCGGCAAAATTCTCTCATTTTCTTTGCCCATAGTTTATTTATAGACCAGTGCTTTTTCCCCCCACTTTTGGTTCCTGTAATTAGATGCACTGCAACACTCTGAAATGAAAGCCAGGTAGTCACAATATGAGGCACAGCGTATGTGACTATAGACACACGGAAGTCCCCTTGAATTGGAAATTTCTAAAAAGGCCTGTCTTAAAGGTGCAAGTCTGGTGAGAATGAGGTTTCATTAGCAACAAGACGTCTGAAGAAGGGTCTCGACCCGAAACGTCACCGATTCCTTTTCTCCAGAGAGGCTGCCTGACCCGCTGAGTTACTCCAGCTTTTTGTGTCTATCTTCCGCATAAACCAGCATCTGCAGTTCCTTCCCACACATCTCACCCTCCTGGTTCTACAGTTCAGTTCAGTTTAGTTTATTGTCACGTGTACCGAGGTACAGTGAACATTTTTTGTTGCGTGCTAACCAGTCAGCGGAAATGCATCCAATACATAATTACAGTGCACTCGAAGAAAACCCACGCAGGTCACCTGGGCAACAAAGGGTCGAAGGGTTCAAAGGTCAATTAAGGTACAATGAAATTCGATTTACCATGCTAAGGAAATAACAGATAGTGCAAGGCAAAGCCAGCAAAGTCTGATCAAGGATTGTCCAAGGGTCACCAATGAGGTAGATGGTAGTTCAGGACAATTGCAAGCCAATCACACTTTGGTGCCAATAAATAATTCAAAGTAGAGTACACCTTTATTCCAAGCATATTCCATGATAACCACTATTCTATCTTATCATTACACCTTAAGAAATATTGCAATTTATACAAGAATAGCTGAATAATTCGCCCAGGTCTGCAGGCACAGTTTCCCCTTGTTTGTTCAGTAAAATGTCATTAAAATATATTTCAAGCCTCAGATAGCTGACAGAGATTGAAAGACACTTTTGGAAAGAAAATACAATTGAAATTTAATTTTGGTATGGAAATGCTGACGGCTGCTACAGCTAATATTATTGAGCTACTGCCTTGAGGAACATTGGATTTCATTTCGATGTGCGGGACTCAAAGTGGGAGAGCTCATAGAAAATATTCTGTAGCACTACAGTAGAAAATTAATGAAACATTGTGGGCTGCTATTTGTTGAGTTACTCCATTACGGCATGCTCCATAAAAGGAAAATCTGCAATCTCTTGGCGGCACAGTGGTCGAGATTCTGCCTTACAGCGCCAGAGACACAGGTTTGATCTTGACTAAGGATGCTGTCTGAATGGAGCTTGTACGTTGCCCAGGTGTACCTGACCCAGGTGGGTTTTCTTCGGGTGATCCGATTTCCTCCCACACTCCACAGACGTATAGGTTTTGGAGGTTAATTGGCTTCCAGTAAAATTGCAAATTGTCCCTGGCGTGTGTAGAATAATGTTAATGTACGGGGATCGCTGGCCGGCATGGACAGGTCGAAGGGCCTGTTTCCGTGCTGTATCTCTAAACTAAAACTATACTACAGTCATAGAGCTGTACAGCACAGAAACAGGCCCTTCAGCCCACCTTATCCATGCCAGTCACATTAGCATATTCAGTTTGTCCCATTTGCCTGCATTTGGCTCATGGACCTCTCATATGTATGTCCAAATGTCTTTTAAAAGTCATATTTGTACCTGCTCCTATAGTTTCCTCTGGCAGTTGATTTCAGATACAAACTACCCTCTAAGTGAAACCGTTGCCCCTGAGGTCCCTCTAAAGGTCACCTTGAGCCTATGGCCTTTAGTTTTAGAATCCTCCACCCTGGGCAAAACAAAACCTGTGTGTGTTCTCCACTGTCTGCAAACCATGTCTCTCATCCCTATCATGTTGCAAATCATCAAAGGCACCAGCATTTAAACATAATGAAAATCTGCAGCATTTAATTCAACGGGTTTCAGGCCAGATTTGTGCGCAGTTGGCAATTTTTTTGTCTTATATTAATAGCAGTTTTCAACAAGCAAACAGTATGATTTAGGTGATGTTTCGGGTCAAGACCCTTCTTCAGACTATGACTCTGAAGAAGGATCCCAACATAAAATGTCATCTATCCATGTTCTCCAGGGATGCTGCCTGACCCACTGTGTAACTCCAGCACATTGTGTCTTTTTCTGTAAATCAGCATCTGTAATAATTCCTTGTTTTGACATTGATTACAACCCACTTCACTTTTCCAACCACGATGTCTTTTCCCCAGTCATGGCTCTAATCCCTCCCCCTCCCCCTCCCCCTCCCCACCCCCCCACCCACTCACCTCCATTATCAGTGCCCCATAGATACAATAGCCACCTTGTAACCCACAACCAACCTGACTTCCCTTTATAGACACAAAATGCGAGAGGAAATCAGCAGGAATTAACCCATTCCTTCTCTCCAGAGATGCTGCCTGTCCCGTTGAGTTACTCCAGCACTTTGTGTCTATCTTCGGTTTAAACCAGCATCTGCAATTCCTTCCGACAATTTCGAGTTTATTTTGCATTTCCACAATGACTGTGCTACTGGATAAAAGTACATTTTGATATATAACAGATGTCCTATTGCACAAAGTAACCTGGGCCTTGTACATCATGGAATACCACACTGGAGGACGCATGCATAATGCATCCAATGCCAGCTGTAAGTCTGGATTGTTTTAGAAATTAATTTGCAAGCAGCTAATCGTTGTAGCTTTCATTAAGAATGTGCTATAATTACCCACCATCTCTTTAGCTGCATTCAAATATGAAAAACAAATGCTTTTTTTTGTCAAACCCCAGTACAAGGCAGAGCATGACTGAATGTCTAGCCCCAGACAAATGAATAGAAAATGCTGGGAAAATTCACATTTGCAGATCTTAAACCAGACATATTAAACCTGTTTCTCTTTCCACGGATGCTGCCTGACCTACTGAGTGTTCCAGGTATCTTCACTTTTGTTTCAGATTTTCCAGCATCTGTAGTTCTTGGATTTTCATGAAAACAAATGTTTAACACTTAACCAATCCAACTCCTTTAGGGTCAATGTAATAAAAAAAAGGAACTGCAGATGTTGGTTTATATCAAACATGGAAACAAAAGGCTGGAGCAACTCAGTGGGTGAAGCAGCATCTCTGGAGATAATGGATAGATGACGTTTTGGGTCGGGACCCTTCTTCGGAATTCAGGTCTGCTGAGTTACTCCACCATTTTGTGTCTAACCTTCAGATCCAAACTTGGTCTTCATGACCAATTCCCAAAGGTTGATATTTATGTCGCACAAATGTGCAGAGGATTCAAGTTTAGGAATAATAATAGAGTTCCTAGTCAACAGTGACCAATCCATACCTGCCGTCCCTGTGAGCAGCTCCCCCTTCAGTTACCGTCTTCACAAATATTCCCAGCTTTTCCAATCCCATATCTGCTCCAGCTCCCATTCCAATGATGCTGATTCCCAGGCCATCGCCATCTACGGAGAGAAAAGAGGTTCATTTCAGTTGAGCGCATATTTTACACTTCAACAGCATTTCCCAAAGAATGAAATATTTCAAGTAGGATTGAGAGTGATGAAGGGTACGGAATCTGTATCAAAGAGGGTGCTTGGAGAAAGGATGTGTAGGCAGCAACTACAGATGCTGGCTTAAACCGAAGACACACACAAAGCTG
>CM075986.1:22418025-22525525 GCA_038087875.1 Malacoraja senta | reverse complement strand
TGTCTATCTTTCTCGTTTCCCTTTCCCCTGACTAGTCTGAATAAGGCTCTCTGCCTGAGAGGTCACCCATTCCTTCTCTCCAGAGATGCTGCCTGTCCTGACGAGTTACTCCAGCATTTTGTGTCCATCTTCGGTTTAAACCAGCATCTGCAGTTCCTTCCTACACGTCTCCAGAGATGCTGCCTGACTACTCCGGCACTTTGTATCTCCCCCCCACAGATGATGCCTGATCTGCTGAGTTCCTCCAACACGTGTGTTTTGTTCAAGATTCCAGCATCTCCAGTCTTTTCTATCTCCTCCCTGCATGGACACTGGTTCCAACTGAGTTAAACGCAGCTCATGTTAGCTGTACAGTTGTGAGCTGCAGCAGAATAGTCCCAATACCCTAAGGATCTAAAAGCTTCCCCCCTTCAGCCATGTTTCTGTTTCCAATATCTTCCTACTTGTGTGTTCACTGATGGACAGCACTGGTAGCAATGCAGAGATAACTACCTTTCAAGTCTTTTCCTTCATCCCGTCCATATCTCATAGATGGGAAGGGATACAAGTTGACTCTGCCACAGTTTAAAGATCCTCTGATCTTGATGTCTCACTTCAAGTCAGGATGTTACTGGGTCTTGGTGAGGCCACACCTGGAGTATTGCGTACAGTTTTGGTCACCAAATCTGAGGAAAGACATTCTTGCCATAGAGGGAGTGTAGAGAAGGTTCACCAGACTGATTTCTGGGATGGCAGGACTTTCATATGAAGAAAGACTGGATAGACTCGGCTTGTACTCGCTAGAATTTAGAAGATTGAGGGGGGATCTTGTAGAAACTTACAAGATTCTTAAGGGGTTGGACAGGCTAGATGCAGGAAGATTGTTCCCGATGTTGGGGAAGTCCAGAACAAGGGGTCACAGTTTAAGGATAAGGGGGAAGTCTTTTAGGACCAAGATGAGAAAAACATTTTTCACACAGAGAGTGGTGAATCTCTGGAATTCTCTGCCACAGAAGGTAGTTGAGGCCAGTTAATTAGCTATATTTAAGAGGGAGTTAGATGTGGCCCTTGTGGCTAAAGGGATCAGGGGGTATGGAGAGAAGGCAGGTACAGGATACTGAGTTGGATGATCAGCCATGATCATATTGAATGGCGGTGCAGGCTCGAAGGGCCGAATGGCCTACTCCTGAACCTATTTTCTATGTTTCTATGTCACACAGACTGAAAATGGCTTGTATAATGCCTGCCTGCAGGATGTCACCCTTCTTCCTACCTATCTCAGCGACACAATCTTTGGGTCTTCACCCCTCCATCTCGGAATGTTTTCCAATTGCCCTGCAACATTCGTGATGCTAGAATCAGGCACAGTGGGGCCACAGAAATGCCCACTATAGTTTAGCTAATTAATTATTGTCATGCAGATACAATACAGTGAAAAGCTTGTTTTGCATGTTATCCAGTCGAATCATACCGTGCTTTAGTACAAACAGCCACAAGTAAATGAGAGACATGGGCCTGTGGGATTAGGCATCAAATGCTACTGCAGAATCACCACATACCAAAATCAGTGGATTTGGAGCATTTTGATCAATCTAAATACTTCTTAATTTCAAACGGAACACAAAATCTGTAATTTGCTCAGAGTCTTGTCATAAATACCCTTCTCAAGTTCCACGGGAAAGAGATCCAGTCTTTCCACTCTTTTTTCCAACTCATACTCTGCTGATGCTGCCATGGGATCCACGTCATCATTGCGTCTGTCATAGTCTTCATTGGAGTAGGTGGTGAACACCTGCCAAAAGTAAGCAGGAACACTTTAGTCTTAAACCAGGTGCTCGGTGCATAAACCTTTCAAATCATCAATGTTCCAGCAACAAGCCGCACCTTGACTTATCTAACTGCCTAGATGGGAAGGAATGCTAGTTGACTCTGCCACAGTTTAAAGATCCTCTGATCTTGGTGACTCACCAAGTCAGGATGTTACACAGATTGAAAATGCCTTGTAAAATCAGTCAAGAGATATTTTCTAACCAGAACAATATAAATGCCAGCGCTTGCTTTTGTTTTGGAAGGTCCAAGGGGAATGTTTCTTCCGCTTGACAGATTTTGCAAGATCACAAACGCATTTAGAAAGAACGAATGGAACAAAAACAAATGGCGGAAACATTCAGCAGGTCAGGCTACATTCATGGAGAGAGACACAGTAGAAATGTTTCAGATTCAATGACCTTCTATCAGAATGAATGCACGTCTCGCTGCTGAGTGTGATCAAAAGCCTTGATTGGGTAGAACTTAATTCCTCCAAACCTTCTCAATCAGAGATGATGAGACCATCGCTGAGCCAAGACCGAGTCATTTAATTCATTTAAATATTTCCCTAAAATGGACTTTAAATTCCAATTGCTCTTTAATCCATTTCCATATTCCACTACATCAGTGGCACAATGGTAGAGTTGCTGCCTTACAGCGGCAGAAACCCAAATTTGATCCTGACCACGTGTACTCTCTGTACAGAGTTTGCACCTTCTCCGCGTGACCCGCGTGGGTTTCCTCCGGGTGCTCCAGTTTCCTCCCACACTCCAAAGACATACAGGTTTGTAGGTTGATTGGCTTCCATAAATTGTCCCTAGTGTGTTGGATAGAACTAGTGTGAGGGTGATTGCTGATCGGCACAATCTCAGTGAGCCGATGGGCCTGTTTCCACACCGTATCTCTAAACCAAATTTAGCTAAAACTACATCAATCAGAAATCCATAATTTTTTTATTCTCATTTTAAAATTGAAAATCGTTTTACTGAAACGGCCACTGGGTAAATTATTGCCATCCAAGGTCAAACACCACTGAAGCAAACAACATCCGGGATGTATTCTCAGTTATAAAATATACAATTTACAGAAGCCAATTAACCTAAAAAGCTGTACATCTTTGGGTGTGGGAGGAAACCGGAGCACCCGGAGAAAACTCAGGCAATCATAGGGAGAACATACAAACTTGGTACAGACAAAGGAGATTGTGATTGACTTCAGGAAGTGATGCAGTACACACACACACTCGGGTAGACAATGATAAAGTACAGATGGTCGAAAGCTTCAAGGTCCTGGTAATAAATATGATCAGCAATTTGTCCTAGACCACACATCAAAGCTATGGCCAAGAAATTACACCAATGCCTCTACTTCCTTAGGAGGCTTAGGATGTTCAGCATGTCCCCAACAACACCTTGCCAGCTTCTACAGATGTCCCCAGTGAACATTTCTTCTCTCCTCTCCCTTCAGGCAAGAGGTATAGAAGTGGCGGTGGCGGTGGTGGTGGTGGTGGTGGTGGTGGAGGTGGTGGTGGTGGTGGTGGTGGTGGAGGTGGTGGAGGTGGTGGTGGTGGTGGAGGTGGTGGAGGTGGTGGTGGTGGTGGTGGTGGAGGTGGTGGTGGTGGTGGTGGTGGTGGAGGTGGTGGTGGTGGTGGAGGTGGTGGAGGTGGTGGTGGTGGTGGAGGTGGTGGTGGTGGTGGAGGTGGTGGTGGTGGTGGAGGTGGTGGTGGTGGTGGTGGTGGTGGTGGTGGTGGTGGAGGTGGTGGTGGTGGTGGTGGTGGAGGTGGTGGTGGTGGTGGTGGTGGAGGTGGTGGTGGTGGTGGTGGTGGTGGAGGTGGTGGTGGTGGTGGTGGTGGAGGTGGTGGTGGTGGTGGTGGTGGTGGAGGTGGTGGTGGTGGTGGTGGTGGTGGTGGAGGTGGTGGTGGTGGTGGTGGTGGTGGTGGAGGCAGATATGATAGTGGCGTTTAAGAGGCGTTTAGATAGGCACACGGATTTGAGAGAAGGTAGGATATGGATCATGTCCCGACAGATGAGATTGGTTTATCTTGGCAACATTTTCGGCATGGATATTGTGGGCTGAAGGGCCCTTTCCTGTGCTGTACTCTGTGCAGCACTGTGCCGACATCTTCAGTAATAGCTGTGGTAATGATATTTGTATCATATGTTCTATAACAAAGAGGCAGACGCAAGAATGGGAACGGAACAACTGCTGTTCCTGATCGATTTACTTGGTGTCTAAATACAGCAACATCTTTAAACTGAAAATCTTTTTCTGGGTGAGGATATTTGTTTCTTTGAGGTACCATCTACATTGACTGCTAAGGTGGGGGGATACATCCTTTGCTCATGATATCTGTATTCTCCTTTGCACTGTTGCAAAATGCTTCATAGTTGTCACGGCGAGGCAGTTACCAAGGTTACGTCTCCAGAGAGGGCAATGGACCATTTGAAAAACTGTTTGGTGAACTCTTGATGCTAACGAGGTATGTGAAACTAAGGCTGAAAGACAGAGAGAATTGTTATCATTTCAGAGTGATCGAATGCAAGGTGATAGAATGCTGGTATGAAAAAGCGAGTAGACTACACCGACCCTGGCTCATTCCATCTGATATGCAGTAGATACAACCAAACAAGGATTCCTGTAGTCAGTATCTGTCGGTACACAAAAATGCTGGAGAAACTCAGCGGGTGCAGCAGCATCTATGGAGCGAAGGAAATAGGCAACGTTTCGGGCCGAAACCCTTCTGTCAATGGATCGGCATGTTTCATGGCCAGTATCAAGCTCGAAAGTCAATTATTTTCACAAAGAATAAGGACATTTACAACTACAGTTTAAGTTTAGAGATACTGCATGAAAATAGGCTCTTCGTCCCACGCCGACCATCGGTTACCCGTTCACTCCAGGGCTATGTTATCCCACTTTCGCACCCACTCTCTACGCACTAGGGGCACTTTACAGGCAGCAATTAACCTACAAACCCACACGTCGTTGGGCTATGGGAGAAAACCGGAGCACCCGGATGGTCAGACTACTTACTCATACCATTTTACACATTTCAATCGGAAGAAACAAAAGCTTGAAATCAAGTACCACAAGTCCAGAACAACCTCTTCTCCGCTGTTATTAGTCTCTTCAATGAACCCTCTCATGAGCAAGGGATGTATCCCCCATCTGCCAATTTATCTTATAGTGGTGTCTATAATTTCTCTGTGACTGTAACATTATATTCAGCACTCCCTTTCCTTCCCCTTCTTGCACTGCCAGCTGTACTCATTTATGGTTTGTTTGTCATTCAGCTTAGTTCAGGGATAAAATGTGGAAACAGGCCCTCCAGCCCAACGAGTCCACACCGCCAAGCGATCCTCGCGCACTAACACTATCCCGCACACACTAGGGATAATTTGCAATTCACAGAAGCCAATTAACCTAGAAACCTTGTTTAAGAAAGAACTGCAGATGCTGGAAAATCGAAGGTAGACAAAAATGCTGGAGAAACTCCGTGGGTGAGTGGGGTTCCATAGATGCTGCCGCACCCTCTGAGTAACCTAGAAACCTGTACGTTTTTGGAGTGTGGGAGGAAACCGAAGATCTTGGAGAAATCCCACGTGGTCACGGGGAGAACGTACAAACTCCGTACAGACAGCACCGGTAGTCAGGATTAAACCCGGACTCAGGCGCTGCAAGCACTGTAAGGCAACAAAAGAGGCCACCACTGTTCTGTACTTCAATGTTTACAACCTGGTCAGTCCAACCTCTCTTCATAAACATTCTAGCATTCAGTTCAATAAAACCTTCTCTGAATTGATTTAATCACATTCCCACAATTCTTTGATTAAGGAGACCAATAGTCCACATGAGGTATTCCAGGTTTGGACTCACCAATATCCTCCCATTATAATATAAAGCATCACAATAATCACCAAGTATTGGATTTGCAAATGGAAACGCCGGGTGGCAGCTTGTAAAGCCACTGCCACACAGCGCCAGAAATGCGGGTTCAATCCTGACCTTGGGTGCTGTCTGTGTAGTTTGCACGTTTTTCGCGTGACCAAGTGGGTTTCCTCTGGGTGCTCTGATTCCCCCCAACATGCCCAAAGATGTGCGGGTTGGTGGGTTAATGGGCCTCTGTAAATTGTTCCTTGTGTGGGAAAATATGTGGGGAATTGGCAATATGGAGTAAAGTTGGATTAGATCAGCGTCGGATTTGTGTAAATGTATGATTAACGGTCAACGTTGACGCGGTGGGACAAAGGGCTTGTTTCCATGCTGTATCTCTCCATCTAATCAATTTCTCACGAATCAACGCAGTTTTGAACATAGGTGCTGCACTTCACACTGGTTTAATAAAAGCTTCAAAATGTCTCCTCTACCCCAACCTCAAATTATCCTCATACTCAGTGATCCAAAGATTGAGGGCTCATAAAGATCTTTGAAGAAAGCCGGGTGCAGAATCTGGGCTTCAGTGTGGTGAGTAGCTCTGTAGCTCCCCATTGGAAATACACATTTGATGAACAGCAATTTCCTCTCACTGTCCCTGACTGTTCAACTGCACTAACTGAGATAACTGGCAAGACTTGCTTCCCACGTTAAGCGTGTAAAACGGAATAATAACTGTGATTAACTTGACAACGTGCTGCTGATGCTAGCTAGCTGTGAAAAAGCAGAAACAGAGGAGACAACATTAATCTGCAGTAGAGGTGAAAACTGGGGCTGAATTCACTGGGAAGGCTGGGATGTTTGTGCTCAGTCCACCACTCATTTTATTCCATGACCTATCCATGTTCTCCAGGGATGCTGCCTGACCTGCTGAGTTACTCCAGCACTCTGTGTCCTTTTGACCATTACCAAAGGTGTGTTTTCCCTCATCACTGTCTATTAAATCTCTATTCCATTTGGAAATCTATCAGTATTTCTAGACAATGCTGACAACTATATTCTGCACTCTGATGCAAATCACAAATGCTGGAGTAACTCCACAGGTCAGGCAGCATCTGTGGAGCGAATGAATGGGCGATTTTTTAGGGTCTGGACCCTTCTTCAGGCTCAATGTTCCCCGTCTGCTCTCTGGTATTTTTCTCTTTGCTCGACCTGTCGTACTCATGTATGGCGTGATTGTGTTCAGGTACAGGCCCCTAGCATTTTACGCAGAGGTTACCTTCATGAAAAGCAGCACGCAAATCAAAAACACGTAAATTAAACATATAAATTTAGACGTGTAAATTTGAGCGCATTATTAAAAAAATACAGCTCATAAATTAGGTTTTGTTATTAATTAAACGTGTTTTTTTTTTCAAAAACACTTAAATCAAACACGTGTAAAATGCAAAGTGCCGGAATTTAAACGAAAACTATTTTAAACTGGAGTAGCTTAGTTTAATTTAAACTGTACTGAGTTTTTTGTTTGAGAGTTATCCATTCGGAACTCTTCACTCAATCATGCAATGGCAATAAACCAATGGCAATATTTTTATGGTAATATTATTTGAAACCATGAATTTGCACAAGAACTAAAACAGGGTTTAAACTGAGTTATGGTAATCTTGCCAGTCTATTCTCATTGCATCATGCAACTTTGCATTCAGCCGAGCTTTTCCTGATAATCCCATCTCTCCTTCATCAATGATGTTGAACCATCGCTCTTCCAGACTCCTCAACACCAGGGAAGTCTGGATGGTCTGGCTGTGTCTTTACTTGCCATTGGTAATTAGAAAAATGCACATCTGAAACTCCAACAAGTTAATCACGAACGATGCCGCGGAAAAATTGACACAGAGTGCTGGAGTAACTCAGCAGGTCAGACAGCATCCCTGGAGAACATGGATAGGTGATATTTGGGGTCGGGACCCTTCAACCAGCATCTGCAGTTCCTTGTTGCTCTGCGACCCAGAGTATTGGATCAGTCTGCACAATTACAATGGGAAGCTCTCAATTCAAGGTGGAATATTTTTGCCATTCAATCTACTTTTAGCAGAGCACACATCTCCCAGTCAGATCACACACATTCTTAACAATACCGTCTCTATAGAACCCCATTTAAACGCGATTGCAAAAGAAGCAAAATATGTTACAATCAACTTTTGATTCAACCTTTGAATGCTTTTCCAGATTGCTCATCTTTAAGAAGTACATGTGGTATGTGGCTTTTAACACAGAGGGTGGGATAGAGAGGGTGGCCACTGTAATCACATCTGATGTCCACTCATGGACACCTCAAGCTTCTGCTTCTTATTTTAATTTTAAAGACAAAATTGCAAGTTTTTTCCGACTCTTTATTCATTGTAGTTGTGAGATAATTTTTTTTAATAGTTTTTAAATGTTTGTCCATGTCAAAGACATTCATTGGCATTCAAAATCATTTGTCACCATTTAAAGCTAACTTCAGTGTTAAGCATTTCAGTGCAGGGCTCAAAACTATTTCTTACAGCAACTGGCTTCCAAACAATTATCAAGAGAAGCAATCAGTAGAAGCTTATCTCCTCAGCATGGTTTTTCCAAGACACCAAACGCTCATAAAATTAGCACATGTTGCTGGAGACATCAGAGCATTCGCAATCTTCACATCATTAACACCCCGTGATGAACTTCCGACACATATCTGCATTGTAATAGTTTTCTGTTGGAAGTGGGGCTACTGAGACTGACGTTCAAATAGCCTCTTCTGATTCAATGCTTTGTATCTTCTCCTTGTTTCCAGTGGATCATCTCTCCTGGTGAATCTGACAAAATGCTATTTTACAAGAGCAGAGATATTATATCTTGTTACATGTGTAGGAAGGAACTGCAGATGCTGGTTTACACGAAGATTGACACAAAAAGCTGGAGTAACTCAGCGGGTCAGGCAGCATCTCTGGAGAGAAGGAATGGGAGACGTTTTGGGTCGAGACCCTTCTTCAGACTGAGAGTCAGGGGAGAGGGAGTCTAGAGATATGGGAGGGTAAGGTGTGAAAATGACAGATCAAAGCAGACGGTGATAAGGCAATGTAGAATGGTTCATTGTTAGCTGAGGGGAAGGTTATATTATGTTACATAGGGATTACCCAATTGCCAAGATGCAACCCTTTAAAACAAAAGCCCATCCACAGGTCAAATGATAAAACAATTTATCTCGAAACAAAGAACTGCAGATGCTGGTTTATGGCAAAGATAGACACAACGTGCTGGAGTAATTCAACGGGTCAGGTACATCTCAGGTGAAAGAGGATGGGTGACATGGGTGACATTTCAAATTGGGACCCTTCTTCAGACTTTTTCTCCTTAAGAAGGCTACTGACCCGAAACATCACCCATCCTTTTACTACAATAATTTCTTCGGATTCCTTTGCACTTCAACAATATTGCAAGACCCCCCACTCCTGCTTCAGTTCAAATCCCGACAAATTCTTCTTTCGCACCTTCATGACCTCAAATTACATCAACGTCAGTCCCTGTCCAGCCTCTGTGTTGTATCGAGGTAAACCGGAGGTCATCGAGAAGGGCCTCGACCCGAAACGTCGCTCATTCCTTCTCTCCAGAGATGCTGCCTCACCCGCTGAGTTACTCCACCATTTTGTGTCTGCCTTCGATGTAAACCAGCATCTGCAGTTCTTTCTTACGCAAGATAACATATGGGATGCACTCTGGCCTCATTGTTCCTGAGTCGGCCTCCAACAAGCCATCTCTCCAGGGGCACCCAAGCACAAACAGGGGCAGGCAGTCAGCTCAGATGGATTCCCTGACATCTCCCTGCTTGGACTTGTGAATGGCTCCCTGAACAAGCCCATAAGCAGACCTATTAACCTCGGTCCCAGTTACGTGTTAAGAATTCACGTATTGTCAAGATGTCAAGAAATGTGAAGAATTCACGCGAGTCCACGCCGGCCATTGATCACCCGTTCACTAGTTCTATGTTATCCCACTTTCGCACCCACTCCCCACAAACATGGATCAATTTACAGAGGCCAATCAACCTACAACCTCACATGTCTTTGGGATGTGGGAGGAAGTGATGGTCATGAATGGCTGGCAGATTAAAGAAGTGGATGCAACATATTGAGTGGCATAGCTGATGGAACTGCTGGTCGCAAAGCCAGACAACTCGATTCGATCCTGACCTTGGATGGTCTCTGTGTGGAGTTTGCAAGTTCTCCTTGTGACTGTATGGGTTTCTTCCGGGTGCTCCGGTATCCTCTCATATCCCAAAGATGTGCGGGTTGGTGGGTTAATTGGCCCTCTGTATATTGCCCCTAGTGTGTATGGAGTGGATAAATAGTGTGATACCTAGGGTGAAGAAGTAATCGATGGTCGGCATGGACTCGGTGGGCCGAAGGGCTGGATTCCATGCTGTATTTATCAATCAATTCCTTAAAAGAGCAGACTTTGTGCTTTTTTCCATCTCTCTATTGGGAAGTGGTAATGTAGAGACCAAGGCTTTCAATTGCGAAGAACGAATTAGATCACCAAATCCAGTTCATTGCAGAACTGCTTCATGTGTTGTCCTTAACCCTTCCATGTGGGAGGGAAACAGGGCAGGATTAATGTCAAACCTCTTTGATTTATCCCCTCCCAATCGTTTCATTGTCGGGGTGCCAAATTAACTCAGTCTAACAAAGAAAGACAGGCCTGGGCATGTGGTACAAGTCAAGTCAAGAGAGTTTTATTGTCATATGTCGCAGATAGGCCAATGAAATTCTTACTATGGGACCTATATAGAAGGAAGAACATTGTTATCAAAATGCAGCACAAAATCTGAAGAAAGCGACTGTGTAAAGGAATATAATTTCACTGAGAATGTTGGCTTTCCCCAAGACAGCATCAATCCATCACACAGAGCCGTTTCTGAATGCAAACTGAGAACTTGCTAAACAAGAAGGAAATGTTTTGGGGGGATAAATACCATTCCGAACCCTCTACTCCTGACACTGGGCCAGGAATCAAACATTGGTCTCGTTGCTGCAAAAAACAATGGCTGAAGATAAGCCCCCTTTTAAGGAGGCTTATCGGCGAGGGGGATGATCCAAGGAGTGGCCAACCCCCCAGGGACCGCCACACTTTTATAATAATCATGTTAACGCAAGGAAAGCGTTGGTGTGAACTGAACGGCAATTTGTAGTAACGTGCGGGAAAAAA
This sequence comes from Malacoraja senta, assembly GCA_038087875.1. Taxonomy (NCBI): domain Eukaryota; kingdom Metazoa; phylum Chordata; class Chondrichthyes; order Rajiformes; family Rajidae; genus Malacoraja; species Malacoraja senta. The sequence continues at coordinate 22,514,635 of CM075986.1, read as the reverse complement.
ACACCATGACATTGTTTCATTTGGTGGATTTAATTTTCATGGCTTATGATTCCTGACACAATCACCAAGGCCCAGTTCCTTGTTTTTCTTTGGCAGCATAAGCTGTATTATTGATGGTCTGTATCAACTTTGGGCACAATTTCATTTTTGTGTGGTTTTAATGATGCGTGAATTTGCTAAGTTTAAAATCAAATCCCTTTTGTGTTTGCTCGGCAATTGTACTCACCATAATTCTGTATTATCTTCCTCCACAGCTCCATGGGACTTGTTTTTTTAAAATGAATCAACTATTCACTGCACAGAAATGCTTCATTGTGAATATCTTTCCCTATACCCCCTATATTAATGGTGCATTTTCCTACGGCAATTATAATTTATTTCAGACTCTTAAAATCAATTAGCTTAATTCTGAAACTTCAGTCTGCAAGGTAGAGTCTGCTCACTTCATCCTCTCTGCAGATATTTAGGAGTATTTCCAGGGATTGTAGCAGTTTGTTCACCTCTTAATCCTATGATCAAGAGCGTATGAAGACATTGGGCCTGTAGTCTATGGACTGTAAAAGGAGGAGTGGAGACCTCATTGAAACCTACCCAATAGTGAAAGTCCTGGATAGAGTGGATGTGATGTTTCCACTAGTGGGAGAGTCTAGGACCAGAGGGAACAGCCTCAGAATAAAAGGACGTATCTTTAGAAAGGAGATGAGGGGAAATTCTTTAGCCAGTGGGTGGTGAACCTGTGGAATCCATTGCCACAGACGGCTGTAGAGGATTTTAAAGCGGAGATTGTCAGGTTCTTGACTGGTGAGGGTGTCAAAGGTTTTGGGAATAAGGCAGGGAAGTGGGGTTGAGAGGATAAGATAGATCAGCCATCATTGGCTGGCGGAGTAGACTAGAGGGGCTGAATGGCCTAATCCTGTTACTATGAATTACTTCTCTCCTCCACCACCAAAACCAGCAATCCTGCAGCAGTCTCAATCTTTCTTCATGCACACACGTTGACCAAATCACACTTACAGCACGAGAAAGACCAATCTTGCACGATCCTGTACTCCACTGACAGGTCAATGCTGGGGTGCAACTTTATCAAGAATATAACGGGTCACCAACCAAATCAAACATTTTTTTCCTCAATCTGAATCATGGTCCTGGAGCCGGGCTAAATGTATGGCTCTTTCAATGGGCTAGCAGCTGGAAAATGGGCTGAAACTGAGTGGCCTCCCTGTGGGCTGAGAGGTTCTCCAAGTTCTCCCCCACAGTTTCAGGGCTTGCATCCACAGGAAACGTGTGGAGGAGTCCGGAATGTTCCTGAGCAGCTGTCATGTGTTTCCTTCCTGGTGGCAGACCAGGAGGAGTGAAAATGGCAGCAGCCCAAGTTACTTCCTTTTCCAATTTCCGCCATCTGCAGCCTAATATTGCTGCCAAAAACAAGTTGGGCCAAAGGGCCTGTTTCCACACTGTATGACTCTATGACAGTGGCTGTCTGTGTGTAATTTACACATCCTTCCTGAGACCGCATGGGTTTCCTCCAGGTTCTCTGGTTTTCTCCCACATCCCAAAGGCGTACAGATTTGTAGGTTAATTGGCCTCTGTGAAATGACTCCTAATGTGTAGGGAGTGGATGGGAAAGTGGAATAACATACAACTAGTGTGGGAAAGGGTGATCGATGGTCAGGCAAGAGTTGGTGGGCCAAAGAGCCTGTTTCCATATTTTATCTCTAAACTAAACAAATGAAAAAAAATTAAAAACTACAAACACAATGTTCTAAATGAACTCAGCAGGTTAGGCAGCGTCTGTGGAGGGAGTGGGCAGGTCTGCTGACTGATTGGAGTAGGGGAAAGAAAGATGGAAAAGAGAAGAGGGATGCAGGGCGACGTCTAGAAAATGATACCAATGAATACGAGTGATAGAAGTTACATCTTTTAACTTGGTACGTTGCATCTGTCTGACTTCAACACATCATTGAGATACACATCATAGAAACAAGCCATTCGGCCCAACCAGTCCCTTCTGGCATTAAATTCTGGACTATTGCCAAATCTTTACTGGCAACTGATTGTAAAGACAGTAAACGCTGGAGATACTCAGTGAGTCAGGCAGCTTCTGTGGAGAAGGAAACAGAATCAACTTCCAATGAGGGCAATCAAACCAAAATACTGACTTTCTCCAAAGATGCTGCCTGACTGGATGGTTTTCATCAGCTGGGGACAATTTACAATTCTTACTAAAGCCATTTAACCTACAAACCAATGAGGGCCTGCCTTGTTGTTAAGTGACCAGCCCTCATCTTTTCGTTCTATTTCCTTGTTCATGACTCTCCCTCTGGTGAAAACATTCCTACATCAACTCGGCCAAGTCTGAGCACAATTTCTGGATTGGTTGAACATATAATCGCATTTTACTCCGATCTTCATGGGAATTGCTTGAAAATCGTAGCGTTTGAAATTCAGAGCATAATTCATCGGAACAATTTATGTTCAAAAGGAAAACAAAACAGCCATGAGAATTCACTAGGACCTACTGGGAAACGTTAATTCGTCATTTTATTGCATGTAAATCTCCGTTCTAATCATAGGCCAAGCCCTGAAAAATGCAGCAACGTTCGAGCTCTCAGGGCTCCAGTGCTACTGAATGGCCCTGACTACGGGTGCCGTCTGTACGGAGCTTGTACATTCTCCTTTTGACCGCATGGGTTTTGCCAGGGAGCTCTGGTTTCATCCTGCAATCCAAAGACGTACAGATTTGTAGGTTGATTGGCTTCAATAAAAATTGTAAATTGTTCCTAGTGTGTAGGATAGTGCAGTGGGTTGGTGCGGACTCGGTAGGCCCAGGGCCTGGCTTTCGCGCTGTATCTCTGAACAAAACTAATGTTACTTTCCTTCGCAGTCTGAAGAAGGGTTTCGGCCCGAAACGTTGCCTATTTCCTTCGCTCCATAGATGCTGCTGCACCCGCTGAGTTTCTCCAGCATTTTTGTGTACCTTCGATTTTCCAGCATCTGCAGTTCCTTCTTAAATACTTTCCTTTGCATTTTACGCCTTGACCAGTAAGCCTGGAACAAGTGGTCGGTCCAGGGTTTCATGCGGATGAGAGACCCAACGGGCAGTGGTCAAGTTGGGGCCTGGAAGGACGTTCAAAGCAGTGGATGACGTGTGGTCAGGGTTTACAGTGGATGTAAGGGCAGGACCCAAAGGAAAGCAAGCATTTAAATTACAGTCCTATTTGAGTTAGTGTGTCAAGCTGGGAGCTGCTAATGGCCCTCGTTAAATTGAACTGCTGCAGAGAAAGTCATCAAAACCTAATTATTCTCAATGTACTGAATATCAGGGAGGCTCACAATAATGTGGACTAACTTCCCTCGCTATGCTCCAAATATCATTGCATGGGGAGGGACGTCATTAGGTGCATTGCCTGACATGGAAAAGTAATCTACGTTCCATAGGCTGAGGAGATTAGTTTAACTTGGCATCATGTTCGGCACGGACATTGGGGGCCGAAGGGCCTGTTCCTGTGCTGACCTGTTCTATGTTCCATGAAAACACATCATGTCCAAGTGCAATTCCCTCATGGAAGCACAGCAAGAACACAAGAAAATGTGATGGCTAATGTAGGGCAGCACGGTGGTGCAGCGGTAGGACTTGGTGGGCCGAAGGGCCTGTTTCCATGCTGTATCTCTACAGCCTTTCAAGTCTGCCCTACATTCACTATGATCATGGCTGATCTTTTCTGAACTCATATCCTCTTCTGATCCATCTCTCCATCCCTCTCCATTCCTCAATCTATCAAATATTTATCCAGGGTACACAAAAATGCTGGAGAAACTCAGCGGGTGCAGCAGCATCTATGGAGCGAAGGAAATAGGCAACGTTTCGGGCCGAAACCCTTCTTCAGCCTATTTCCTTCGCTCCATAGATGCTGCTGCACCCGCTGAGTTTCTCCAGCATTTTTGTGTACCTTTGATTTTCCAGCATCTGCAGTTCCTTCTTTAAATATTTATCCAGCTCTACTTTAGATACTTCTCCTGATCCAGGTCCCACCACCGACTGAGGCGGTGAATTCCAGCGATTCATCCCCCTCTACACGAAGAAATTTCACTTTTCAGTTTTAAATAACTAGCCCCTCATCTTGTAGTTACGTTCCCGTGTTCAGGAGACTCCCACCGGTGAAAACATCCCTACATTAACGCTGCCGAGCCCAGGCAGAATTTCTGGAGTAGTTGGACATACAATCGCGTTTCACTCTGAGGAAACAACAATTTTCATGGGAATTGCTCGAAAATCACAGCGTTTAAGTATAATTCATTGGGAACAAACGATCCCACTTCACCGCCCTATCGCCACCATCGAAGCAGAAGACTTGGCCTGGATGAGAACTCAAGCTGCACTTAAGCTTCAGACCACAATCTCCCAGACCACACATCTTTCTGCTTAATATATTTATGAATCATTTAAGGCTTGTTATGATCTGCCTTGGGCATCATGTGTTGAGAACATGAATCCTTACATGTGTTATTACAAAACCATAACAACATGTCAATAACATAACTTCCTTATGCTAAATTTTTCATGACTTCTGGTTCCTTGCTTTTGCCCCTTCCAGCGCAAATCTCCAGAGCTGAACCAAAGTGGCCTTTGAGTAACCTCCTTCCCTGTTCAATCTATAAAAAGGAAATACGTTAGGACAGCCAAACTCAATTTGTTCTCCAACATCAGAGGAAGTCCCACCACTTCTCAGTACTCTACACAAGGTATGCAATGAAATATGTACGTGGGAGGAAACATCGCAAAGCTAAACTTGTCTCTTACCATTGTGATGCCACAAAACAAATCAGTAGAACAAAGTGCACCCTTACTTAAACATGTACCTGAAGGAGCAAAGGCTGTTACCACTTCCTACTCACTTAACCCCCAAAGCAGATTGGAAACAAATAAAGTATATCTGAACTAAAGTCACTATTTGTAATGAAGGAAATATGGCAGCCAAGTTGACCATTTCAACTTCCCACATCGACTGTGAGGTTGACTAGTGAACCTGCCTTTTATCGTGTTGAGTGGGGATAAAAACAGTCCAAGACTCCAGGGACATCCAACCTGGTCTCCTTTGAAACAGCATCGACAGAATCTTTAAGGGCCTGTCCCACTTTCACAACCGAATTCACGACCTCTGCCGAGTTTGCCCTTGACTCATACTCGCAGCATGGTCATCACGAGGTCGTAGGAGGTCGTAGGTAGGTCGTAGCAGGCCGTGATGCTAGTCGTAGGTACTCGTGACATCAAGTAGGTCGGGGCGTTTTTTCTAGCATGATGAAAAATGTCCACGAGAAAAAAAGGTTGTGAATTAGGTCGTGAAAGTGGGACAGGCCCTTTAGTATGTCCTTGTAAGAGCCAGCAGGGCCCGGGTGTAGAGTCTTGTTTGTAGGTCAGCACCTCCAAGAATGCAGCATTACACAAGAACAAGTCTAGGTTTTGTGCTCAGGGCTTGGGATGAGGTTGAACCTGCAACCTCTGATTCAGAAAATAGCACCGCACAACAATGACGGTACCAAACGTGATGCTAATTAGGATAAACTAATCTCATAATCCACATCGCTCCATTCCCTGCATATCCACGTGCCTATCTAAAAGCCTCTTAAACACCACTATTGTATCAGCCTCCACCGCCACCCCTGGTAGCGCATTCCGGGCACCCATGACTCTTTGTATAAAAACTCACATGGCACATCTCGTGAACTTTACCAAATCACCTAAAAGCTATGCCCTCCAGTCTTTGACATTTCCACCTTGGGAAATAGGATCCAACTGCCTATCAATGCCGCTCAATACTATCAATACTTCTAGAACATCTTCCCTCAAGCTCCGTCGGCCCAGAGAAAACAATTCAAGTCCGTCCAACCTCTCCTTATAGTTAATGCCCTCTAATCCAGGCAGCATTCTGATAAACAACTTTTGTACCCTCTAAAAAGCTTCCACATCCTTCCTGTAATGGGACAAAAAGACAAGAGTTTTACCAACAAAGCCACAACTGGCTGAGATATGGACCAAACGCAGGCAAATGGGACTACCTTAGATGGGACATCTTGGTCGGCATGGACGAATTGGGCCAAGGGGCCTGTTTCCATGCTGTATGATCCTATGACTCTTTGACTTTCATCTACTACAAGGGGAATTGAAGAAATTTGAGCTGTGTGATGTCCGATGGGGCCTCCTGCAGTATTAAAATGACCCTCCGACACAGTTTTGTGTCAAGCCACAGCCACAGCGATCGCGGGAGCCACAGATCACTAAGATAGTTTGGTTACGTTTAATCTAGTTTAGAGATGCAGTGTGGAAACATGCCCTTCGGCTCGCTGAGTCCGCACTGACCAGCAATCCCTGCACATTAACACTATCCTACACACACTATGGACAATTTATATTTATAACACGCCAATTAACCTGCAAACCTGTACATCTTTGGAGTGTGGGAGTGAACCGAAGATCTCGGAGCAAACCCACGCAGTCACGGTGAGAACGCACAAACCCCGTACAGACAGCACCCGTGGTCGGGATCGAACCTGGGTCTCTCAGCAGCAACTCTACCGCTGCGCCACCGTGCCGCCCAAGGATAGATTTCTAGATAGACGTCGATCCTTGAATTCAGATGTTCCTGTTTACTCTGGGATTTGCTCGTGCTGAACTTTGAAGAAATGTGTTCAAAGATGATAACCCGTTCAATCCAATTTCTGTTAGGTCAGGAAAACTCCTGGTGCCTGTTGACAATGTCATCAAAATACAACCGGGGTTCAAACCCTCAAAGTGCATACGTACAGGAGGTACATTGTGTAGTTTCCCAATGGAAACCTTAAAAGCACAACTGATTTATTCTAATTCACTTTCTAAGCAAAGAATTCAAGTGTGGGCAAATCCATGTTGTTGAACATATGAGTGGCAGGAGAGTTTTTTTTAACAATGACCCACTTAGCACGTTAAAATTAATAATAGGACGAAAGCTAACACATTCAGTAACTTCAGATTTTCCTGAGGCAAGGTGGAAATATCTCATATCTGCGCTTGGTTTGTGAGGAATAATTGCTATCATTGAACTTCAAAGGCATTTCACTTCAAATTTTACTTGATTAGATCGAAGCTTCACCAGAAATGTGACCGATTTAAGTGCCATGTCCACAACATCTCCACAGGACTTTAGTCCCACACTGAAATCCCAGAAAATGAATTGCAAATAGGTTTTTCAAATCTTGTGCAAGTACGTAATTTTGACAAATGTAATTGGTTCTATTCTGCCCTATTTCACCCTGTAAGCATTTCGATTTCAGCTAATTTTAAGCACAAGAGTGATACAATACACTGAAGTACTATACTTCCAAATTACTAGTGTCATTGTTATGAGATACAAGAGGCAGGAAATGTGACAAGCTGATAGCTGAAAGTCTTATTATCTAAATGGTGGCCGATTAGGAAAAGGGGAGATGCAGCGAGACCTGGGTGTCATGGTACACCAGTCATTGAAAGTAGGCATGCAGGTGCAGCAGGCAGTGAAGAAAGCGAATGGTATGTTAGCTTTCATAGCAAAAGGATTTGAGTATAGGAGAAGGGAGGTTCTACTGCAGTTGTACAGGGTCTTGGTGAGACCACACCTGGAGTATTGCGTACAGTTTTGGTCTCCAAATCTGAGGAAGGACATTATAGCCATAGAGGGAGTGCAGAGAAGGTTCACCAGACTGATTCCTGGGATGTCAGGACTTTCATATGAAGAAAGACTGGATAGACTTGGCTTATACTTGCTAGAATTTAGGAGATTGAGAGGGGATCTTATAGAAACGTACACAATTCTTATGGGGTTGGACAGGCTAGATGCAGGAAGATTGTTCCCGATGTTGGGGAAGTCCAGGACAAGGGGTCACAGCTTAAGGATAAGGGGGAAATCCTTTAAGACCGAGATGAGGAAAAACTTTTACACACAGAGAGTGGTGAATCTCTGGAACTCTCTGCCACAGAGGGTAGTTGACGCCAGTTCATTGGCTATATTTAAGAGGGAGTTAGATGTGGCCCTTGTGGCTAAAGGAATCAGGGGGTATGGAGAGAAGGCAGGTACGGGATACTGAGTTGGATGATCAGCCATGATCATATTGAATGGCGGTGCAGGCTCGAAGGCCCGAATGGCCTACTCCTGCACCTATTTTCTATGTATCTATGTATCTATGTATCAAGACATAAAAGGGGTCAATTTGTTTATTATCACCATAAAAAGGCATCAAATGATGTTATCAATAATTACCAAATGGGGCTATGATAACATAACTCTGTGCAGAAACATGTCTGTAAAGACCACTACATTTCCCATTGTAGCACAGTGGCACAGTGGTAAAGTTGCTGCCTCGCAGCGCCAGAGACCCAGGTTCAATCCTGATTACAGATTACAGAGTTTGTACGTTCTCCCTGTGACCATATAGGTTTTCTCTGGGTGCTCCGATTTCCTTCCACATTCCAAAGACGTGCAAGTTTATAGGTTTTCTGTAAATTGTCCCTTGGGTGCAGGGTAGAACTGGTGCATGGGTGTTTGTTGGTTGGTGCGGACTCATTGGGCCAAAGGGCCTGTTTCCATGCTGTATCTCTGAACTAAACTGGACTACAAATTTCTCCTGAAAGCCCTTGCCAGCTCTTGGTCCACCCCTCCCCTCACCTCATTATACTGGCTCTATCGGCAATGCCAATGGTGGGAGTGGAGGCAGATACGATCGTTGCATTTAAGACGCACATGAATATGCAGGGAATGGAGAGATATGGATCGCGTGCAGGCAGAGGGGATTAACTGAACTCAGGACATTGTTGGCCAAAGAGCCTATTCCTGTGCTTTGCAATCCTATGTTCTATGTCCTCACGACTCTTTGGGTCCAGATGAAGGGTCTCAACCCAAGACCTCAACTGTCCATTTCCCTCCACAGATGCTGCCTGAACCACCGAGTTCCTCTCGCACCTCATTTATTGCTCCAGATTTCAGCAATTTTCAGTGTCTCCAATGAACGCAAGTCATTTCGCTCGTACAATTAGAAAGTAGGTTTTAAAGATCAAAACTATCACCAAAATTGTTTTTAATCTTATTCTCAGAGCGAAGACCTTTTATCCTGGATCTCAAACTTCCCACAGGTGATGGCATTAACAGCTGGGTTGGGAAGTAGCTCTCTAAAACGACTGATACCCTTTCTTGTGTTCTTTGGTGACACAAGGAAAAGGTCGAACTTATCAGTCCCGGACAAAACCACAATGTTGCGTCCTCTTATTTCACATTTCACATTTCACAGTTGAACTTTCTAATTCTGCTTCTATTTCTCATATCTTCCACTTTCAGTTCAGGTAAAATACATTTTCAAGTAAAATGCCAACAGTTTTTGTGGGTAAATTTCTTAGCATTCAAATATTTGTTCCATATGTTAACAAACGCACCAGTCGCAGTCTGACAGCGATCGAAGAGGCTACCGACTAAAGGTGGAGGGAAGAACTGTAGATGCAAGACACAAAATGCTGGAGTAACCCAGCGGGACAGGCAGTATCTCTGGAGAGAAGGAATGGGTGGCGTTTCGGGTCTGACTGAGGAAGGGTCTCGACCCAAAACGTCACCCATGCTTGACCTGCTGAGTTACTCCATCATTTTGTGTCCACCTTCAAGAGGCTCCCCTGATTTCCCTGGGCTATCTCTGTCTAGCGTGGGATGTAATGAGTTGCTTATCGACACAATCACTGGTTTGGCCGGCCCAGCTCCTTCCAATGTCAGAAATAGATTATTCTCCAAACCACCAGCAAGCATAACCCTTTTGCTCTCTCTCTGACTCTTCATTATGGAACAACTTTACAAATATGGGGGATTCAGAGGGAGTGTACAATGCACCGTTCGAGTATATAGCACCGTCGGCCAGAGATGAATTTTCAGTCGATTCCCATTTTGATGTAAGGGAGACCAGAATGGAACGGATACATCAGAATGCCCATGTCAAGCATAACTAACCCATAACTCAGCTTTGTACTGTGTTCTGAGAAGAACCACCAAATAACACTGCCATTCAAATCTTTCACCTCAGTTCCACCACCTTGGATTGGTCCCTTAATGTTTAAATCTCCCAGTCTCTGTTGAACATACTCAATAACTAGGTCTCCACACTCCTGTATAAATATCTCCAATGGTTTATGGCTCCACGACTGAAGGAATTCCGTAAGTCTTTGGAGATACAGCACGGAAACAGGCTCTTCGGCCCATCGAGTTCTCCCTGTAGCTGCGTGGGTTTCCTCCCACATTCCAAAGACGTGCAAGTTTGTAAGTTAATTGGTCTCTGTAATTTGCCCCTAGCGTGCAGGGAGTGGGTGAGGAAGTGAGATAACATAGAACTAGTGTGAACGGGTGTTCGATGGTTGGGTAGACTTGGTGAACCAAATGGCCTGTTTGCCTGCTGTATCTCCAACCAAACTAAACAAGAAGGAGCTTTCCCCAATCGACAAAGTAGCAAACACGGGTCTGGGGCAAGATTACGGTGCAAATTAACCATACATTGAGTCTGGGGTAGACAACAATGCTGGAGAAACTCAGCGGGTGAGGCAGCATTCATGGAGCGAAGGAATAGGTGACGTTTCGGGTCGAGACCCTTCTTCAGACATAGAGTCTGTATTGGCTGTTAATATAGTTATAGGATCATTCAACATAGAAATAGTCCCTTTGGCCCACTCTGTCCATGTTGACCATCAAACACCTCTCATCACTAATCTGATTTACCACCACTTGGCCTGTCGGCTACAATGCCTTTATCAATCCAACTGCTCCACCAGCTGTTTCTAAACTGTTGTGAGAGTTCCTGCCTTCATCACCTTCTCAGGCATTGAGTTCCAAATTGCAACCACCCTGTGAGTCAAACAAATGGAGACACAACGAACTGCAGATGCTGGAATCTTGAGCAAAGCATAAAGTACTGGAGGAACAGAGTGGGTCAGGTGACATTTTTGGAAAGAATGGACAGATAATTGGAATTCTTCTTAAAATTCTCTCAGATCTACTCAAACTCTTCCTCCTGGTTTAAACCCACGCCGTCTCTGCCATGGGGAAAATGTTTCTCACCATCTACCCTATCAATGTTGCTCGTAAATTTACACCTCTATCACAACCCCTCTCAGACTCCTCTAGTCCAAGGATGTTCTAAGATGCTCCTTGCTTCTTCCCAACAACCATCAGGCTCTTGAACACTACGCAATACTAACCTCAGCAACTAGGAACTTCTATGGACTGTCTTTGGTTGTACAAATTACTTCAGTTTTGTTTTGCAGTAGTATTACTGTTATTAATCTATTGATTAACATTTTTAATTATATATTGCCTGTGCATATTATATTAATGAGCCTTTAAACTTGCTGCGAGTAAAAATGCCACTGTTCCCTTGTCGGGACATATTGCAGTTAAACACTCTTGACATTTACTTATTTTGGACTAATTCCAACTTAATTTCATCAAGCTACTTCCATAACTTCATAAGTTCTAAGAGCAGAATTAGGCCATTCGGCCCATCAAGTCTACGCCACCATTCAATCAAGGCTGATCTATCTTTCCCTCTCAACCCCATTCTCCTGCCTTCTCCCCATAACCCCCCGACACACTTACTAATCAACAATCTACGTCTTAAAAATATCCATTAACTTGGCCTCCACAGACGTCTGTGGCAATGAATTTCACAGATGCACTACCCTCTGACAAAAGAAAGTCCTCCTCCTCATCTCCTTTCTTAAGACATGTCCTTTTATTCTGAGGCTATATGGTATTGGGGGTAGAGTGCTAACATGGATAGAAAATTGGTTGGCAGACAGGAAACAAAGAGTAGGGATTAACGGGTCCCTTTCAGAATGGCAGGCAGTGACTAGTGGGGTACCGCATGGCAGATGCAGTTTAATGTGGATAAATGTGAGGTTATCCACTTTGGTAGCAAAAACAGGAAGGCAGATTATTATCTAATTGGTGTCAAGTTGGGAATAGGGGAAGTACAATGGGATCTGGGGATCCTTTTTTCATCAGTCAATGAAAGTAAGCATGCAGGTACAGCAGGCAGTGAAGAAAGTGAATGGCATGTTGGCCTTCATGACAAAAGGAGTTGAGTATAGGAGCAAAGAGGTCCTTCTGCAATTGTACAGGGCCCTAGTGAGACCACACCTGGAGTATTGTGTGCAGTTTTGGTCCCCTAATTTGAGGAAGGACATTCTTGCTATTGAGGGAGTGCAGCGTAGGTTCACCAGGTTAATTCCTGGAATGGCGGGCCTGTCATATGCTGAGAGAATGGAGCGGCTGGGCTTGTATACTCTGGAGTTTAGAAGGATGAGAGGGTATATTATTGAAAAATATAAAGTTATTAAGGGTTTAGACACGCTAGAGGCCGGAAACATGTTCCCGATGTTGGGGGAGTCCAGAACCAGGGGCCACAGTTTAAGAATAAGGGGTAAGCCATTTAGAACGGAGATGAGGAAACACTTTTTCACACAGAGAGTTATGAGTCTGTGGAATTCTCTGCCTCAGAGTGCGGTGGAGCCCGGTTCTCTGGATACTTTCAAGCGAGAGCTACATAGGGCTCTTAAAAATAGCGGAGTCAGGGGATATGGGGAGAAGGCAGGAACGGGGTACTGATTGGGGTTGATCAGCCATGATCATATTGAATGGCGGTGCTGGCTCGAAGGGCCGAATGGCCTACTCCTGCACCTGTTGTCTATTGTCTATAAGCCTCTGGTCTTTTTGACTCTCCCATTAGTGGAAACATGCTCTCCACATCCACTCTATCCAGGACTTTCACTGTTCGGTAAGTTACTTAGTAAGTTATTTTACTTGTAAAATGGCTGCCCTTGCAGTTGATTATGTTGCAAGTTGTCAGAAGGTCTTACATTTCAGTGCCTCGATGTTGTAGATCAGGGGTCGGCACCCTACGGCCCCCGGGCCGAATGCGGCCCATAACCCAAAATCATCCAGCCCGCAGGTGGATTTTTTTTCCCCGTACTCATCCCGCCCGCCGAGCGCGGCCAAGTGCCTCCGAGCTCTGGCTGTACCACATCCTGCGCAAAGCCGCAGGCACGGCCGCGCACCTTCTGTGAACACGTGATTTGATGCCTGCCATCCTGGGCGGGATCCACCAGGAGATCTCCACCGGAAACGTTGCCTGTCTATTCCCACCACAGACGCTGCCTGAAGCACCGAGTTCCTCCAACACTTGGTATTTTGCTCTAGATTCCAACATAGTTTAGTTTGTTGTCACGGAGCAAGGTACAGTGAAAAACATCGTTGTTGCCTACTGCCCAGTCAGTGAAAAGATTATACATGACTATACATGCTGTCCACAGAGTATAGATACAGGATAAAGGGAATAACTTTCAGTGCAGGATAAAGTCCAGTAACGTCAGATTAAAGATAGTCCAGGGGTCTCCAATGAGGTAGATGGTAAGTCATGACCATCTCCCCAGTTGATGATGTGGAGGAATATCTGAGTTGGAAGGAACATCTGCAGTTCCTTGTGTCTCCGTAACTGGAGCACAACTTGGGAGGACTACTTGGCTCTTCCATGTCATGTAAATGCAAATGATTTCGTTCCACGCCTGTCATTTATGCTTTCCTTGTTTTCTTTATTCTTTGGTTAGGTGATTGTGAAGCACAGGATTGGTCAAACATACCGAACATTTATCTGTGTGCTTAACTTGAAGCAAACGGCATCCCATCCACCACCCTACGTATTCATCCTCTCTGCCATCAGTGACAATAGACAATAGGCGCAGGACTAGGCCATTTGGCCCTTCGAGCCAGCACCGCCATTCAATGTGATCATGGCTGATCATCCCCAATCAGTACCCCGTTCCTGCCTTCTCCCCATATCCCCTGACTCCGCTATTTTTAAGAGCCCTATCTAGCTCTCTCTTGAAAGCATCCAGAGAACCTGCCTCCACCGCCCTCTGAGGCAGAGAATTCCACAGACTCATCACTCTCTGTGAGAAAAAGTGTTTCCTCGTCTCCGTTCTAAATGGCTTACTCCTTATTCTTAAACTGTGGCCCCTGGTTCTGGACTCCCCCAACATCGGGAACATGTTTCCTGCCTCTAGCGTGTCCAAGCCCTTAACAATCTTATATGTTTCAATGAGATCCCCTCTCATCCTTCTAAACTCCAGAGTGTACAAGCCCAGCCGCTCCATTCTCTCAGCATAGAGAGTGCACAGTGGCTGCATGCTGGGTACAAAGTGGACGGCTGTTATACAACAGGGCTACTCTTGACAACATCTCTTCAACCTGTGACCTCTATCACCATGGGCTTGGGAGTGCCACCACCTGCAGGATCCCTTTGCAATCCGAGCACCAACTAATTGGAACTATATGAATACATTTTCATCTTCACTGTGTTTACTCACTGAAATCCCTGCCTGACAGCACATGCACCTGAAGGCCAGCAGCAGTTCATAACCCCGAGCAGCGAAGAATGGGCAATCAATGCCTGCCTTGCCAGTGAGGCGGAATATGAGGTGCATTTCCTCCAATTTCCAGTGTTGCTCGCTGTGGCCATGGAGGAGACCCAGGACAGAGAGGTCAGATACGGAATGGGAGGGGGAGTTGAAGTGCTGAGCCACCGGGAGGTCAGGTAGGTTATTGCGGACCGACCGGAGGTGTTCGGCGAAACGATCGCCAAGCCTCCACTTGGTCTCACCGATGTAGATCAGCTGACATTTAGAGCAGCGGATGCAATAGATGAGGTTGGAGGAGATGCAGGTGAACCTCTGTCGCACCTGGAACGACTGCTTGGGTCCTTGAATGGAATCGAGGGGGGAGGTGAAGGGACAAGTGTTGCATCTCTTGCGGTTGCAAGGGAAAGTACCCGGGGAGTGGGTGGTACGGGAGGGAAGGGAAGAATTGACAAGGGAGTTACGGAGGGAGCGGTCTTTGCGCATCTCCTCCAACCTCATCTATTGCATCCGCTGCTCTAGATGTCAGCTGATGTACATCGGTGAGACCAAGCGGAGGCTTGGCGATCGTTTCGCCGAACACCTCTGGTCGGTCCGCAATACATAGATACATAGATACATAGAAAATAGGTGCAGGAGTAGGCCATTCGGCCCTTCGAGCCTGCACCGCCATTCAATACGATCATGGCTGATCATCCAACTCAGTATCCCGTACCTGCCTTCTCTCCATACCCCCTGATCCCTTTAGCCACAAGGGCCACATCTAATTCCCTCTTAAATATAGCCAATGAACTGGCCTCAACTACCCTCTGTGGCAGAGAGTTCCAGAGATGCACCACTCTCTGTGTGAAAAAGTTTTTCCTCATCTCGGTCTTAAAGGATTTCCCCCTTATCCTTAAGCTGTGACCCCTTGTCCTGGACTTCCCCAACATCGGGAACAATCTTCCTGCATCTAGCCTGTCCAACCCCATAAGAATTTTGTACGTTTCTATAAGATCCCCTCTCAATCTCCTAAATTCTAGCGAGTATAAGCCAAGTCTATCCAGTCTTTCTTCATATGAACCTGACCTCCCGGTGGCTCAGCACTTCAACTCCCCCTCCCATTCCGTATCTGACCTCTCTGTCCTGGGTCTCCTCCATGGCCACAGCGAGCAACACCGGAAATTGGAGGAAAGGCACCTCATATTCCGCTTGGGCAGTCTACATCCTGGGGGCATGAACATTGAGTTCTCCCAATTCTGCTAGCCCTTGCTGTCCCCTCCCCTTCATCAGCCCTCTGGTTGTCTCCTCCCATCCCCCAGCCCTCGGGCTCCTCCTCCGCCTTTTTTCCTTTCTTCTCCCCACCCCCTATCAGTCTGAAGAAGGGTTTCGGCCCGAAACGTTGCCTATTTCCTTCGCTCCATAGATGCTGCTGCACCCGCTGAGTTTCTCCAGCATTTTTGTGTACCTTCGATTTTCCAGCATCTGCAGATCCTTCTTTAACATAAAACTCAAGGCAGGATGAATAACTCAACAGGATGTTTAACATTTCATCAACTTACAGCCATTGCTGAGTATTAGTTTGGCAGCCCTGGGCTCCTTTTCCTACTCATTGGTGAATTCCTGCCTCTCTCTAACCCTGTCATGAGCCCCAACCCAACCCTGCATCAAAACTAAATTCACCCATGTAATTCCAAAGAGGAAGCAAATCAGTGAACTGCGGGAATGTTGGGTGGAGATGAAATATTTTAGTGGCGAGGAAACCACCAAAAGACACATATTTTTCCAGGCTTTGTTTTGTATTGTATTAGTTATAAAGGAATGAAGTGCCATAAGACATAGGAGCAGAATATGCCATTTTGCCCCATCAAGTCTACTCTGCCATTCAATCAAGGCTGATCTACTTTGTCCTCCTGCCTTCTCACTGTAACCACTGATAGATACCCTTCCTGATCAAGAACTTATCAATCCCCACCTTAAAGATACTCAATGTCTTGGCCTCCACGGCCATCTGTGGCAATGAATTCTACAGATTCACCACCCTCTGCCTAAAGAAAGCCATACATGATGTTAGCTGAAATTATGAACTAAATTAAATTATGAAATTCTGCACTCTGCATCTTCCCCTTTATTCTGATTGTACTAGAGTTTGACGATTGTATTTATGTATGATATTACTTGATCAGATTGAATATTATGTAAAACAAAGCTCTTCACTGTACCACAGTACGTGACAATCATAAACCTAACCTTCCCATCCACCACTTTAAACATTAATTCCCTCTGCCATCGTTGCACAGTGGCTGCAGTGCGTGCTGTCTAGGAAGTATTAATGATGTGGGTGGGGTTTTCCACGTGTACCTGTGGAGGCAGATTCAATACGTTTATCTCATAGCCAAGGCAGCACCGTTCTCTCTGGCCTGCAGTCAGTGTGGGCTGAGAGTGTAGGCATTCAAAGCTCTGGAGCAAGGCTTGAACTCATGACCTCCTGGCACTTCAGAGACAAGAATGCCACAACCAGCATCTGAAAGACCAACCACAGAGAATGAGTGGGCAAAGAAGACTCCAGTACCAATGAAAATGCCCCAACATTGGGGAATGGCCATCTTGTTGGGGATTCAAATACCTGGGACATTATGAGGCAAAAATACAAATGGTCATGTCTAAGATGAAACTAATGCAGGCCACCTGGAGTCAGACCAGAGATGAAAATGCAAAAGACTGGGAAGAGGAACATGCATCACACAGTGGTAAGGTGCATGTAGTTGAGGGAGGTTTTTAAATCGGCAGCAGATAGGTGGACAAGGCTAGAGACAAAAAGGCAACCAGAGACAAACTGTTGTCAGCTAAGGAGAGGAGTGAAGGAGGAGAAGAAGGTAAAGCAGCGAGAGATCTAGGTGGAGGAAGGAACTGGGTGGGGCAGTGGAAGAAATAGATGCTCAATTGGCTTGGAGAGGGCATAGGAAAGAGAGAGGGAGCAGGTGAAAAGGAGGGAGGCGTTGCCTAAAATTGGAGAACAGTGTTGATACCAATGCTACCTGTATAAATAAAAGTTGGTTAGGCTAGGATTGGTGTAAAAATGGGTGTTTGATGTTGGCATATGTTCAGTGAGCTGCCAGGTTTACTACAATAACCACTGCACTTTAAAGGTGTTTTGGGGCATCTCAAACACATCAAACCATCAATATAAATAGAAGCACCTTGCTGACAATGATAAGGTCTGTCCACCCAGCTCTTGAATGATCAGTTGCCCTGTGAAAGGTAAAATCATCTTTTCAGGAATCCACTGACAGCCAACAAAACTGAAATGTGGCCAAAACGACATCTATTTGGCTGATTTCCAGAACGCCCCGAGTTAGTATTTATGGATGTACGATTAGTTGGCAGTAAATTTAGCCGAATCAAATCCTGGTGAAGGAAACATTTATTTTTCCTGCTTAAAACACCCCCAGAGGATTTATAACTTCACTGATCTGAAAAACAACCGTGCTTATTTACTCGCCGAATGATCAGCATTACTAACCTTGTTACCCAGAAACTGCGCTCCTTGCCAATGCCGACCAACAGACCCCATCTACACTAGTCCCACCTGCCTGCTCTTGACCTATATCCATCTACCTGTCCAAATGTTTCTTAAATGTAACAATAGTACCTGCCTCAACTACCTCCTCTGGCAACTCGTTACATACACCAAATCACCCTTTGTGTAAAATGTTTCCCCTTAGGTTCCTATTAAATCTTCCCCCCTCATCACCTTAAACCCATGACCTGTTGGTCTCAACTCCCCTACTCTGGGCAAAATACTCTGTGCATTTAACTGATCTATCCCTCTCATGATATTGTACACCTCTACAAGATCACCCCACAACCTCCTGCGCTCCAAGAAATAAAGTCCTCTCTTTATAGGCACAAAATGCTGGAGTAACTCAGCGGGCAAGCAGCATCTCTGGAGAAAAGGAATAGGTGACGTTTCGGGCCGAGGCCCTTCTTCTCACTGCTTTGAGCATGAAAAAGATTTGCGCACCGCAGGCATACTCCAACGAACTAAACCTGTTTTGCTGTTCCACATAAACTATTTATATACTACCTCCCTGCATAAAAATAAATGTTTTATCCAGCACTGATACACAGGAAGCAATCAAAGGAAGCGCGTTTCAATAGAAACCTCAACAGCCATCCAGCACAGCGGTTGAATAACCATCCAAATAAGAGACCGATATTTAGTATTGATCGCAATAGAAATAACTGCTTAATGGAGATAAAATGGGTTGTCTAGTTACTGCTAGTTACTGGTTGGACACCTTCAGACTCTGAGTTGGCAGCTATCCAGTCTGCTCAATTAGATCTGTACATGAATAATGAAGCACAGAATAAGTGCAATAGTGTTCCGATTTTAGCTCTTAGGGGAAGGGAATCAAGGGATATGGGGGAAAACCCAGAATGGGGGACTGATTTGGGATGATCAGCCATGATCATATTGAATGGCGGTGCTGGCTCGAAGGGCCGAATGGCCTACTCCTACACCTATTTTCTTCTATGTTTCTATGATGAAATGCAAATTAGTTTGTCAGGCAAAGTAATAGTAGAATTAGGATTATACATTGATTATACATAGACTTGCCGGAAGCTTTTATTAAAATTGCCAGTGTGTAAATGCTTGTGCTCTGAACTACTGCGACGGGAACATTGGAGTAGGAACGTTAGGTAAACAGCATCATGGCATGATCCCAGAATTCGCGGGCGGCATAGTGGCGCAATGGTAGAGTTGCTGCCTTACAGCGGCAGAAACCTGGGTTCGATCCTGACAACTGGTGCTGTCTGTACGGAGTCTATACGTTCTCCCCGTGACCACGTGAATTTTCTCAAGGTGCTCTGGTTTCCCCCCACATTCCAAAGACATAGGTTTGTAGGTCAATTGGCTTCTGTAAAATGTCCCTAGTGTGTTGGATAAAACTAGTGTACGGGATGATAGTTGGTCAGCGTGGACTCAGGGGCCGAAGGGCCTTTTTCCACGCTGTTATCTCTAAATTAGACTAAATTACTTTTTTTTCCTTTTAAAAAGTTATTTTATCTTATTGACAGAGTCTCCCATGGAGGTATCTGCTCTCCCTTATGAGAGGACCACTTGCCAAGATGACATAGGATGATGTGATGCCCTTTAGTATATTTGACCTATCACCACTGATAGCGGTAGAGAAGCAGGTCCCACGTCTATGCTGACCAGCTCTGGTTTCTTCCCACATCCTACAAATGTGTACGTCGGTAGGTTAATAACTACTTTAAACTGCCCTTGGGTGAATGTTTGAAGTAAAACATAGGTGAGTTGATGGTAATGGTGGATTAGGCAAGGATTGGTGTAAGAACAGACAAATTGCGTAGGAAGGAACTACAGATGCTGGGAAAGAGAACTTCTTCAAAATAAGCACACCTTGAGGAGGTTTCACAGTGGAGCAGACAAAATGTGTAGGGAGGAACTGTAGATGCTGGAAAGATGAGGATGGGTTCCGTTACTCCAGAGATGTTGCCTGACCCGCTGAGTTACTCCAGAACTTTGTGTCTATCTTAGGGTAAGAACAGATGGTTGGTGGTTGGCGCGGATACAGTGGGCTGAAGGGTATGTTTCTGTGCTGTATCTCACCCACTCTAATTTCCAGGCCTTACAGAATGCTTGTCAAAGCCATTCTGCGAGTGTCTCCTGAGTGCTCCTACAGTGAGGCCAGGGTCCCACTGCATAACTGCTCCTTAAGCCACATTGCAACAGAGAGTATATCAGGCAGTGATGTCAGGTCAGCAGAACCTGATTTCAGGTCATCTGCTCTAATCAGAATTCATTGAGGAAAAGGTGACGATATGAAATACTTGATAGATTGTTTGATTGAAAGATACAGGGAGGGCGTGCAAACTCCACACCAACAGCACCCGAGGTCAGGATTGAACCGGGCTCTCTGGTGCTGTTCGGCAGCAGCTCTACCAGCTGCACCACTGTGCCGCCCCTGAACACATTGGCAGAGCACCACTCATCTTCAGACACAGTCACGGGATTCTTCCTCAGAATTTGGTTCAATTACTTGTCTGCACAGCAACACTTGAAACATGACACAAAGTCCTGGAGTAAATCAGCAGGTCAAGCAACATCTAAGGAGGGAATGGACAGGTGATGTTTCTATGGGTCAGGACTCTACTTCAGACCCACCAACCTAAATTGTTGTCTATCCATTCCCATCACAGATGTTGCCTAACCCACTGAGTTACTCCAGCACTTTGTGTTTTTCTCAAGATTCTAGCATATGCAATTCCTTGTGTCAATACTTCCCACAAGGCAGCAGCCTCCCGCTCATTCCCATATTATGTGCTTCAGTATAGGGATTGCGCTGTTAAGTAAAGCAGCTTAATTGGGTGAAGCATTCATGAAACGTATTATTTGTCTGGAATCGACATTTGACATTCTCATCAGCTCACCTAGACTTCCATTGGATATTGCACTGGCAAAGACAGCCTGTGATGGGCCTATTTCTTCACTGGGCTATGTCTGAATGGAAGCATGAATCCTACATAAATTTATGTTCATAAGTGATAGGAGCAGAATTAGGCCATTCGGCCCATCAATACTATGCCATTCAATCATGGATGATCTATCTTCCCCTCTCAACCCTATTCTCCTGCCTTCTCCCGATAACCCCTGGCACCCATACCCAATCAAGAATCTATCTATCTCTGCCTAAAAAAATATCGTGGCTTGGGCCAACTCTGGCAGAACATGAAACACTGGCGACACGGTTTTGATTCTGACTCCAGGTGCTGTCTGCACAGAGTTTGTAAGTTCTCCGTGACCTGCGTGGGTTTTCTTTGGGTGCTCCGGTTCCCTCCCACACTCCAAAGACGTAAAGGGTTGTAGGCTAATCGGCTTGGTAAAATTGTAAATTGTCCCCAGTGTGTGTAGGATAGTGCAAGTGTGCAGGGATCACTGGTCGGCGCGGACTAGGTGGGTCCAAGGGACCTGTTTCGGCGCTAAATCCTTTATTAAAATACATGTATTTGTAAATGTGGTCAACTCACTGTCAATGTCTGATTTACTGTTTGGTACTAATCCAGGGCTGGAACCAAAAATAACATGTTCAGCAAAAAACTTTAAAAACGAACCAAATCAGCATCAGCAGATCCTTTTTCTTACAAATGTTTACCCTTGCATTTGTAATAAAGCCTCCCATCAAGGTAAGGTGGTCTTGCATTTTGTAATCAGTCTAAAAATCAGTATAAACAGTAGTTTTCTGCATGATAGTCACCACTAGTTTATCATCTAGCAAAGCTCACCATCACATATACTTTCTCAGAAGTTTGAGAAGATTCAGTACGTCTATTTAACTTCAACAGATGTAGGGTGGGCAGTGTGATGATTGGTTGCATCACAGCCTGGTTCGATAATTCAAACACTCAAGAACAAAAGAGGCTGCAGAAAATGGTGGATATTACCTTGGTACTGACGTATGGGATCTACAGGAAGCACTGCCCAGAACTGCAGCTAAAATCATCAAAGACCCACACCACTCTGGCAAACTCTCTTCTCGCTACCACCACCAGGAAGGAGATCTAACGGCCTGAGAACCATGATAACTGATAATTTATTGTATGCTTGATTTATTGTTATTATTGTTCAATCTAAATGCAT
This sequence comes from Malacoraja senta, assembly GCA_038087875.1. Taxonomy (NCBI): domain Eukaryota; kingdom Metazoa; phylum Chordata; class Chondrichthyes; order Rajiformes; family Rajidae; genus Malacoraja; species Malacoraja senta. The sequence goes on along the minus strand of CM075986.1, from coordinate 22,492,544 downwards.
TAAAGCTGCAGAAAGTAAGAATTTCATTGTTCTGGTTTAAAACCGGTACATATGACAAGTAAACACTCTTCATAAATAATCTTAACATACTGTGTATGCGTGTGGTACACCAGCTGCACAGCGGCTAAGAGGAAAGCGCTCCAGAGGGCTATTGACAACGCCCAGAAGATTATCGGCTGCCCTCTCCTCACCTTGGAGGACCTACACAGTTCCCACTGTCTCAAAAAATCCCAGAAGATCATAAAAGAAATTTTCCACCCCGGTCACTCCCTGTTTGAACTGCTGCCGTCAGGCAGACGGTACAGATCAATGAGGACAAGGACAAACAGACTCAAAAACAGTTTTTATCCCACAGCAATAAATACACTTAATGTAGCCACCAAATGAGTACAAGAAAATGTGTGAATGGTCACAGACTGGTTGGCATTTCTAATTCCGTTGTACATGTTTACATGTTATAATGACAATAAAGTATTCATTCATTCATTCACTCCTGTTGATTATCAATAGTTTTACTTGAGAATATGATTAATGAGTTGCAATATCTATCTTCCAGAGAGAAATCCTTTAATACTTTTGGGACACTGCACCAACAAGAACTGTCTTCATTGCTGTAAACCTCATCACTTAACTGGAAGCTATTACTAGGGCAAAAAGACTATGACCAATTTGAACTTATGTAACAAAATGGTCTTGGAAGGAACATTCTTTGTTTACATTCTTTCACTCGAGTGAAGCAACTGATGTCAGAGCATGCAAAATTAATGTATGCAACTTCACTGTATTAAAAATTAATTACTCTGCTCCCCGACCCTTTTCATTAATTGCCAATGCAGCAGTGAAGAACAGCTGGATGAGAAACACCAAGGAACAAATGAACAGTGCGAAGGGTAATAGGTGGCTTTTATAATTGGATTTTATGATAATTGGGAATCATGAGCAATATGGCATCGAGTGCATTACTTTTTATTTTTAATATCCTGCTCCCATCATGCAAACATGGGCCCATATTCTTACACTATCATCATAACAATGTTTTGTATCATCAAATACCCAGAAGAATTGCAACCATCTCCCACAGGGTCTTGCACTTTCTAATAAAAATTTGAGTGCAGAACAAATTAATCTCAAAAGTGTTATAAGGTGTTAATTCATCTGCATTGACTACTTTGAAGAACATAACTACCTTGCCCTTAAATATCTATGAAAGAACTTAGACTCTAAAGTGGGGACAACTGAGATGCCAGCCATCCATAACCACAAATTGACCCAAAGTCAACAATTGTTGACAGATGCAAGCAAATTAATGTTAGGATACCAGAGCACATATGTCTTTGATTACACTGCAGAGGAAGTAGATGAGGCAGATTCAATAACAATATTTTAAAGACATTTGGACAAGTACAAGGTTAATGCCATCATTAATTTAACTTCAGGGGTTCAGTTAGGAAGGGTTCCGACCGGAAATGTCACCTATTCCTTTTCTCCCGAGATGCCATCTGACCCGCTGAGTTACTCCAGCATTTTGTGTCTTTTGTATCTTTGGTATAAACCAGCATCTGCAGTTCCTTCCAACACATTCATTTAACTTAGTTTTGAGGAGAATAGTTTAACTTGGCATCATGTCCAGCATAAACATTGTGGGCTGAAAGGGCCTGTTCTTGTGTTTAGTTTAGAGATACAGCATGGAAACAGGCCCTTCTGCCCACCGAGTCTACGCCGACCAGCGATCCCCACACTAACAATATCCTACCCACACTAGGGACAATTTACAACTTTACCAAGCCAATTAGCCTAGAAATGTGTACGTCTTTGGAGTGTGTCTGTTCTGTGCTGTACTGTTGTTGTGTGTTTTATGTAACTAGGGTGCTCAAACAGACATTTACCATTCCCTGACAAATCCTGGCAAAGATTAGTGTTATTTTCACTTGCAATCGCATATTTTCTGCAGCGCACTGTTTATGCAGCACTGCTCATTCCTTTGTGATTCATGCTGGAGTAACTCAGCAGGTCAGGCAGCAGAGATAGACAGGGACAGGCAGCAAAGATAGACAGGGACAGGCAGCAAAGATAGACAGGGACAGGCAGCAAAGATAGACAGGGACAGGCAGCAAAGATAGACAGGGACAGGCAGCAAAGATAGACAGGGACAGGCAGCAAAGATAGACAGGGACAGGCAGCAAAGATAGACTGGGACAGGCAGCAGAGATAGACTGGGACAGGCAGCAAAGATAGACAGGGACAGGCAGCAAAGATAGACAGGGACAGGCAGCAAAGATAGACTGGGACAGGCAGCAAAGATAGACTGGGACAGGCAGCAAAGATAGACAGGGGACAGGCAGCAAAGATAGACAGGGACAGGCAGCAAAGATAGACTGGGACAGGCAGCAAAGATAGACTGGGACAGGCAGCAAAGATAGACTGGGACAGGCAGCAAAGATAGACAGGGGACAGGCAGCAAAGATAGACAGGGACAGGCAGCAAAGATAGACTGGGACAGGCAGCAAAGATAGACTGGGACAGGCAGCAAAGATAGACTGGGACAGGCAGCAAAGATAGACAGGGGACAGGCAGCAAAGATAGACAGGGACAGGCAGCAGAGATAGACTGGGACAGGCAGCAAAGATAGACTGGGACAGGCAGCAAAGATAGACAGGGACAGGCAGCAAAGATAGACTGGGACAGGCAGCAAAGATAGACAGGGACAGGCAGCATCTCTGGATGGAAGGAATGGGTGACGTTTCGGGTCAAGATCCTTCTTCTCCTCAAAACTAAGTTAAATGAATGCGTAGGAAGGAACTGCAGATGCTGGTTTATACCAGAAGCAAAAGACACAAAATGCTGGAGTAACTCAGCGGGTCAGACAGCATCTCGGTAGAAAAGGATTAGGTGACATTTCAGGTCTGAACCCTTCCTAACCTAACCCCTGAAGTTAAATTAATGATGGCATTAACCTTGTACTTGTCCAAATGGGGAGAGGGAGACACAGAGATAAGGAAGGGCAAGGTGTGAAAGTGGGTTTGTTTGCCCTGAGGTGCTGTGAGCAGTGTGGGGTGCAGTGTAACAATCACAGCCTGCAGCTGGGCATAACCGCTGCAGGGAGAACTGCAAACCAGCCAACATCCTTTATTCCACTGGAAGGACTGACCTACTTTGTGGGGTCCCAGGAGCTGCCGTAAGTCTGGCCTGCTTCTGTCTGGAGGCCGACGAGAGTGCGGTGTGTGGGGGGCGATGTCTGCAAGCCCAGTGCTGGAGGTGCTGATTCACAACTCTGCCAAAACCACCATCAGCAATCTTAACTGCATCAGGGTTTCATTCCCTGAACCAAATGCCGTGTCAGTCCACTAGGATTGAGCCAAAATCAACAATACTCCTTCTATTTCATTGGGGTAAGAAAAGAAAACCGATTGAATAACAAACTGCAGTTAGACATGAGCCACTGGGGCTTTCCATTCACTTCGGCTAAATTCCCTAAATTCCCTAAATTCCCAATCCGCAGTCTGAATTTATAAATGTAGGCAATGGAACTGCAGGTGCTGAACTACAGAGAAAGTCACAAAGTGCTGGAGTAACTTAATAGCTCAGGCAGCATCTCTGCAGGACATGGATAGGTAACGTTTCACGCTGGGACCGTTCTTCAGACGGATTGTAGTAGTGGGGGGGAGAAAGCTGGAAGAGAGGTGTTTATTTTAGTTTAGTTTAATTTAGAGATACAGCGCAGAAACAGGCCCTTCGGCCCATCGATACTGCTCCGACCAGCGATCCCATCACACTCAATCTATCCTACACACACTAGGGACAATTTACAATTATACCAAGCCAATTAGCCTATAAACCTGTATGTATTTGGAGTGTGGGAGGAAACCAGAGCACCCGTTGAAAACTCACACAGGTCACGGGGAGAAGGTAGAAACTCCGTACAGACAAGCATCTGTAGTCAGGATTGAACCCGGGTCTCTGGCACAGGAATGCAGCAACTCTACCGCTGCACCACCGTGCCGCCCCAGGTGTTGTCAGGACAAAGCCTGCCAAGTGTTGTACCCTCCGCCAATCAAACCCTCCTCACCCGTATCCACCTATCTCTTGCCAGGATTTGTCCGCACCCACATCCCTGCCAGATTTCTCCACCCGACGACAATCAGTCTGAAGAAGGGTCCTGACCCGAAACGTGGCCTATCCACGTTCTTCAGAGATGCTGCCTGACCAGCTAAGCTACTCCACCACTGTGTCTTATCCTGAATCTATAACTGCCAGCTTCACCAGCTTGTATTAAGGAAGAGATCCATGAGGCGAGTGGCCCTCTGCACAGCAGGAAGTATTCCTCGCTAGTTCCTGGAGTGCAGTCGTCTACTCCAATCAGTTTGTGTTAGCTGCCATTAGCTGACAGAGGCTTGTAGCCACAAATCACAGCTAATAAATGAGGCTGGGAGATAGACAGTGGAATTAACAAAGCAAACCTTTACGCAAAGCTTCACTATTAAATACTTGAACATGCTCTTAATAAAAGTTTAGACACAAGCAAAGTAATCTTGAGCAAAACACACAGCGCTGGAGGGAAACACATTCTTGCCATAGAGGGAGTACAGAGAAGGTTCACCAGACTGATTCCTGGGATGGCAGGACTTTCATATGAAGAAAGACTGGATAGACTCGGCTTGTACTCGCTAGAATTTAGAAGATTGAGGGGGGATCTTATAGAAACTTACAAAATTCTTAAGGGGTTGGACAGGCTGGATGCAGGAAGATTATTCCCGATGTTGGGGAAGTCCACAACAAGGGGTCACAGATTAAGGATAAGGGGGAAATCTTTTAGGACCGAGATGATAAAAACATTTTTCACACAGAGTGGTGAATCTCTGGAACTCTCTGCCACAGAGGGTAGTTGAGGCCAGTTCATTGGCTATATTTAAGAGGGAGTTAGATGTGGCCCTTGTGGCTAAAGGGATCAGGGGGTATGGAGAGAAGGCAGGTACAGGATACTGAGTTGGATGATCAGCCATGATCATATTGAATGGCAGTGCAGGCTCGAAGGGCCGAATGGCCTACTCCTGCACCTATTTTCTATGTTTCTATGTCAGGCAGCATCTGTGGAGGGAAATGGATGGACGACATTTCAGGTGGGGACCGTTCTTCAGACTGGAGGATCCTGACCTGAAATGTCATGTGTTTATTTTGCAACGTTTAATAAACAATTGGACAGGTACATGGACAGGTACAGGTACAGATACACGGGCCCATATCCCTCTAGGTTTAGAGAGATAAGGGCCAAAAGCATGCAGTTGGGCCTAGTGTAAATGGGGCAAGTTAGTCAGAATGGGCAAGTTGGGCCATGGGGTCTGTTTCCTCGCTGTTTGACTCTATGAGTTGCCGAGATCCCCCAGCACTTTGTTTTTTGTTCTTTATAAAACTGCCAGATCCCCTCTCAGACACACATAATCCTGCCTTCTAATTTAAAATTCTGCACTTATGTTCATATGTCACAAGAGCAGAATTAGGCCGTTCGGCCCGTCGAGTCTGCTGCACCAATCAATCATGGCTGATCTATCTTTCCTTCTTAACCTCTTTCTCCGGTCTTCTCTCGGTAACCTTTGACACTCTTAGTAATCACAAACAAATCATTCTCCGCCTTAAAAATACCCATTGACTTGACCTCCACAGCCATCTGTAGCAAATTCCCCAGAATCATCATCCTCTGATTTAAAAAATCCTCCTCAACTGCTTTCTAAAGGTATGTCCTTTTATTCTGACACTGTTCCCTCTGATCCTAGACTCTCCCACTATTGGCCTCCCCACATCTACTCTGTCCAGGCCTTTCACTATTCAGTCACTTCCAATGAGGTCCTCCCTCATCCCTCTAAACTCCAGCAAGTACAGGCCCAGTGCCATCCTACACTCATTATATGTTAACCCAATCATTCCCAGAATCATTCTCGTCAACCCATTCTGGACCTTCTCCAGGGCCAACATATCCTTCCTCAGATATGGGGCCCAAATCTGCTCATAATACTCCAAACACAGTCTGACAAGTGTCTTATAAAGACTCTACATTGCATCCCTGCTTTTATATTCTAGTCCTCTTGAAATGGATGCTAACATTGCATTTGCCTTTGTAGCAAAGAGTAGGAGTAAACGGGTCATTTTCAGAATGGCAGGCAGTGACTAGTGGGGTACCGCAAGGCTCAGTGCTGGGACCCCAGCTATTTACAATATATATTAATGAACTGGATGAGGGAATTGAATGCAACATCTCCAAGTTTGCGGATGACACGAAGCTGGGGGGCAGTGTTAGCTGTGAGGAGGATGCTAGGAGGCTGCAAGCTGACTTAGATAGGTTGGGTGAGTGGGCAAATGCATGGCAGATGCAGTATAATGTGGATAAATGTGAGGTTATCCACTTTGGTGGCAAAAACAGGAAAGTAGACTATTATCTGAATGGTGGCCGATTAGGAAAAGGGGAGATGCAACGAGACCTGGGTGTCATGGTACACCAGTCATTGAAAGTAGGCATGCAGGTGCAGCAGGCAGTGAAGAAAGCGAATGGTATGTTAGCATTCATAGCAAAAGGATTTGAGTATAAGAGCAGGGAGGTTCTACTGCAGTTGTACAGGGTCTTGGTGAGGCCACACCTGGAGTATTGCGTACAGTTTTGGTCTCCTAATCAGAGGAAAGACATTCTTGCCATAGAGGGAGTACAGAGAAGGTTCACCAGACTGATTCCTGGGATGGCAGGACTTTCATATGAAGAAAGACTGGATAGACTCGGCTTGTACTCGCTAGAATTTAGAAGATTGAGGGGGGATCTTATAGAAACGTACAAAATTCTTAAGGGGTTGGACAGACTAGATGCAGGAAGATTGTTCCCGATGCTGGGGAAGTCCAGAATAAGGGTCACAGTTTAAGGATAAGGGGGAAGTCTTTTAGATGACCGAGATGAGAAAATCATTTTTCACACCGAGAGTGGTGAATCTGTGGAATTCTCTGCTACAGAAGGTAGTTAAGGCCAGTTCATTGGCTATATTTAAGAGGGAGTTAGATGTGGCCCTTGTGGCTAAAGGGATCAGGGGGTATGGAGAGAAGGTAGGTACAGGATACTGAGTTGGATGATCAGCCATGATCATATTGAATGGCGGTGCAGGCTCGAAGGGCCGAATGGCCTACTCCTGCATCTATTTTCTATGTTTCTATGTTAGTACTGATTCAACTTGCAAATTAACCTTTTGGGAATCCTGCACCAGCACTCCCAAGTCCCTTTGCACCTCTGATTTCTGAATCCTCTCCCCATTTAGAAAATAGTCCACACCTTTATTCCTACTACCAAAATGCATGACTGCACATTTTGCTACACTGGTTTCCATCTGCCACTTCTTTGCCTACTCACCCAACCTGTCCAAGTTTTTGCAGACTTCCTGCTCCTACACAACCTGCATCTCCACCTATCTTCGCATCATCCGCAAACTTGGCCACAAAGCCATTATCCAACTCATTAATAGGCAATGTGAAGAGTAGCGGCCCCAGCACCAACCCCTGCGGAACACTACTAGTCACTGGCAGCCAACCAGTAAAAGCCTCCTCTATTTCCACTCTTTGCCTTCTGCCATCCAGCCAACCTGCTATCCATGCAAGTATCTTCCCTCCAATATCATGGAGTCCCATCTTGTTTAGCAGCCTCACATGGGGCACCTTATCAGAGGCCTTTAAAAATCCAGGAAAATAACATCCACTGACTGTCCTTTGTCTATCCTGCTTACTTCCACAAAGAATTCCACAAGATTCTCAGGCAAGATCACCCTTCACAAAATCATGTTGGCTTTGGTCTATTTTGCCATGTGCTGCTAAGCACTTGGAAACTTCGTCCTTAATAATGGACCTTCCCAACCACTGAAGTCAGGCTAACCGGCCCACAGCTTCCCCTCTTTTGCCCCGCTCCCTTCTTGAACAGTGGAGTAACGTTTGCAATTTTTCAGTCCTCTGGGACAAACATGTGACTCTACAGATTCTTGAATGATCACTACTAATCCCCCCCCCCCCCCCCCCCAATCTCTAAAGCTACCTCTTTCATAACCCTGGGATGTAGTTCATCTGTTCCAGGTGACTTATCCATCTTCAGACCTTTCAGCTTCCCAAGCACCTTCTCCTTAGTAATAGCAACCCCACTAACCTCTGCCCCCCGACTCTCCTGAATTTCTGGATTGTTGCTGGTATCTTTCATTGTGAAGACATACAGAAACAACGTATTCAATTCATGTGCCATTTCTTTATTCCCCATTACTACTTCTGTAGTGTCATTTTCCAGCGGTCCAATGTCCACTCTTGCCTCTCTTTTAATTTTTATTTATCTGAAATAAGAAACTTTTGCTATCCTCTATAATATTATTGGTTAACTTACCTTCATGTTTCATCATTTCTCCCCTTATTGCCTTTCTAGTTACCTTCCGTTGGTTTTTAAAAGCTTCCCAATCCTCTAGCTTCCCATTAAACATTGAAATATTATATGCCTTCTCTTTTAGTTTTATTTTTCCGACTATCCTCCAGAAGTTGTTCAATTAAGACTGCAGAAAAGTGGATGACGAAAGAGCTTCTTAAGTGATACACAAATCAATGCCTTTCATCGAGCTGCTGACTCCCAAGATGAAAGCTGCCTGTTTGCCTATTGCTTACTCAATTTACAAACCCACCACTAGAACGCAGCCATCTAACTCAGGATTAAAAATGAGCACTGCACCTTATCCAACAGTGGAAAAAGTCAAGGTTTAGCGAGGGAGGGGGATTCAGTATAGAAACAAATCCTTCAGCACACCAAGTCCATATCAACCATCAATCATCCATCCGTTCACGCTAGTCCAATGTTATTCCCCTTTCGCATCCACTCCCTACACACCAGGGGCAATTTACAGGGACCAATTAACCGACAAACCTGTGCGTCTTTGGGATGTGGATGGAGACCGGAGTACCCGGAAGAAACCCCCGCGGTCATAGGGAGAACGTACAAAGTTCCAAATAGACAGCACCTGAGGTGAGGATCGAACCAAGGGTGGTGTCGGCAGGTCTCTCCACTATAACCAAAATCCATTACAAAGGGGTCCGTTAAAACGAGGGTTTACTGTATTACAATCTCTATCAAGAAAAACCCAATTAGTGACAGTATCAAGACAAGGCACAACGTTCTGGAGTAAAACACAAAATGCTGGAGTAACTCAGAGGGACAGGCAGAGGGACAGGCAGCATCTCTGGATAGAGGGAATGGATGACATTTCTGGAGACCCTTCTTCAGAACCCTGGGGTGTTGTCCATCTGGTCCGGATGACTTATGCACCTTCAGATCGTTCAGCTTCCCAAGCACCTTCTCCACTAATCTCTGCCCCCTGACTCTCCTGAATATCAGGCATGTTGTTGGTATTGCTGGGAATGTACAGACAACATATCGGGCCTGGACACGGCTTCAGATAGAATCCGATAAATCTGAAGAGGGTCCCATCCCAAAAAGACATCAGTCCATTCCCTCCACAGATACTACCTGACCTGCTGAGTTCCTCCAGCACTTTGTGTTTTGCTCACCCGTATGCAGTGTTGTTTTACTTGTTATGCAATTCATGAGGCTTTTTTTTTACCAATACAATTCTCTTTGCAACTGCGAATCCTGGAATTAAAGGCTTTTTTTTCTGAAAATGTGTCACAACTGTGTTTCATAAGCTTTGAATAAATATGTCTGGTGCAGAGTCAAATGTTCCCAATGCAATTAGACTGCATTTCATTGTAATTAGTTCTTTGAAACAATGTGAAATGCAAACAAAGAGGACTGGATAAATGTGATTCTTTCTTTCTAAATTGGCCTGTGATTTCAGGAGTCGACATGTGATTGTGTTTGTGTCAAATTCCTCCACCGTCTGTTTAACTGCTGTGTTAATCCCCTCTACAATATATGTGTTAAACCAACCTAAAATAGTAAATGAATTTCATACACATTAATAGACTTGTGGCCAACATTGCAGCACCCAATTTCAATCCACAAAGACAAACAGGAATGTGCCTGAACAATATTTATGTAACCCTTAGCTGCTGTCTGCCCAGACAAAAGAATAATACAGAAAGATAATGCATCAACCATACACTCTTACACACACACACACACACACACACACACACACACCTCACACACAAACACAAACACACACAAACACACACACTGTACGAGTTCGAAGACAGCACCGATTCCATTGTGAGGTTAAAAACTTGATTTGGACATATTAAATATCTGGACCAAAACACAAAGTGCTGGAGGAATTCTAGGTCAGGCAGCATCTGCGGAGGGAATGGACTGGTCGGGACAGGTCGGGACACTTCTTCAGACTGGGTCAGAACATTGGCAATCAGCAGGAATCACAGAAGAGGGTGCAATGAAAGAGGGAATTACAGAGGTGGAGCATTTGGGAGAATTTGGGATTGAATAATACAAATGTGTTTCTGACTGTGATGATAAGGGAATCAAGAACCAGAGGACATGGGTTTGAGGTGAGAGAGGCAAGATTTAATAGGATCCCGAGGAGCAACGTTTTTACTCAGAGGGAGTGGATGTATGGAACGAGCTGCCAGAAGAGGCAGGTTAAAAGACTCTTGGATGGGTACATGGATTGGAAAGGTTTAGAAGGATTGTGGGCCAAACGCAGGCAAATGGTACTGGCTCCGATGGTTGGCATGGTGTTGGGCCGAAGGGCCTGGTTCCGTGCTGTATGACTATTATTCAGAAGGACACACAGTACGAGAGTAACTGAGCAGCATCTCTGGAGAACATGGGATGGTGACGTTTCGGGTCAGGACCCTTCTTCAGACTAATTGTAGGGGAGGGTGTGGGGTGGAAGAAAGAATCAATATGCACCTGTTTGTGCACAGGGACATTTTCCATTGCAAAAGGGGAAGGGCATTCCCAATTTATTCCTTTTTTTTTGCGGAGCTGTGTAAATTCTTTGAGGAGGTTTTAACTCGCTATCCATAATAGTGAAAGGAATAAATACACAGACACAGGATTTCTGTGTAACTGGCTCACTTGTGCGTAAACTACCAGCTAGTCAAAGAAGGCCAGCGTGTCTTCACCAATAAAGACCTTTGTTTGTGGCGTAACTAATAAAAATCCTCTCTGTCTGACGGAAACAATGATTGCAGTCCCTGTGAAAGGCCTGTTTTGTGCTCAGTTGTCAATTCATGAACCCCCTACTTACGCCAATAAAGCAGTCACTATATGCATTCAAAACACAGTCTCCAAAAGTGGTCCCCGCACGCTGACATCATGTCTTTCTGTCCAGTTGCTATCAACGTCTGCAAAGACGAGTTCGAGCGAAATCAAGTGTAAAACAGAACCGAATAATGAATGAACAGAGCCTCACTCCAGAATCCACTACATTTGTGATATAACAGGGATACTCCATTTTAAGGTAGACAAAAATGCTGGAGAAACTCAGCGGGTGAGGCAGCATCTATGGAGCGAAGGAAATAGGCAACGTTTCGGGTCGATTTTAAGTTGTGTCAAATGAAACATTTCTCTTTTGAGCTTCACATGTTCACAAGTTACAGGAGTAGAATTAGGCCATTCGGCCTATCGATTCTACTCCGCCGATCTCTGCCTCCTAATCCCATTTTCCTGCCTTCTTCCCCTAACCCTTGACATCCATTCTAATTAAGAATTTGTCTGTCTCTGCCTTAAAATTATCCACTGACTTGGCCTCCACAGCCCTCTAGGGCAATGAGTTCCACAGATTAACTACCCTCTGACTAAAGAAGTTCTTCCTCACCAAAAGAGTGCCCTTTAATTCTGAGGCTATGACCTATGCTCCTAGATCCTCCCACCAGTGGAAACATCTTTTCCACATCCACTCTATCTATGCCTTCAATTATTCTGTAAGGTTCAATGAGGTCCCCACTCAACCTTCTAAACTGCAGTGAGTTGAGGCCCAGTGCTGTCAAACGCTCATCAAATGCTAATTCCTTGTGTTCAGTAGTTAGACATCTGTGATTCAAAATCCTACAGGTTTCCAACCTGGAACTGACAGCTGATAAAATCTTGTCAGAAGCAGGAAAAAAAATCGAAACGAAATGGACTCCAAAAATTCCACACAGGATTGAGGATCAGGAGATAGAACCTGAAACCTTGTTACTGGGGCCCAGGCAGCCAGTGGGCTTAAGGGGAAATATTAATGAGAGGATTTGACTGTAAATATCATGGAATTATAACAATATGGATGGAGGCCACTCAGCCCATTACATGCATGATGGCTTCTTGTAAAGTTTGCTTTAATTTAGATACGGCATGGAAAAAGGACTTTCAAGACCACACCGACCATCGATCACCTGTTCACACTGGTTCCATGTTATCCCCCTGCTTTCTCATTCATCCCTTACACCAGCGCTGCCAACTCTTACGCATAGAGCGTGAGACTCACACATTTCACCACCGCCCCGACGCAGTGCAATTAGTGCCGTGACGTCTTCAGTTGTCGCCGACAGGGTCGGAGCTTGTCGTATCTTATCGCGGGTGGACGTAAGTTGACTACGGTTGTCCTAGGTTGTCGCCTGTGTGGTCGTAGTTTGTCGTAGGTGTGGTCGTAGGTGGACGTCCCAATTCGCGAGGAATTGTGTCGCCGGTCGACGTAGCTTGTCGTCAACTAGGTGCTAACTTGTCGTAGACATTGTCGTAGGGTAGGTCCAGATTTCTCACGCTCAACTCTCACCCAATGTTGGCAGCCCTGCCTTACACCTAAGGGGAAATTTTACAAAAGGCAGATTAACCTAAGAACTCGCACATCTTTTGGGGATGTGGGTGGAAAACGGAGGACCCAGAGGAAATCCAAGGCGTCACAGGAAGATCGACTAAACTCCGCACGGACACCATACAAGATCAGGATTGAACCTGGGTCTCTGGCTATGTGAGTCAAAAGCTCCACCAGCTGTGCTACTCTGCTGCTTTGCGTGGGCCAATATGCATCAATCTTTTTGGTCCCATTTCCCCTCCTCTTTACCTGTCGCTTGTAAATCATTTTCCCTCAAGGGCCGCCAGCTCTCGATTGACATTGTTCCACCCCCTCTTGGAGGCAGCGAGTTCCAAATTATAACTAGGCATTCCACACAAAAAAATGTTTCTCCTCACGTTGCCCCCAAAGGCCTTTTGCACATCGTGTTCCCAGTCTTCACACGAGTGAAAACAACATTGAAAAGTTTGGAAAGAACGTGGAAAGATCACAAAGTCCTGGATTAACACAGTGGGTCAGGCAGCTTCCCTGGAGAATACAGATAGGTGAGGTTTCAGGTCGAGACCCTTCTGCAGACCCGAAACATCGCCTATCCATGTTTTCCACCCGAAACGTGGTCTATCCATGTTCCCCAGAGATGCTGCCTGACCCTGTGAGTCACCAGCAATTTGTGGCCTTTGGTGAATTAACAAGCATCTGCAGTTCTTTGTTTCTAGAAAGCTTTAAAGCCCTGTCCCACTGTATGAGTTCATTAAAGAGCTCTCCCGAGTTTCCCCTGATTCGAACTCGGAGATTTATGGTGATGGCCGCTTGTAAGTACTCGGGGCTCTCGTGGACATTTTTCAACATGTTGAAAAATCTTCACGAGTCTTCCCGAGCTTACCTGCCGTTAGCGAGTCTTCCCGAGTACCTGCCGTTAGCGTTACGAGCCGCTAAGAGACGTCCCCGAGCTCCGACGTACCCGCTACGTTCATTCTCCATGCTTACCACGAGTTTGATTTTTTTTTAAACTCGGGAGAACTCTTGAATGAACTCGTACCGTGGGACAGGGCTATTAGTTGCTGAGACGAAAGATAAGAGTTTGGGAGGGACAAGAAGGAACTTGTTGAAAGGAATCAGAGTGGTACAATGAAGATTCAGGATAGACAGGAATGCTTTAGATGTTCAAGGTTGTGGAATGATAGCTCTGGAGGACATTACGGAGGGAGGGAGGGAGGGAGGGAGGGAGGAGGGTACAACATTTTCCCACCCTCTATTTGCCAATTTAAGGTTATAAGGTCTTAAACGATAGGAGAAGAATTAGGCCACTCGGCCCATCAAGTCTACTTCGCCATTCAATCACTGCTGATCTATCTCTCCCTTCTTACCCCATTCTCCTGCCCTCACCCCATAACCCCTAACACCTGTACTAATCAAGAATCTATCTATCTATCACTGCCTTAAAAATATTCATTGACTCTGCCTCCTTCATTTATTCTCACTGAAATCAAAGTAATTATTTATTTTGTCTCCTGATGCCAATTCTGCACAACCCAAGATGTAGAAACAAGGAACAGCAGATGCTGGTTAATACACAGATGGACACAAACATGCATAGGAGACGGTTTTTGAGGCATTCACGATATACGGCAATCATGATGCTTATCCACCATCAAGCTGTGAATGAGCTGTCCCTCTTTCGAGCAATAGGAGCAGAATTAGGTTAGGAGCAGAAAAATGTTACGACGACCAAGACCATCATCTTAGGTAGACACAAAATGCTGGAGTAACTCAGCAGGATAGGCAGCATCTCTGGAGAGGAGGAAAAGGGGAGATGCAACGAGACCTGGGTGTCATGGTACACCAGTCATTGAAAGTAGGCATGCAGGTGCAGCAGGCAGTGAAGAAAGCGAATGGTATGTTAGCATTCATAGCAAAAGGATTTGAGTATAGGAGCAGGGAGGTTCTACTGCAGTTGTACAGGGTCTTGGTGAGACCACACCTAGAGTATTGCGTACAGTTTTGGTCTCATAATCTGAGGAAAGACATTCTTGCCATAGAGGGAGTACAGAGAAGGTTCACCAGACTGATTCCTGGGATGTCAGGACTTTCATATGAAGAAAGACTGGATAGACTCGGCTTGTACTCGCTAGAATTTAGAAGATTGAGGGGGGATCCTATAGAAACTTACAAAATTCTTAAGGGGTTGGACAGGCTAGATGCAGGAAGATTGTTCCCGATGTTGGGGAAGTCCAGAACAAGGGGTCACAGTTTAAGGATAAGGGGGAAATCTTTTAGGACCGAGATGAGAAAAACATTTTTCACACAGAGAGTGGTGAATCTCTGGAATTCTCTGCCACAGAAGGTAGTTGAGGCCAGTTCATTGGCTATATTTAAGAGGGAGTTAGATGTGGCCCTTGTGGCTAAAGGGATCAGTGGGTATGGAGAGAAGGCAGGTACAGGATACTGAGTTGGATGATCAGCCATGATCATATTGAATAACGGTGCAGGCTCAAAGGGCCGAATGGCCTACTCCTGCACCTATTTTTCTATGTTTCTATGAATGGGTGACGTTTCAGGTCGAGACCCTTCTTCAGACGGAATCCGTTATCTTATGCCTTTGCAACAAAAAACATCTCCTCATCGCCATTTCCAGATCCTTCCTCTGCTGTGTTGATCCTGATAATTTTCCATCTTCACTTTGACCGCTGCCACCACTCCTGGGGCATTTTGAGTCTCCTCCGTCTCTCTGCCCCTCAGCTTTATTAACCCTGACCTTTCATCTCCAGCCTCTGCTTCTCCAGCGTACATCTGACTAGCCTTTATAATGATCAGCTTATCAGAGCTCTGGTGGTCATATGGTGGTCAAGTCTTGCTTACTAACAGGAAACATGTCCTATATTTTTCTGGTGGCATCTCCGTGATCAAGATGGAAAATGCCCCAGAGGCTTCTAGATAGTTGCAGTCATGTTAGGATGTTAGGATATGAATCACTTGCAGGTAGAGGAGATTAGTTTAACGGAATTATGTTTGGTACAGACGACGTGGGCTGAAGGCCAGAGCTGTGTTGTTCTATACTGTCTGATATTTGTTTAACTTCATACAGACAGCATAGGATTGACCCCGGGACTCTGGCGCTGTAAGGCAGCAACTCTACCGCTATAACTCTATAACAGCATTTAAAAGACATTTGGACAGGTACAAGGATGAGAGGCTATGGGCCAAATGTAGGCAGGTGGGACTGGTGAAGATGGGGTATCTCAGTGAGCATGGGCAAGTTGGGCCAAAGGGCCTGTTTCCGTGCTATATGACTCTAGGATGAT
Organism: Malacoraja senta; assembly: GCA_038087875.1. Classification (NCBI taxonomy): domain Eukaryota; kingdom Metazoa; phylum Chordata; class Chondrichthyes; order Rajiformes; family Rajidae; genus Malacoraja; species Malacoraja senta. Next base: position 22,476,505 of record CM075986.1, on the reverse strand, counting down.
ACAGCAGTCATGATATTTGCACTCGATTCAATTTCCTCCATGGATCAATTCTTAATACTTGGACAGAGAAAGGAAATGCTAAAAGGGAAAGAAAATGCTTAAGTACTTCCATCAGAAAGGAACATTTCCAGGGTGGAGCTGAATCCAGTTCATTTTGAACACATTTGATTTCCGCCACTACTCCCACCCTCACTGTCTCAGTTCAGTTTAGTTTATTGTCACGTGTACTGAGGTACAGTGAAAAGCTTTTGCTGCGTGCATACCAGCCAGTGGCAAGACAATACATGATTACAATCGACCATTCAGTGTATAGATACATGATATGGGAATTAAGAAGTAAGAATTACTGCAAGTTAGAATTTCATTGTTCTATCTGGGACATATGACAATAAAACACTCTTGACTCTAAAATCCAATCAAATATAGTCCATGGGTCCCCGATGAGGTAGATTGTAGCTCAGGACTGCTCTCTGGTTGTGGTAGGATGGTCCAAGTTGCCTGATAACAGCTGGGAAGAAACTGTCCCTGAATCTGGAGGTGTGCATTTTCACACTTCTATACCATTTTCCCGATAAATAGTCTCCATGATTGAACTTCAGTAAAACAGGCACATACCAAATCGATGACTGAACCTTCCAGTGGAAAGTCAGTTCAAACAGGCAATATGATGGCACATTTGCTGAGCTTCCAATCTGCCTTCTGTGCATCCCATCAGAATATCACAGAGTACAATTCCACAGCACAATGTTTCCCATTCTTTGGAACCGGACGAGGTTACGGTGGCAGCCAATCTGTACGTCATTATGTTGTGTTCAGAGAGCAGAGAACAGTACAGCACAGAAACAGGCCCTTTTAGCCTACAATGTCCAGGTCAAATATGACACACATGATCCATAATCCTCCGTTCCTGCTTATCCACGTGTCTATCCAAAAGCCTCTTCAATGGTTCATACTATTCACTTTCACAAAAGCCTCCAACCCAAGGCGCAGAATCAAATCTTTGAAAAGACTGGCTACTGGCACATCTATTTTTAGAAAGGAAAACAAAAGTAGAGTCACTGATCCTGTGGTAAATAAATAGTCTGCGTATAGTCTGTGTTCTACTTTTGGATACCTGACAACTGATCATTTATTCTTCATCAAACTCGGTGATGGGGACGGGAGATTGATTCCAATGTTGAACTCTTTGTCACAAATAATTTTTCACAGCTGAGTTTTCGTAGCTGGTAATTCCAATATCAAAACGATTGTCTTCCTACAGAATCTGTCGTAAATGGTCGGAGCAAACAAAAACTGCAGATGCTTGAAATATAAAAATAAATGTTGGCCAACTCAGCGCATCAAGCATCATGGTTGGCCAACATGGTATTGGGAGCAGTGTCATAGGTGGTTTGTGGATATTTTCCCTTTTATGTGTAGAGTCATAGTCATACAGCGTGGAAATAGGCCCTTTGGCCCAACTTGCCCTCACAGGCCAACATGTCCCAGCGACATTGGGCCCACCTGCCCGCGTTTGGCCAAAATCCCACCAAACCTATCGCATCCATGTACTTGTCCAGCTGTTTCTTAAACATTGGGATAGTCCCTGCCTCAACTAACTCCTCAGGCAGCTTGTTCCATACCCCCACCACCCTTTGTGTGAAAAAGTTACCCCTCAGATTCCTATGAAATGTTTTCACTTTAAACCTATGTCCTCGATTCCCCTACTCTGGGCAAGAGACGATATGCATCAACCCAATCTATTCCTCTCATGATTTTTATACACCTCTATACGATCAACCCTCATCCACCTGCGATCCAAGGGATGGAGTCCCAGCCAACACAACCTTCCCCTATAGCTGGAATGAGATCAAAGAATGAAGAGTCCCCTTCTAAACTAAAAATATGCCAGGATAGTTCGAAAACAGGTGTTGCTTGAGACTAAGACCAGAGGGTAGAGTTTGGTTTAGAGATACAGCGTGGAAACAGGCTCTTCGGCCCACCAGGTCCATGCCAGCCATCGATCATCCTTGCTCACAGCAGTTCTATGCTATCCCACTTTTACACCACTGCCCCTGCACACTAGGGGCAGTTTACAGAAGCCCTATTAAGCTAGAAAGCCGCACATCTTTGGGATGCTGGTGGAAACTGAAGCACCCAGAGTAAACCCACCCAGAGATCACAGGGAGAACGTGCAAACTCCACACAGACAGTACCCAACGTCAGGATCAAACCCATGTCTCTGGCACTGTGAGGCAGCAGCTCTACTAGCTGCACCGCTGTGCTGGGGGGATGTTACAAGTCTACTGTCCAGCAGGAAACAGAGAAGTAGATATGCAGGCATATCACAGGTTTAGCTTTATTATTGTCACGGACCAAGGTACGGTGCTAAGCTTTGTTTTGCATGCTATCCGATTAGATTAGATACTATACTTACGTGCAAATTTCTCGCAATAGCATGGGTTTGTTCAAGTTAAACACAGCAAGGGACAAATCCATTTTTCTAGAGTCTTAGCGCTAATCCCAGCATTTCCTGTTTACCCGCATGCTCCATATTTTCTGTTTCTCAAAATGCATCTTTTTGGCGTCAGTATAAACCAAGAATTGAAATTCTTCTGAAACTGTATGTTGTTAGATTGCTGAGACTAATGTGCTGGAAACATTAATTTTGAGTCATAAAAAGCCATCTATGACATGAATTCAGCACCGTTTTTTGTTTTTTTTTACAAACATGTCGGTTTCTGCTGCTTTTTATTCTGCCATACATTAGATATGCAAGACATTTGGGTTTAGATAGACCATTGGCAAACTGTGCAGACAGATAGGTGTAACATTGAGAGTAACTTCTTAATGATACCTCATTGAGCAATATTTCAGTGGAGAAATTAAGATTCTGTCTCAAAAGATCGTTCACAAGTTTAATTTCCCAATTGCTTCCTCTCCACTTTCAGGAACTAAGATAGGTCAGAGTCATACGTACACATGCAAAATGGTTCTGCATTTTAACAGCCACTTTGCAACACAACTGCAATCACTACTCAAAACAGAATATGACTAAAACACAACCTGGGCCATATAAGGAAAGCTTGAAGTGCTGGAGGCTCAGGCAGGGTTTGGGGAGGGAACATCTTGGGTCAGGAACTGCATTTGAACGCTAGCAGCATCTGAAGTTTTGTGTGTCTCCCTCTCTGCTAAATACGCTTTCTTGTGCACTGCAGAAAATTTACAACGGGTTACTGCTGTGTGTAGTTTAGTTTAGAGATACAGCACGGAAACAGGCCGGTCAGCCCACTGAGACCGCGCTGACCAGCGATCCCCACACACTAACACTATCCTACACACACTAGGGACAATTTACAATTTGACACAGCTAATTAACCTACAAACCTGTGCTTCTTTGGAGAGGGGGAGGAAAATGGAGCACCTGGAGAAACCTTACACAGGTCACGGGGAGAACGTACAAACTCCGTAGAGAAAAGCACCCGTAGTCAGAATCGAACCCGGGTCTTTGGCGCTGTAAGGCAGCAACTCTACCGCTGCACCACCGTGCCGACCACGCTATTCTGGAGTAGAGGACCAAAGGACAGATATTAAAAATCAACATATATCAATTTGGACTGCTCTAGGGATGTAATTTCCAGGAACTTTTCATTTCGTATAGTGGAAATAGCATGATCCCACTTGCATTGTCGCCTTCAACACTAAACAATGGTGCATATAACATGTATTTATTTATGATCTCAATAGAGAACACATAATCGGGAGGTCCCAACTGCCGTGAGATGCATGTTCACTTGCCAACAGTCTCTTCAATAACTAACAGCAACAAATCACCTGCATCAATTAATCTTCAGAATTGTGGGCGGTACAGTGGTGCAGTTGGTGGAGCTGCTGCCTCACAGCATCAGAGACCTGGGTTCAATCCTGACTTCGACTGCTGCCCATGTGGAGTTTGCATATTCACCCTGTGACCGTATGGGTTTTCCCCCGGGTGCTTCAGTTTCCTTCCACATCCCAAAGACGTGCAGGTTTGTAGGTTAATTAGGCTTTGTAAAATTGCCCCCTAATGAGTAGGGAGTGAGTGTGAAAGTAAGAGAATGAATGTGAATGAAGAGAGTGAGTGTGAATGGTCAGCATGGAGTCAGTGTGAGCCCAAGGACCTGTTTCTACGCATTATCTCAAAACTAAACTAAATTAAAGTATGGTTCATCTGCATTTGAACCTGTTCCATCTCTCATACGTTCCATCTCATGTTTTTTATTAAACTTATAAACAGACAGAAAAGCTCACTGTTATTGCCGATAAAAAACGTCAGGATATATTGTTGAAGAGTCAGTGTTGTTTCTCTAAAATTGATTTAATGATCTCCGTTTGGATAATACCCGTCAGAATGGCGCTTGCATTATGAATTAAACTTACTGATGTCATTACGCAAACATTATGCACAAGATATCGATAACTTTGAATTCAAACTGTTAATGGCAACAAATAATTGGTATTGGTATAGAACTCTGGGTCACACTGGTTTACAATGGTCCCTAAAAATAGGATTGGTTTGGAATGGATAGGAAATGTTTAGATGTATAGAGGGGCCAAACACGGGAGGGGGAGGCAAGAGGAGATGGAGCTTCTCGGTCGGCACAGGCAAGTTGGACCGAAGGGCCTTTGTCCGTACTATATGACTCAATGACCATCAACAATCATCGTCTCTTTAGCAGAAAAATACATTTCCACAAGAGTGAACTGTGCATTCTCAGTTTGAGGCTCTCATCATCTCAGTTTCCAAATGAGCATCAAAGCTGCGCACAGTCCTCAGTGGTCGCTTATTGCAACAGCGGCAAGGAGGGTTAGTGGTGCAAGAGGCACCGTCTACTGGTTGAGTAATAGGGCTTTGTGATCAGAAGGATGACTCTGCATGCAAGTCAGGCAAAGTACAATCTATTCTCATAGGGCACAACAGCGGCGAGGTAACGGTACAATGAAAATCTTGCCATTGCAGCATCACAAGCACAGACTCAGTCAACACACTAAACATAAATTATTCATAAATTACACGTAAATTCTACATGACAGTGAAATGAAAAATCCTCCAAAAATAAAAGATATCTGTGCAAATCACAATTAGAAGAACAAGTCCATGGTAATACAAGAAGAGGTCGATAGTTGTTGTTGAGGTAGGGTCAGGGTTGTGTGGGGCAGTTGAAGAATCTCACGGTTGTAGGAAAGTAACTGTTCCTGAACCTGGTGATGTGGGACTTCAGACTTCTGTACCTATACGTACGTATGTATGAACATATGTACACACCAATGCAGATATTCAGTACATAAACTCAAGGATTGAGAGCAGTCAGCAGTGGCAAATGTATGTGTCTTTGTAGTTTTGCAAAGCTGTGAGCTTTCTTCGGTCTACCTAATCCCACACAATCTGTGGCTTTAATCACTGCATCAAAGACAAGGCATTATTGCAGAATGCCAAGAGCCTGAGACATGCATGACTTTTCTTTAAGTCAAATGCTATGTTACAACTTTCTCCCACATCCATGATCTTCAGGCTTAATCAGCACACATTTCTGTAACCCTAAAAATAGAGCAACATATTTGCCTATATCTCCGAGATTCCCTCTACATCTCGACCTTTCCCTTTAGATTGAAGGTTAATGACCTGAAATGTAAACTCTATTTCTCTCTCCACAAACGCTGCCCGAGCTGCTGAGAATGTCCTGCATTTAGTTTTTATTCCTTCTATGCCTTGCTCCCTGGCATGTCTAATAATCTGGATAATGACCACCCTAACCATTCTTTAAAATGTTTCCAATGGTTTGATTTTTTTTTTAGAGCACCAGAGCATCCGCTTTGTGCGTCAAATTAGTCTGACCTCCAGAATCTATATTGAGCAATATTATCAGTTCCAAAGGAAATGCCTGGAATGCGTTGCTAGGAGTGGTGGTGGAGCCAGGTGCGAGAGTGATATTTTATGAGGTTTTTAGACAGGCACATGGATATGCAGAGAATGGAGCAGTATGGATCATGAGCAGGCGGAGGAGAATAGTTTATCTTGGCATCATGTTTGGCGTGGACATCATGGGCCAAAGGGCCCATTGTTTTCCCTGCATAAAAAATATCAGCACATACCCATCAGAATACAAAAGACCAACATTGGCTAAATCTGAAGATAGACACAAAACGCTGGAGTAACTCCGCGGGTCAGGCAGCATCTCTCTAAAGGAAAGGAATAAGTGATGCTTCGGGTCAAAACCCTTCCTCAGGCTAAATCTGCACAGGTCGTCATTCAGGTTCAGGACTACAGAGTAGACAGCCTTAACTTATCCAGTATTGAAACCTCACCAACCACACCAGACAGGGACCATTCCTCTCGCCCCACACAAACCACTTGAATACAAGGACAAACTTTTAATTCATTCCAGCTCAAATAAAACCTATAAAATCATTTAAAATCCATCCCCTTGTCTTGACAGGTTTGTTTCCATGTTTATTCTCCACTATCTGATAGCAGCACAGCTTTTCCAAAGCACTAATACACATTTTGCTACATTCACACTGCATTGGGATCAAAGATTTTATGAATTAAACATATTTTTGGATTTATTTTTTCTTTTAACATGACTCCAATTTTAAATATGCCAACAACTTCCAATTAGCCGCTGGCATATCATGGAAAGTCAAACAAGATATACGAACTGAGATTCTGATGTTAATCTGTTAATAACATCACTGTGGCCCAGAAGTGGCTCCATCAAAGGATATTTTGTATCCATTATGATGAATAAAATTAAGCCTGGTGATCATGTTCCTTTTGGGGAACGAGTATGAAACTGAACGCTTTGGAAAGTAAAATTGCCAACTCGCTGAAATATATCATCTAAAAAAAAAATCAATACACTTAGATAATTGATGACATTATTGCACTACTTCGACTCTACATAATTCATTTTCCCCCATAACTACAACCATCTGACTGAGGTAAGACATTGCCAACATATTCTGCTTTCCATTTATTGTTCTCAACCACACACATAAGAAATTACTTCAGGCAGCAAATCCATTTAGAGTGGTTTGTAGATGTATTGGTAATCCCAAATGGCAAGAGTTGGTTTTGCCTGTATGCAGCACAGCGGTTCGGTTCAGTTTAGTTTATTGTCACTTGTACAGTGAAAAGCTTTTGTTGCGTGCTATCCAGTCAGCAGGAAGGCAATACATGATTATAATCGAGCCATTTACAGTGTACAGATAGATACATGATAAGGGAATAACGTTTAGTGCAAGGTAAAGCCAGCAAAGTCCGATCAAGGATAGTCCGAGGGTCACCAAAGAGGTAAAGAGGTAGATAGCTGGTAGGGTTGCTCCAGTGACATGGGTTCAATCCTGACTTGGTGGTGTCTGTGTGGGGTTTGCACCTTCTGGATTTTTTCTGGGTGCTCCGGTTTCCTCCCACATTCCAAAGATTATGGTGTTTTAATGTTTTTAGACAGGCACATGGATACGTAAGAACTATAGGGATATGGATCAGTTGCAGGCAGGTGAGACAAGATTAATGTGGCCTCATGTAGAAAGAGATGGGGGCAGGACAAAGGGCCGATAGTTGGACAAAGCCCAGAGATGAACAGACAAATACAGGTTTCAGATGCAGGTTTCTACAAAAGGACCCAGTGCTGGAGTAACAGCGGGTCAGGCAGCATCTCGAGAATATGTGAAGTTTATGTCAAGTTTCACGTCGGGATCCTTCTTCAGACTGATTGGTATGAAGAAAAGTCCCAACCAGAAACATCACCTGTCAGGAAGGCCAAGATGCTGAGTACAGACAGAATGGAGGTGCTCTGCAACCTGGTCACCTAGTCTCTCTCGCCAGTGGAGAGGAGGCCACATGCAGAGCACGAACTGTTGGAGGACTTGCCTGTGAATCTCTGCCTGACCTGTAGGGCTGATAGACCCTAGGATGGTGGTGAGGGAGGAGCTGCAGGGACACGCGTCGCACCTCCTACAGTTGCAAGGATAAGTGGCAAGAGACAAGAAGGGGTTGGTGCGTAGGGATGAGCGAACGTAGGAGTCATGGACAGAGTGGTCCCCGCAGAAAGCAAACAGGGACGTGGAGGGGAGAGGTGGGGGAGCTGCGACTGGTAGTGGGATTCCATTGCAGCTGGCAAAAATGACGAAGGCTGATGTGCTGGATGAAAACGCTGGCCGGATGAATGGCGAGGACAAAGGGATCTCTACCTCTATGCTCACTGGGCGAGGGGAGTTTGGGATGAGAGCAAAAGTCCAGTAAATGAAAGAAATGCGAATGAGATCTCTATCAACCACAGTAGAGGGGAAAGCTACTTTATTATTTTTTAAAAAGGAGGACATTGACAAAGGGTGGTGCAGCTGCTGCCTCACAGTGCCAGGGGCCCCGCTTTGATCCTGACCTCAGATGCTGTCTGCATGTTGTCCCTGTGACCACGTGCATTCCTTCCGCATGCTCCTGTTTCAAAGATTTATGGGTATTTAGGTTAATTGGCCACTGTAAATTGCCCCTGGTGTGCAGCTAGTGGATAAAAAAGTAAGATGGAACTAGTGTGAATGGGTGATGGTTGGTTCGTGTGGACTCGGTGGGTCGACGGGCCCCTTTCCATGCTGTATCTTTAAACTAAATTACATTTCTGATCTTCTGGTGCAGGAAGCCTCATCTGTAGAATAGATGTGATGGAAAAGGAGAAACTGAGAGAACTTTTAGAATATTTCCTAGTCTATATATTGTACAATCTAATATTTCCAATAAACCAACTTTACAATATTGCTCAAAACATTGTTATGGGATTGCCATATGATCAATTTTCATTATTTGGGTTACTGACCCAAATGAGTGAGGAAAAATCACAAGGAGATTTTACTCCATGCAGTTTAGATTGCAATTGAAATAGCAGAGAAATTATTTCTATCACAGATCTCTAATTTAATGACCAACAAAATGGAGATTATATTAATGGCTCGCCAAAGGTTTCTGGTTTGTTTTGGTTGCTTCTACTTCCCATGAACTCTTGAACTCAATAGAAAGTGCTGAAAGATTAAGATTGTTTTTTCACAATCATATGTTGAAACAAATCTCACCTTTATGTGAAAAGGGTGAAGGAAGTGCCTTGAGAAAATGGGCCCTTACTGTCTCAACAACAACTCAGAGGAGATTTATAGTTTTGAGAAGTGCTGAGCTAGTATGGAAGTGTTTTCTTTGGATGAAAGGCAACCGTAAGAAGATATGGTCTAGATTTATAAGTGACCTTGACAGGGTGAACAGGAAGGACTTGTTTCCCTCAGCAGAATGGACAATAACAAGGGATATATAAATTTAAAGCACAACAGCTACTTTTAGTTCATCGTCTTGAGTTATTGTTATGGTTGCTATTGGGCCAGGACTTACTGGAGCTGTGAGTCAGCAGCTTCACCTGTGGCAGTGGGGCAGCAGGTAGAGCTGTTGCCTCATAACATCAGCAATCTGCCTTCAAACATGACCACCGGTGCTGATGATGAGGAGTTAGTGCACTCTCCATGGGAATATGTGAGTTTCCCCTGGGTAATCTTGCTTCCTCCCAAGTCCTCACTTCCATTTGAGGTATGTGAGGTTAATTGTCTACAATAAATACATTGTACGTAAGAGGTAAAAAGCTGGCAGGAATTAATAGGGATAGATCATAGAACATAGAACAGTACAGCACAGGAACGGGAACTTCGGCCCACAATCTGTGCCGAACATAATGCCACGATAAATTAATCTCATCTGCCCACCATTCCCTGCATTTCCATGTCAAAACTTCTTAAACGTCACAATCGTATATCCGCCTCCAGCACCATCCATCACCCTCTGTGTAAAACAATTTGCTTCATACATCGCCTTTAAACTTTACCCCTCTTACCTACAAGCTACGCCCCTCAAATCCTTGACATTTCCACCCTAGGAAAAAGGTTCTGAATGTCTACCCTATCTATGCCTCGCACAATGCACAGAGAATCAGTGGTTGCTTGGTAGTCAGGGCCAACGGTGGAGTAAAGGGCCAACTTCTACATGGCATGAGTCTATGACTCCATAACCAAAGGAGAGCTGAGGAATTGCATTTCCATTCAACCTGTAGTGCGGGCCCAGAATGCAATGTTTGAAGGGCAGGGTGGAGTCAGACTGCCTGACCAGATTTAAGGAGCACATGGATAACAATATGAAGAAGCATAATGTGTCAGCTCAGAAACTGGAAATAATTGCAACTAAATATTTGATGAATACATAATGCAAAGGGCCAAATGGCCTCCTTCTGTGCTGTCATTTCTAAGATTCTCTGACTATTAATAAAACATGGATGACAGGATGTTCAATGTGTCTGAACCAATAACATACTTTAAAACGTTTAACAGAGAACCACAGGAAACTTCAGTAAACCTTGAGGCTGCAGAAACAAAGTGAACAGATTTGATCTCGTTGAGACACAAGGAACTGCAGATGCTGGAATCTCAAACACAGCACAAAGTGGAGGAACTCAGCGGGTCAGGCAGCATCTAAGGACAGAAGACGTTCTGGGTCTGGAGCCTTCTTCAGACTGGTTGTTGGTGGGGGAGAAAGCTGGAAAAGGGAGATGGGGACGGGTCAAAGCCTGGCATTTGATAGATGGATACACCCCCCTCCCTCCCCTCATCTGTAACCACCTATATCACCTGCAGGGTTTTATTCCATTCCCACTTCTCTTGTCCAGCTTCCTCTCCCCTGAGAGAATGAGTCGGAAGAAGAGTCCCGGCTAAAACATTTCCAGTCCATTCCCGATAAGATGTAACCTCGTGTTTTACGCTCGTTTGAAGATAATTTATGTAGAAAAGGGCATTTTATCCACAATGCCTTTAAAACAAATTATAGTAAAAGCTTATTCTTTATCTGTGCACTGTGGACAGCTTAATTGTAATCTTCTAGAGTCTTTTCTGTGACTGGATACCATGCAAACAAAAGATTACACTGTACCATGACACATGTGACAATAATAAACTAAACTAAATAGTTTAGGTTTTTTTTAGTTTAGAGATAGAGCCCTTGCGATAGAGCCCTTAGCGGAAAGTATAAGAATGCATCCGAATATTCACGGTTATAATACTAAACATTCCAATAATAAAATATCATTATATGCAGATGACGTATTATTATACAAAATCTCAAGTTAGTATACCAAATATATTAAATCTAATAGAGGAATTTGGTTCTTTCTCAGGATATAGAATAAACTAGAATAAAAGTGAAATCATGGAGATAAAACCCCAAGTGTCGACACACCTTTTAAAATTCCCTTTTAGAACTGCTACAGAAAAATTTAAATACCTGGGTATCCAAGTAACCAGAAAATATAATTCTTTATTCAATGCAAACTTCCTGCCATTATTTACTAAATTAAACGCTCTGATTTAATTCTGGAAAACACTTCCGATGTCTCTAATAGGCAGAATAAATGCCATAAAAATGATTTTTCTCCCACAAATTCTCTACTTATTTCAATCAATACCGATATATCTACCTAAAAAACATGATTGCCAGATTTCAAATTTTATTTGGGATTATAAATCACATAGAATTCATAAACGACATCTATGTAAACCCAAAGAAATTGGTGGATTGGCGCTCCCCAATTTCTTAAGCTATTATTGGGCAGCAAACATTAAAAATTTAATTTACTGGCTGGATAATTCATGTCAACAGGTAGATTGGTTAGTAATGGAGAGAGAGGATTGCCTGCCTTTTAATATAGGCGCGATCCTTCTCTCCCCGATAAAGTTGAAGAACACAATATACAAGAAAAACCCGATTATTCATAGTACTTTACGAATTTGGAGACAAGTACAATTTACTTTTAAATTAAGAAATCTATCTCTTCTCTCCCCAATAGCTAATAACCCATCGTTCAAACCATCCTTTATAGATAAAACGTTTATTCATTGGGAAAGACTAGGAATTAAAAAGGTTGGAGATTTGTATCAAATGGGAAACCTTTTATCATTCCAGAAATTACAGTCGAAATACAGTCTGAAAGGTAATCAATATTTTAGATATCCGCAAATTAGAGATTATTTGAAAACATATACCCAGGAATATCAAACTCTGTTGCCAGATATATTAGATGAAGGTATGAATAGAAACGCAGTCAAATAATTTAATATCATACTTGTACAATATCCTTTTAAATATAGAAATTCCATCATCAGATGTAATTAGAAGAGAGTGGGAACAGGAATTAGGCTTAAAAATTCCCAAAGACAGATGGGAAAAATATCTTCTACATGTACATAATTGTTCGATTAATGTAAGACATATTCTAATCCAATTTAAAATACTACACAGACTATATTACTCAAAAACTAAACTGAACAAAATGTTTCCAAATGTATCTCCCATCTGCGACAAATGTTTATCTCAAGAAGCAACTCCTTTGCCTCTTGTATAAAACTTCATAAATTTTGGAAAGGAATCTTTGAAATCTTCTCAAAATTATTAAAAACAAAACTGGACCCCAACATAGAATTGATTATTTTTGGAATAACAGGAGTCTGCGCTGAGCTATCAATATTTCAAAGACGTTTCCTTAATTATGGCCTGATTATGGCAAAAAAACATATACTTAAATTTTGGAAAAATGCTTCTACCCCAACTCTCAAAATGTGGATTACAAGCATGTCTGAGACGCTACATCTTGAAGATATGAGACTCGTCTTAGCAGGAAAATCAGAGCAATTTTTGAAGATATGGTCTCCTTTCATTGATTCATTACAAGTATAGTATGGTGCAACACAACTCTGGAATTAAACTGATTCACGGACAGGGTGATGGGTGTGGTGAGATATGAAGCAGGTATATCCACACGTAATGGTCCCTTTTTTCTTTTCCTTTATTATTTTTCATTTTTGTCTTCTTATTTTTCTATAGGCTTTTACTTATTCACTCCTGGACTGAACTATCTGGTAGTCTAGGGGTTTACACATTCACTATTTCTTTCACTTTCTCTCTTTCTCACTTTTTCCCTCTTGTTCTACTTTCTTTTTGTTAAATTTAAAATGGAAGATGTACAATAAATGTATTTTGTCATATGCCGCGGTTTATGTTACTGTACACTGCTTCTAATAAAAACATTAATACATTTTTTTTTTTAAATTTAAAAAAGAGATACAGCTCGGAAACAGGCCCTTCGGCCCACCGGGTCCGTGCCATCCAGCGATCCCCGCATATTAACACTATCCTACACCCACCAGGGACAATTTTTACATTTACCAAGCTAATTAACCTACAAACCTGTACGTCTTTGGGGTGAGGGAGGAAACCGAAGATCTCGGAGAAAACCCCACGCAGGTCATGGGGAGAACGTACAAACTTCGTACTGACAGCACCCGTAGTTGGGATCGTACCCAGGTCTCCGCGCTGCATTTGCTGTAAGGCAGCAACTCTACCGCTGTTCCATCGTGCCGCTTTTGTTGCGTGCTAACCAGTCAGCGGAAGGACACTACGTTACTACAATCGAGCCATCCATAGTGTACAGATACAGGATAAAGGGAATAACGTGAATAACATTTAGTGCAAGGTAAAGTCCAGTGAGCAGGGCAGAGTCAGTCCCTCTGGTAGAACACACAGAGGACACCCAGGAAATGGGCTGCTCTCATCACACACTGGACAAGGACTATCACAAGTATCAGTGCAAAGTCAGCACACTCACTCACTCACTTAGTGCCACTTAAGATTCCTTGAAACCAAGTGCATTAGATTCTGGCACCAAAAAAAGATCAAAAGAAAGACTGTGAAAGCTAACTTGGCAGTCCAGTTGGTAGAGTGTTGCTCTGCATCTTAAACAGCTGGAGGCTCACAAACCATGAACCAGTTCAGCTTTCAGGGCACGACTGAACAGACTAATCTCAATAATTTTTAGAGACACATGTAGCATGGACACAGGCCCTTCGGCCCACTTGCCCATGCAGACCAAAATGCCCACGTTTGACACGTTTTCTTCAGCACCTCTCCTTGTCCAAACGTCTTTTAAATGTTGTAAACATCAACTGCAGATGCTGGTTTATACCAAAGATAGGCACAAAATGCTGGAGTAACTCAACAGGTCAGGCAGCAACTCTGGAGAAAATGGATAGGTGAGATTTCAGGTCGAGACCTTTCTCCAGGCTGTAAAATATTGTTATCTTAAGGCTTTTCCCCTCCAGTGCTTTTCCTTTCTTTTTGTTTTCCCGTTACATCAATTGGAGCTGTGACGTGGGCCCAAAAGCCGGCTCTCCAACCTCCCTTACAGGTTCCTTACCAAAGCTGCCTTTCTGCTTTTGAGAAAAAATATTTGCTCAGCTCATTTCTTTCCTACCATATCAAACACTTGGCATCAATCTGGGCATCAAAATCCTTGCTAGTATTTGGCATTGTGCCAAATGACTTTCTCATACTGGATGCCTACATAATGACCTCAAATAGATGAAGAAGCCAGAAATCGACATTTAAATCTTTAAGCTCCCGCATCTGTTCTGAATGTGAGTGAAATGTGATTGTTGATTCAAAAGCTAACAGTCCATCTTTTATTTGTTATTTTCTTTAGCTTTTTGGAGATGTTCAGAAATGCTGGCAGAACGTTTGGGGTTTGGAAATTTAAACCTGGAGTTTGACTTCACTTTAAACTTTAAGATACAGCGTGGAAACGGGTCCTGCGGCTCACCGATCACCCGTACACTCGCACTAACCTACCCACTAGGGACAATTTACATTTATACAAGGTAGGAAGGAACTGCAGATGCTGGTTTAAACTGAAAATAGACACAAAAAGCTGGAGTAACTCAGCAGGTCAGGCAGAATCTCTGGACAAAAGGAAAATATTACATTTTGGGTTGGGTCTGGAAAAGGTTCCTGCACATCTTTGGAATGTGGAAGGAAACAAGAGCACCCGGAGAAAACCCATGCGGTCAAAGGGAAAAGCAGCAAACTCCATACAGACAGCACCCATATTCAGGATCAATTCCAGGTCTCTGGCAATTTTAGGCAGCAACTTTATGACCAATGTACTGCCCCATAGTCTTGAACTGAATTAAAACATACAGTAGCTGTAAAGGGGGGACATAGCATCACTTAGAGATTTAAGACTGAAAAGGGATAGTTTCTTTTTTTTTAGTAACCAAAGTTATCAACGTATAATTTTTGTGTGTTGGAAAACAAAATATAGTGGCACAGCTGGTGGACTTGCTGCCTCACACGCCAGAGATCTGTGTTCGATCCTGTCCTCGGGCACTGTCGGTGCTGAATTTGCACATTCTCCCTGCAAGCGTGTGGGTTTCCTCCCACATCCCAAAGAGGCATTGGCTTTGTAGGTTAACTTGTCTCTGTAAAATTGCCCCTAATGTGTAGGGAGTGGGTGAGGAAAGTGGGATAACAGAACTTGTGTGAATGGGTGGTAGACAAAAATGCTGGAGAAACTCAGCGGGTGAGGCAGCACCTACGGAGCGAAGGAATAGTCGAGACCCTTCTTCAGACTGATGTCGGGGGGGGGGTGGGAAAAAGAAAGGTGGAGACAGTAGGCTGTGGGAGAGCTGGGAATGGGAGGGGAGGGAGGGAGAAAGCAAGGACTACCTGAAATTGGAGAAGCCAATGTTCATACCGCTGAGGTGTAAACTACCCAAGCGAAATATGAGGTGCTGTTCCACCAATTTGTGGTGGGCCTCACTCTGGCCATGGAGGAGGCCCAGGACAGAAAGGTCGGATTCGGAATGGGAGGGGGAGTTGAAGTGCTGAGCCACCGGGAGATCAGGTTGGTTATTGCGAACTGAGTGGAGGTGTTGTGCGAAGCGATCGCCAAGCCTGCACTTGGTCTCTCCGAGGTTGATCATACGCTGAATAATCCAACCACATTTTTGTTTGGAAGTGGAAAGAAATAATAGAAATTGCATTCATTGCAACGTGTAAAAAGAGTTGAGATGCTGTATTGTAATTTTGCTGCATGTAATTGTGGGATATATCATGTCTTGATTGGTGAATATTTTTAGTTTGTGACTTATTTGAAGCAGAAATAATATGTGAATGCTTCATTGAGCATAATTCCGACTGGTAACTACACACTTCGTCCGAGCACATTATCGCACGCGTCATGCAAGCGTCTTAAATGACCACCTAAACTGTAATTTGGCAACCTAAAAGCTGCCTAGGTTGCCCGGCTAGCAACGGAGAAAAAAAGTTAAGTGAGAGCCCTGCTTTCTGACTGCAACCCTTCACTCAGCCCCAAGAACATATCGATTAGCGGTTCCATTCATCGGCCTGTGTGGTCTCGCTGCCTGCAATAAGACTGAGACTTTTACCCACGCAACAGTCAGTTAAAATAACCAACACAATCTGCTGCAGTCCGTGTCCTTAACACACCAAGTAATATTCTGGCACCGGCTATGTGCTGGAAATCTCAAGCTACTACTTCGAGCCAAAATGAAAACCAATAAGGTGGAATCTGTTTCCTGAAAAGAATCCAATTGGAAACCAAACCAATTCAGACCTTAAGCTGAACATACTGTCTCTGCGAATAACTTAACAATCATGATGAAATTTTGGGCAATTAATTTTTCCTCTGACAAATAGCTAGAAATATAAATATCACCAGTCTTCTGTTAAAATATTAACGCTACGTTGATAATGACTGTTTTTTTTATGACCCACCAGTTGTGAGGTGTTCAAGCATTATTTACTTTTTCAGGCCCTGTTAAAATCCACCTCCTTCGCAGGTCTCTCTCCAAATTTAGTAAATAATTCTTATTTACCACCCCCTCTCCCAGCTCTGACAGCGCCCCTATTTCACATCCTGCCATTCTCCCTAGCTCCACTCACTCTGTTCCTTACTCATCTTGTCCGCTATGCCTGGAGAGGTCTTATTTCATAGTCCTGGTCCTTTAGACATTTACGTTAGACTTTAGATAGACGGCGCGGTAACAGGCCCTTCGCCCCACCAAGACCGCGCCAACTCCGTACACCAGCATTATAATACACACCAGGAAAAGTTTATAATTTTAACCGAAGTCAATTAACCTACAAGCCTGTACTTCTTTGGAGAGCGTGAGGAAACCAGAGCACCCGGAGAAAACTCATGCAGTCACAGTGCGAACGTACAGACTCCACACCGACAGCACCCATAGTCAGGATGGAACCTGGGTCACTGGCGCTGCAAGGCAGCAACTCTACCAATGCCCCACTGTACCGTTCCTATCTACCTTAGGTCAGAGGATCAGCTCCCCATTCCTGAACATCGTGGGGGCGGCACAGTGCCACTGCAGTAGTGTTGCAACCTTACAGCACCAGAAACCCAGGTTCTACCCTGACGACAGGTACTGTCTGTCCAGAGTTTGTACGTTCTCCCTGTGACTGGAACCAAGGAACTGATTGTGGACTTTGGAAGGAGTAGGATGGGGACCCACAGTCCCGTTTATATCAACGGGTCGATGGTTGAAAGGGTCAAGAGCTTCAAATTCCTGGGCGTGCACATCTCTGAAGATCTTTCCTGGTCTGAGAACACTGATGCCATTATTAAGAAAGCACATCAGCGCCTCTACTTCCTGAGAAGATTACGGAGAGTCGGTTTGTCAAGGAGGACTCTCTCTAACTTCTACAGGTGCACAGTAGAGAGCATGCTGACCGGTTGCATCGTGGCTTGGTTCAGCAACTTGAGTGCCCTGGAGAGGAAAAGACTACAAAAAGTAGTAAACACTGCCCAGTCCATCATCGGCTCTGACCTCCCTTCCATCGAGGGGATCTATCACAGTCGCTGCCTCAAAAAGGCTGGCAGCATCATCAAGGACCCACACCATCCTGGCCACACACTCATCTCCCTACTACCTTCAGGTAGAAGGTACAGGAGCCTGAAGACTGCAACGACCAGGTTCAGGAATAGCTACTTCCCCACAGCCATCAGGCTATTAAACCTGGCTCGGACATAACACTGAACTTTATTAGCCAATTTACTGTTATTTTCACTTTATCAGTATATTGATTCATGTGTGTATATATTTATAGAATGCCTTGTAGTCAATGCCTACTATGTTCTGTTGTGCTGAAGCAAAGCAAGAATTTCATTGTCCTACCAGGGACACATGACAATAAACTCACTTGACTTGACTTGACTTGACTTGACTTGACTTGACATGCGGGTTTCCTCCTGGTGCTTCGGTTTCTTCCCACATTCCTAAGACGTGCAGGTTTGTTGGTTAATGGGCTTCTATGCATTGTCCGTAGTGTGGAGGATAGAACTAGTGCATGGGTGACCGTTGTCGGCGAGGACTTGGTGGGCCGAAGGGCCTGTTTCCACACTGCATCGCGCTCTCGACTCAAAACATCGACAATTCCTTTCTCTGCACAGATGCTGCATTCCTCCCACCAATTGTTTCTTGCTCCAGTGCCTGGTAATTCAGGCCTCTTATGTGTACGTTATTGCCTGCACTTGATTCTGTAGTTAATTACACTTGAAACAGTCAACGGCCCACAGCAGCAACACATGGAAGTGACTGGTCCACAATCCGAATGGGCATGACTTCATTTGGAAATCATTACCCTGGGTTAAATCACGAGCTAGCATTATTCAATTTCTAGACTAACTTATAGAAACATAGAAACATAGAAAAATAGGTGCAGGAGTAGGCCATTCGGCCCTTCGAGTCTGTACCGTCATTCAATATGATCATGGCTGATCATCCAACTCAGTATCCTGTACCTACCTTCTCTCCATACCCCCTGATCCTTTTAGCCACAAGGGCCACATCCAACTCCCTCTTAAATATAGCCAATGAACTGGCCTCAACTACCTTCTGTGGCAGAGAATTCCACAGATTCACCACTCTCTGTGTGAAAAATGATTTTCTCATCTCGGTCCTAAAAGACGTCCCCCTTATCCTTAAACTGTGACCCCTTGTCCTGGACTTCGCCAACATCAGGAACAATCTTCCTGCATCTAGCCTGTCTAACCCCTTAAGAATTTTGTAAGTTTCTATAAGATCCCCCCCTCAATCTTCTAAATTCCAGCGAGTACAAGCCGAGTCTATCCAGTCTTTCTTCATATGAAAGTCCTGACATTGTATTGCAGTAACCCAATAAAAAAAACACTTCCCAAATAACAATGACAGAGACAAACCAATCGATTACACAAGCAAAACAGAGCACATAAAATATCCACCACACGTCAAACAGAAATAACAAAGGTAAAAGAAAATACATGAGGCAGAACATAATCCTCACACATGCTCTAACAAATACAAGTAAAACCATACAGCGTCAAACAGAATGTCATATAATATGAATAAACACCACAGAACGTGGTTACTGATACAATCATACACTTACATGACAAACCAAGCAACCATAGACAAAGAGATGCCAGGCAGAGGGAAACAGAAGGATATAGAAGGAAATATATACAGAGGTTACACAAGAACATAGAAAATAGGAGCTGGAATAGACCATTCCGCTTTTTAAGTCTGCCTCACCATTCCATACGCTCATGGTTAATCCACGCTGGCCACCTCTTCTGTGCCAATTCCCCATACTCTCAATTCCTTGATCGTTGAATCATAGGGTGAAACAGCACAGAAACAGGCCCTTCGGCCCAACTTGCTTACACCGACCAACCTGCCTGCTCTTTGTCCCATATCCCTCTAAACCTGTCCTATCCATGCACCTGTCTAAATGCTTCTTAACTGTGGCAATAGTACCTGCCTCAACTACCTCCTCATGGTATCTCTCGTTTCCCTTTCCCCTGACTCTCCGTCTGAAGAAAGGTCTTGACCCAAAACATCACCTGTTCTCTTTCTCCAGAGATGCCGCCTGACCCACTGAGTTACTCCAGTTTTTTTGGTGGAAACCAGCATCTGCATTTCCTTCCTACACATTCCATAACTGGAAAAAATTGGGAGGAGCTGGTTGCACTGTTGTCCCCCTTCCATCCAATTCTCTGGAGGCGGACACAATGACAAGTTGTAAAGCGGTTAATTGCATGTTTCCAATTTAAGTTCCTGGACAAATGTCACGTCAGTTTAAGTGCCTATGTTGGGTACAGGTATGGTCTATGATAAATCTATGCTATTTAGCCTGTAAGCTAAATGAAGCACCGTGTGAAAATGCGGCATTGGGACTCGGGGTGGGAGTGAAGAGAAATTCACTGAGCTCTTCGTGCTCCAATGATTCATCCTTTGAGTTGTCTTCAGAGGCGGATTTGCCCTGCAGCCTTGTGGAGGACACTGTAAAGCAGACAATGTCGAAGCAACCAAACAGCCCAACTGGCAGCCTCAGTATTAATACCAGTTACTTGTACGTTGAACGCAACGTTTTATAAAACTAGAGATGAATAGCAATCTATTTACCTCTGATATTCCATTGCAAGAGATATCAGCATCAACATTGTGATATTCATCAAATAGATTAAAAAGATAAAATCATATGTGATAGGAGCAGAATTAGACCATTCGGCCCATCATATCTACTCCGCCATTCAACCATGGCTGATCTATCTCTCCCTCCTAACCCCATTCTCCTGCCTTCTCCCCATAACCCCTGACACCCATACTAATCAAGAGTCTATCTACCTCTGCCTTAAACATATCCAGACCTTGCCTCCACAGCCTTCTGTGGCAAAGAATTTCACAGATTCATCACCCTTTGACTAAAGAAAATAGCAATGTTAATACCAGATTAAATAGCAATTTGACACCTTGATCATAAAAGTACACAAAGTTAAATTAAGCTTTCAGTAATTACAGCCATCTGCCCAATAGGTATGAGCCTGCTTTTCTGCTACTTACTGGTCTCTAGGGTATGTCAATCCAAACCCTTGGGTTCTCTTAAAATCCAGAGCTAACAGCCACCTGGAATAAGCTGGACAGACAACAATACTGGACATGCTGGACAGACGTGACTCTGGAACGCTGGAGGGGAGAGACCTGAGAGAAGTATTTAAAATTATGAGAGGCGTAGACAGGCTCGAGACTAGAGGGCATAGCTTTAAGGTGAGAGGGACAACAGTTTAAAGATGTACGGGGCAAGGCTTTATTTTACGCAGGGGATGGCGGGTGCCTGGAACACGCTGCCAGGGATGGTGGTGGGGCCAGATACGATAGTGGCATTTAAGATGCTTTCAGAAAGGCATATGGATATGCAGGGAATGGACTGATATGGATCACGTGCGGGCAGCGGAGATTAGTGTAACTTGGCATCATGTTTGGTTCAGACATTGCTGACTGAAGGACCTGTTCCTGCGTGGTACCATTCTACATTGTGTTTTGTTGTTTCTACCTCCAAAATCCTCTTCACAACAAAGCACCAAATATGCTTCTGACCCACTTTCTCAAACTTCTCTTCGTCTGAAGAACGTTGACATGTTCTACCATTGGCAGAAAGTGATACCCAGCTGCAGTCTCTTCTAATTTGCTAAACTCCTCCACTTACAGACGTCATGAGCAGGTGTGACATATATCTCTATGATCATGCTGGCAACTCTTGCATTCGAATTTCACCTGCAATTCACAATACTTCCTACACATCAGATCTTTGCAATAAATGGTCCTCCATTTCTTGGGACACTCACCTAACTTATTTACAGCAAGCCAGCATGCTGCTATTTTAGACTCGTGGAACTGCAGTGGCTGGTCTACAAAAATAGACACAAAGTGCTGGACTAACTCCATGGGGCATGCAGCACCTCTGGAGGACATGGATAGGTGACTTTTTAAGATCGAGACCCTTCTTCAGACTCAGTCTCAAGTACGGTCCCAAACCCAAACATCATGTACCCATGTGCCCCAGAGATTCTGCCCGACCCACCGAGTTATTCCAGCACTTTGCACCTTATTCTGTTTTACACTGATCACCACATTAACAGAGAAACAAAATTGGTCAAGTCAGTGTATGCACAAGCTACCACAAGATTATCTACCACTGGCTTGATCACTATCCCACTCTTCGCATTGCAAACATGACCAATATTTACATAAATACAAAGTAAAACTGTGTATGTTGGTAACCCAGAAATATTGATATAAAGCGATGTCTGTTCTCCCCATGGATGCTACCTGACTTGCTGAACACCAGGGGCGCGGACTTAACATCGGAGCTGATCCCTTGCCTGGGATCGCTCCCACCGCAGAATCACCAGCAAGAGCTCACAGTCTTGGGTGAGGCTAGTCGGGAGCTCCAATGTCACGGAAGGCTCAACCAGCCCCAACGCGAGGTTCGATCGCCCGGCGCAGAGGGGCTGTCATCCCCCCCGATGCGGGAGCTTGATCGCCTCGACACAAAGGGCCCGATCGCCGCCGGCTACGGGAGTCAAGATCGTCCCGTCAACGGGGGCTCGAGGCCCCACGACCGAGGAACAACAAAGGAAGAGACTTGAACTTTATTTCACCTTCCACCACAGTGAGGAATGTGTAGGAGTCACTGTGGTGGATGTTCATGTTAAAATGTGTTTTTTTCAGTGATCTGTTGCTTTTAATTGTATGACTGACCTGGCCAATGAAATTCCTCGTATGTTGCAAAACATACTTGGCGAATAAAGTGTGATTGTGATTGTGATTTCCAGCATTGTCTGATATGTTCATGCAATGTGTAAAAACAGTCTTGCATTGATGCTTCGCTTTCGAGAAATTCATGGTGCGCCACCCATAGCCTTCGACATAATGCTTTATGGATTGCAGCTATCCTGACGCACTCATTAAGGTGCAGCTGTAGTTATACTAGCTTTGTTGCTGTGGCACACCTTTAACATGCAGGAATTCAAATCACAATGCAGGGCAAACGCACAGCTGAAAATGAACCAAGTCGAGTGTGTGTGGCTGATTGTGCAAGAACTATTTGTCTAGGAAGAGGAAATTTGCTTTTCACATAACATATGATGCAAGATATATTTCTACATTGATTGGTTGAAAGATACAGCATGGAAACAGGTCCTAAAGCCCACCCAGTCCACACTGACTATTAATCACCCATTCCCAGTAGTTCTCTTGCACCCACAGAGGCCAATTCACCTACAGATTTGGGGGATGGGAGGAAACCCGAACACCTGGAGAAAACCCACGTGGTCACAGGAGAACATGCATGCTCCAAACAGACAGCATTCAAGGTCAGGATTGAACACGTTCCCCAGCGCCGTGTGGCAGTGCCTCTATCAGCTGCGCCACTGTGCCACCCACACTGCTTTGTTCAATACAGCAAATGAGAAGATACCATTATTCCATGTTTGGCAGCATGATATCTGTGAAATGATGAAGTCGGCAGAGAGACTTGTCACCAGTTTCATGAAGAAAGAAGAATGAAAATTAGACGGGTGTATGACTGTTCCATTTTGATATCATTTAACGTTACCCATTTCAGACCAACACTATTTTACAAATAAGCACTTATAAATGTATGATGAGATAGGGTGGGAGAGGAGAGCTGGATTGAGAATGACCCCTTTTTGGATAAAACCGCTAAACAAGGGCCATGAGATTCAGGAAGTATGATGTTCATTTCTAAATTATTAAAGATTAATTCAAGTATCAGTGTTGGAGTAAATTTCGGAACCAGAGAGGATGTCGGGATACTTGACTATGTGGACACTGAAACATGCTTACTGAACATTGTTGGCTAAATGGCTATGCACCATTCTCCACCTGACACAAGTCACAAGGACAGATGCTGAATAGATACATAGAAATACATAGAAAATAGGTGCAGGAGTAGGCCATTCGGCCCTTCGAGCCTGCACCGCCATTCAATCTGGAAATCATTACCCTGGGTTAAATCACGAGCTAGCATTATTCAATTTCTAGACTAACTTATAGAAACATAGAAACATAGAAAAATAGGTGGAGTAGGCCATTCGGCCCTTCGAGACTGTACCGTCATTCAATATGATCATGGCTGACCATCCAACTCAGTATCCCGTACCTGCCTTCTCTCCATACCCCCTGATCCCTTTAGCCACAAGGGCCACATCTAACTCCCTCTTAAATATAGCCAATGAACTGGCCTCAACTACCCTCTGTGGCAGAGAGTTCCAGAGATTCACCACTCTCTGTGTGAAAACGTTTTTCCTCATCTCGGTCTTAAAGGATTTCCCCCTTATCCTTAAGCTGTGACCCCTTGTCCTGGACTTCCCCAACATCGGGAACAATCTTCCTGCATCTAGCCTGTCCAACCCCATAAGAATTTTGTGCGTTTCTATAAGAAATGCCTGCAATAGCCAAAATATAGATACGGTTGAGCCATAATGACGGAAATACATGATTAAGTTGCTAAGAAGTTGCTATGGGGTTGACTAGCCCCTCGCCCAGATAATGTAAACACCTGCCATTTTTTGATAATAACATAAACCAGTGAGGATCACTCGGGGAGAAGGTGCTCACAGCGTGTGCGGACGTGGCGCCGACAGACGAGACGTGCTCACAGACGGTCTTGATCAGGAAGAGCCAACCGATGCTCCACTTACAAAGGCCACATGGCTGATGGGGGCATTTAATTCAGCCGCTGCTGAGAGAGCAGAGTGGTCATGATGTGTCTACACTCAACGGGTCTCTTACAGCTGGAAGAAGGGTCCCGACCCAAAATGTCACCCATCCATGTTCTCCAGAGAAGGTGCCTGACCCACTGAGATACTCCAGTACTTTGTGTCTTTTTGGGGGGGTAAACCAGCATCTGCAGTTCCTTGCTTCTACATCTGTTGTGAGGAACTCAAAAATTGCTCAAAAAACATTGCTCAAAAATTATGATTGCTGCCAGCTTGGTTTAGTTACTACCAGTGCTCTGAAACCTAATAAAATCTATTATTAGTATTATTATTATTACTGCTGTCCAATAGGTGTCTAGAAGTTTGCACAATGACAACCAAACTAAATAAAACATTGTTTTGTTTAAATTTAAATGCATATATTGTCCACATAAATCTACTGCCAGCACCAATCCCACTCATCAACAGTGCGGAAGGGCAGGTGTTTACATGTTATGGCCAATTTCATTACAAAATCGACAGCTTTCAAACCAAGACACATTCTACTAATACACTCAATGGTTACATTGTACAGTGTGAAACTGCCAATATGTGATTTTCAGTCCATGGTGATTTTGTTTTGTTTCACTTCCACCTTTGCAAGTTTATCAGACAATTCATGTACGTACTTAAAATCAAATTTCCATCCAAATTAAAGTAGTTATCATCAATGGATCAAGGTGGCGATTGACAGGTTCTTGATTAACAAGGGTGTCGGGGGGTTATGGGGAGAAGGCAGGAGAATGGGGTTGAGAGGGAAAGATAGATCAGCCATGATTGAATGGCAAGTGTAGACTTGATGGACCGAATGATCTAATTTTGCTCCTAGAACTTATGAACATGCTGAAATACCCCAGGAAATGTCTGCATCGTGTCTAGTGAATCTTCAATACCTTTTCCTCTACCATATTTCTTGTTTCAGGGTGAGGGAAACTAAATGCATTTAAAATTATTAACCCAACCATTCAACCACTCTGTAACCAGACTTCTGAACAGTCCTCCCGTAATCTAGAGTGCGGTCCCAATCTTCCAACCTACCACATTGCGGGCATTGGACTTTTTCTCTGGAACTTGCACAAAGCTGAAAACTACATTTGGCAATCTAATATTTTTCTCTTTGCTCTACCTGCTGTATTTGCGTATGGCTCGAATGTATGCATGTATAGTATTATTGGATTTAACTGGACAGCACACAGACAAAAACATTTCACTGCATCTACGTACACGTGATAATAATAAACCACAACACAAATTGCTGGAGTGACTCAGCGGGTCAGGCAACATCCCCGAAGGACATGAATAGGCAATGTTTCAAGCCAGGACCCTTTTGTCGGAAGAAGGTTTCCAACCCGAAACATCACCTACCCAAGTCCTCCAGAGATGTTGCCTGCCCCGCTGAGTCACTTCAATATTGTTGAGGAAAGAACTGCAGATGCTGGTTTAAATTGAAGATAGACACAAAATGCTGGACGGGACAGGCAGCATCTCTGGAGAGAAGGAATGGGTGACGTTTCAGTCTGCAGAAGGGTCTCGCCCCAAAACGCCACCCATTCCTTCTCTCCAGAGATGCTGCCTGTCCCGCTGAGTTACTCCAGCATTTTGTGTCTATCTTCATTCCAGTATTGTGTTCTATGCAAGATTGCAGCGACTGCATTTCTTTGTATCTACAATAATAAACCAATATCAATACCAAGCAGTTTCAACATGATGGGTTGACAGAACCCTGGTGATTTTACAATACAGCTCATCGCTTTGTTTGCTGTTTTAGTTTCGATTCCATAATGACAAAGTGCAATAAAAATCACCTCTTTCAGCCATAAAAAGCTCCATTCAAAACCATCCATTTACAGAATAATTTACAGATACACTTTCAGCTGCTATTGGTTTGTCCATTTACAAGTATTGTTGAAATGATTCTAAATGCTGGCTACACTGTCAGTGCTGATGTTAGGCGGACTGATTAAACCTACTCCAGTTGCTTATCTCTTAAATGGAATTCCAGCCATTTAGAAAGATTAACAATGGTATGAAAATTCAACCCTTAAACGTACCACACCAATCAGCACACTTGCTTACACTTGCCCACAGAATTCACTGCTTCCTCTCAGCTGGCCCAGCTACCAGCAGTTTTAACTGAAATTAAATGAGATTCAACTAAAAGCCAAGGAAATCACAAAAAATACTTACACTCGCTTCCATGGCAACAGTTCATGTCTGACTTTAAAAACTGCTTCATCAATGGGATGTCCATTGTCAATGCCGGATGAGACAGTCCCAAATAAAAATCTTCCTGCAGTTAGAGTCATTGAGTCATACTGTATGGAAACAGGCCCTTCTGCCCAACTAGCCCACACTGACCAAGTGGCCCCATCTACACTAGTCCTACCTACCTGTGTATGCCCCATATCCCTCTAAACCTTTCCTATCCATGTACCTGTCCAAATGTATTTTAAATGTTGTGATAGCACCTGCCTCAACTACCCCCTGCCTCAACTACCCCCTCTGGCAGCTTGTTCCATGCACCCACCTCCCTTTGCATGACAAAGTTGCCCCTCTGGTTCCTGCTAAATCTTTCCCCTCTCTCCTTAAACCTGTTCTCTGGTTCTGGATTCCCCAAATTTGATTTAAAACGACTCTTTGCATTTACCCTATCTATTCCCTCCTCCAACAGAAACTCAAAAAATCTGTGTTCCAGTTGGTTGACAAAGACAAATGTTAATTCATCGCTTGTCCTACTGCCGCCGTTCGTATTTAAGTTAGCCCTTTATGAGATGTACAGCAGGAAGAACAAAGGGGCTATTAGTTCCAGTGTTTCCCTGATGTATGTGTTCTCTGCTGTTTTTGAAAGGAATCCCCCCACATCTGATTTCTTACTGCACTTTAGCTGTCACTAGTAATTTTCAGTGCTTTCCCTGTGGCTGGACTAAACAGTGCTGTTACCATAAATTCTGAATCACGTTGCATTTGCTGCAAGGTTTGCTGGGGAAGAGAGGGATTGATCACCTATTGTCCCCGTCTCCATGATGAGCCATTTCATGGGCCACATCTCAGCCCCCCCCCTCCGGTTTATTCATCTCTTACTTAACATGGTCTGTGCCATAAAACTCTGAGATGTGGAGAGAATAAATCACAGTGGCTCATGAGTCATCGGCACATTATTTCTGCGAGTAAGGTTGGAATAGATAGGGTAAACGGACAGTCTTTTTACCCAGAGTAGGGGAATAAAGAACCAGGGGATTTAGGTTTATAGTGAGGGGGAATGAGTTTATAGAAACTGAGGGGACTAAGAGAAAGATGGGCATATGCAATGTGCTGCCAGTGGAGCCGAGGTAGGTACTAAAACAACATTCAAAAGACACTTGGATAGGTATATAGATTGGAAGGATTTAGAGGGACATGGGTCAAATACGGGCAGGTGGGTCTAGTATAGAAGTGGCATCTTGGTCGGTGTGGGCAAGTGGGCCAAAGGGATGGTTTACGTGCTTTATGAGTCTACCAACAAAAATGAGTTGGTTGGCAAAACTATTACCACATGCATTCTGGTTATATCCAGTAAGAAACATCTAAATAACTGCAAAACACAATGTGCTGGAGGAAGGCAGTGGGTTCCGGCAGCATCTGTGCAGGCAATGGACAGATGACATTTTATCCCGGGACCCTTCTTCAGCAGTCTGGCGAATCTGAAGGAGAGTCCCAACCTGAAATATCGTCTGTCCATTCCCTCCACTGATGGATGCTGCCTGACCCGCTGAGTTCCTCCAGCACTTTGCGTTTTGCTCAAGGTTCCAGCATCTGCAGTTCCTTACGCCCCCAACTAGACAACAGATTTCCAAATCAGATTCTGAGTTAATAATTTATGAATACTTTGGGTCTTTCCACGAGCCATTCGTCAAACATCGCTTACTTTATGAGGCAGCTTTTGATACCTCTGCTACTCGACTTGATTAAGTGCTTAGCGATGAAGATCTGCTGGATAAATCAGTCTTACCGTGGAGCTTATTAGGCATGTCCGCAAATCGCCAATCGCAGGGTGTTCCGTCTCGTGGCAAGTGTGAAGGTAGCAAGTTAAAACCCACATCCATTTAGGAGCCAAGCTAACAGTCACAGACTTGCCAACTCTAATACCTCCCATTATAGGTGACGCTAAAAACAGTACTGGATTAAAAACTTTCAAAAGGGAGATAATCCCAAAGAACAAATAGCATGACAAAGTTAATTCAACAAACTAATTCCCAGCATCTTCAGCTGAATGCTGATGATCTTTGTCGTGTTAATATTTTGGATAAAGAGTATGCAGAAACGTGACAGATTTTTCAGTGAATGTATCTGAGGGGAAAGTAGAAAGCTCGCGTTTAGTCACCATGTTTCAATGAAAGAACATTGGGAGAGTCAAAACGTGATTTTAATCAAAGTTATTAGCGAGCATCAACTTTATGAATAGATTAACATGTCATTTTCCCTCGGTAAGTATGTCTTTAAACTCTAATTGTCACAATCCAAGAGATTATTCCTGCCAGAATGGGATCTAACTCACTATAAATTCACCTGTAACCCTTCCCCCTCTCTCTTTCCTGTGTCCACCCCCACCCCAGTGCACACCCATTTCTCCCACTATCCCACCCCTGTCCCCTTACACCTATATCCCACCCTCCAGCTTTACATTTCACCCCTTCTCTCAGCACTTCAACTCCCCCTCCCATTCCGTATCTGACCTCTCTGTCCTGGGTCTCCTCCATGGCCACAGCGACCAACACCGGAAATTGGAGGAAATGCACCTCATATTCCGCTTGGGCAGTCTACATCCTGGGGGCTTGAACATTGAATTCTCCCAATTCTGCTAGCCCTTGCTGTCCCCTCCCCTTCATCAGCCCTCTGGTTGTCTCCTCCCCTCCCCCAGCCCTCGGGCTCCTCCTCCGCCTTTTTCCTTTTTTCCTTTCTTCTCCCCACCCCCTATCAGTCTGAGGAAGGGTTTCGGCCCGAAACGTTGCCTATTTCCTTCGCTCCATAGATGCTGCTGCACCCGCTGAGTTTCTCCAGCATTTTTGTGTACCTTTACATTTCACCCCTTCTCTCCTTTTGTCTCTGTTTTATCTCTAGCCTTTGTCCACCCATTTGCTAATCAACACCCCTCACCTGTATCCATCCACCAGTTGCCAGGCTTTGTCCCAACCCAACCTCTATTCCAACTTTCTCCCTCCTACTACAACCCGTCTGAAGAAAGGTCACGACCTAAAATGTTGCCGATCCATTCCTCCCACAGTTGCTACTGCCAGACCCGCTTTGCTCAAGATTCGTAGACCCAGCAACAATTCTGCAGTTGCATGTGTCCGTGACTCCTGAAAGTGCAAAATATCCACATAATGTACAGTGGCTTGCAAAAGTATTCATACCCCTTGAACTTTTCCACATTTTGTCACATTACAACCACAAATGTAAATGTATTTTATTGGGATTTTATGTGATAGACCAACACAAAGTGGTGCATAATTGTGAAGTGGAAGGAAAATGATACATGGTTTTCAAATTTTTTTACAAATAAAAAACTGAAAAGTGTGGCGTGCAAAAGTATTCAGCCCCCTTTACTCTGATACCCCTAAATAATATCCAGTGCAACCAATTGCCTTCAGAAGTCACCTAATTAGTAAATAGAGTCCACTTGTGTGTAATCTAATCTCAGTATAAATACAGCTGTTCTGTGAAGGCCTCAGAGGTTTGTTAGAGAGCATTAGTGAACAAACAGCATCATGAAGCCCAAGGAACACACCAGACAGGTCAGGGATAAAGTTGTGGAGAGGTTTAAAGCAGGGTAAGGTTATAAACAAATATCCCAAGCTTTGAACATCTCACGGAGCACTGTTCAATCCATCATTCGAAAATGGAAAGAGTATGGCACAACTGCAAACCTACCAAGACATGGCCGTCCACCTAAACTGACAGGCCGGGCAAGGAGAGCATTGATCAGAGAAGCAGTCAAGAGGCCCATGGTAACTCTGGAGGAGCTGCAGAGATCCACAGCTCAGGTGGGAGAATCTGTCCACAGGACAACTATTAGTCGTGCACTCCACAAATCGGGCCTTTATGGAAGAGTGGCAAGAAGAAAGCCATTGTTGAAAAAAAGCCATAAGAAGTCCCGTTTGCAGTTTGCCACAAGCCATGTGGGGGACAAAGCAAACATGTCCAGGAAGGTGCTCTGGTCAGATGAGACCAAAATTGAAGTTTTTGGCCTAAATGCAAAACGCTATGTGTGGCTGAAAACTAACACTGCACATCACCCTGAACACACCATCCCCACTGTGAAACATGGTGGTGGCAGCATCATGCTGTGGGGATGCTTTTCTTCAGCAGGGACAGGGAAGCTGGTCAGAGTTGATGGGAAGATGGATGGAGCCAAATACAGGGCAATCTAGGAAGAAAACCTGTTAGAGTCTGCAAAAGACTTGAGACTGGGGCGGAGGTTCACCTTCCAGCAGGGCAACGACCCTAAATATACAACCAGAGCTACAATGGAATGGTTTAGATCAAAGCATATTCATGTGTTAGAATGGCCCAGAAAGTCCAGACCTAAATCCAATTGAGAATCTCTGGCAAGACTTGAAAATTGCTGTTCACAGACGCTCTCCATCCAATCTGACTGAGCTTGAGTTATTTTGCAAAGAAGAATGGGCAGAAATTTCAGTCTCTAGATGTGCAAAGCTGGTAGAGACATACCCCAAATGACTAGCAGCTGTAATTGCAGCGAAAGGTGGTTCTACAAAGTATTGACTCAGGGGGGCTGAATACTTTTGCACGCCACACTTTTCAGTTTTTTATTTGTAAAAAATATTTGAAAACCATGTATCATTTTCCTTCCACTTCACAATTATGCACCACTTTGTGTTGGTCTATCACATAAAATCCCAATAAAATACATTTACGTTTGTGGTTGTAACGTGACAAAATGTGGAAAAGTTCAAGGGGTATGAAAACTTTTGCAAGCCACTGTATATCGCTGTAAAATTTCAGTCGTTCATTGACTTCATGGACTTAGAGACATAAGTTCAGAAATTCATAAGTGATAGGAGCAGAATTAGGCCATTCAGCCCATCGAGTCTACTCCACCATTCAATCATGACTGATTTATCTTTCCCTCTTAACCACATTCTCCTGTCTTTTCTCCATAACCCCTGACACACATACCAATCAAGAATCGATCTATCTCTACCTTAAAAATATTAATTGACTGGGCCTCCACAGCCTTCTATGGCAATGAATTCCACAGATTCACCACCCCCTGACTAAAGAAATTCCTCCTCATCTCCATCCTAAAGGAATGTCCTTTAATTCTGAGGCTTTGACCTCATAGACAGCAGGGAGCTGTTCTGTTTTGTGCGGGACTGATCGGTTGGTTCACATTGATTCTTGTACATATCGCAAGCAATTTTAACGTGATCAAGCCCATATGCATGCTATTGTCCTCAATGATGAGGACAGCAGTTCTACTTTCAGTTCATAAGGTCATGTGATAGGAGCAGAATTAGGTCATTCGGCCCATCAAGTCTACTCTGCCATTCAATCATGGCTGATCTATCTCTCCCTCCTAACCACATTCTCCTGCCTTCTCCCCATAACCGCCGACACCCAGACTAATCAAGAATCTATCTATCTCTACCTTAAAAATATTCATTGACTGGGCCTCCACAGCCTTCTATGGCATGGAATTCCACAGATCCCCCACCCTCTGACTAAAGAAATTCCTCCTCATCTTCTTAAAGGAACGTCCTTCAATTCTAATCCCAGACTCTCCCACCAGTGGAAGCATCCTCTCCACATCCACTCTATCCGAACCTTTCATTATTCTGTACGTTTCAGAGGTGCCCATCCCTCTCATCCTTCTAAACTCCAGCGAGTACAGGCCCAGTGCCGTCAAACGTTCATCGTATGTTAACCCAATCACTCCTGGGATCATTCTAGTAAACCTCCTCTCGACCCTCTCCAGAGCCAGTACAGTACAGGGCCGAATGGCCTACTCCTGCACCTATTTTTTTTAAATTTAAAAAAAAATTATTTTTTAAATATTTTTATTTTATTAGAAGTACAATTGTATACAATCATATTTTCATAATGCATATTATGTACAGCTTCTTATTTTTATAATAAAGGAGAAAAAGAAAAAGAAGTTAGATAATGAAAAATAGAAAAATGTGAGATATATAGTGTGCGAAAAAGAAAAATAGAAAGTGAAAGAAGAAAATTAAGAAATAGAAAATAGAAAAAATAAAATAAAAGAAGAAAAAGAAAGAAAAAAAGAAGTAAGGAGATCTTATTTATAATCTTGACCATCCCTCGCCCAGTCACGAGTTAGCTTTTACAATTGTGTTGCACCATATGATTCCAAAAAGACGACAAATGGAGACCAACTCGTTGTGAATTGGTCAAATTTATCTATTAGGAGGAATCGCATTTCCTCAAGATGTGCGGTGTCCAACATACTTGCAATCCACAGTTTGAGCGTTGGTATTGGTGTATTTTTCCAAAATTTCAATATTATTTTTTTTGCTATTATTAAACCATAATTAAAAAATAATTTTTGAGATGGATTCAATTTATTCCCATCTTTTATTACCCCAAATATAATCAATTCATTATCAGGTTCCATTTTTATCTTAAATAATTTTGTGAATATTTCAAAAATATCACTCCAAAATCTATCTGCACCTATTTTCTATGTTTCTATGTTTACATCCTTCCTCAGATATGGTGCCCAAAATTGCTCCCAATACTCCAATTGTGGCCTGACCAGTGCCTTATAGAGCCTCAGCATTACATCCCTGTTTTTGTATTCTAGCCTTCATGAAATAAATACTAGCATTGGCTGGATATCACTGATTAAGCCAGCAGCGATTTGCCATCCTTAACTATCCTTTCTTCAACTGTGGCAGAGTTTCCAAAGAAGATACCCCTACATGACCATTGGTGAGGGAGTTCCAGGATTTTGACCCAGCAACAATGTAGAAATGGCAATAGAGTGACACAAAAAAAGTTTGATAAAGCACAGCATGACTGGGGATTATCCACTGATTAAAACACCATGAGGTGATCCAGCAGCCAACTCACATCTGACTAGCCTCCGCACTTTCAGTGAAGCAGCTTTGTTGTTATCTGCTGATAGCTCAACATCCAACGTCACTGTAATATCAAATGTTACTGTCAGCAACCCCTGCAGTGCATCATCTCAAGGTTCAGAGCATGACAGTCCCAGAATAATAAATCAATGCCTCGTCGTCTGAGAGCGTTGATGCTGGACATGCCTGATGACATTAAACCACTTCTTCAGTCACAGGCAGAGTGCATGTTGCAAGCAAAATAGATGAAAGGTTCAAACTAATTGATTATCTTCTTCAACTTTGAGGGCAGCACGATGGCCCAGCTGGTAGAGTTGCTGCTTCACAGTGCCAGAGAACCCGGGTTCGATAACACTGTACCATTGTCTATGTGGAGTTTGCATGTTCTACCTGTGATCACATTGGTTTCCTCTTGGTGCTCCAGGTTCCTCCCACTTTCCAAAGACGTGCGGGTTTGGAGATTAACTGACTGTGTAAGGAGTGGATGAGAAAGTGGGATAACATAGAACGGGTGATCTATGGTCATCACGGGCTGGGTGCTTCCATGCTGTATCTCTCCACTTGTTCTGACTAACGGACGCACGTGGTCAATGGCAATGTCGTGGTTTTGGCTTACACCAATTAATTCACTTTCTAAACTTGGAGATTCCTCTAGACAGATAGCTGAAGGTTTCAAACAGTTTTTCCACACATGGATAGTCTGGGTGGTGGACTTGGCTACAACCACAGCGCTCTGCAATTTTGTGCAGTCTTGGGCAGAGCTGTTCCCAAACTAAGCTGTGATGCAACCCAATAATAGCATTAATAGAAATGCCTCAATATGTGAGAGGCAGCTGATCATGGATGATTCCAACAATCTGTATTGACTTCTACAGGTGCCCAGTAGAGAGCATGCTGACCGGTTGCATCATGGCTTGGTTCGGCAACTTGAGTGCCCTGGAGAGGAAAAGACTACAAAAAGTAGTAAACACTGCCCAGTCCATCATCGGCTCTGACCTCCCCACCATCGAGGGGATCTATCGCAGTCGCTGCCTCAAAAAGGCTGGCAGCATCATCAAGGACCCACACCATCCTGGCCACACACTCATTTCCCTACTACCTTCAGGTAGAAGGTACAGGAGCCTGAAGACTGCAACGACCAGGTTCAGGAACAGCTACTTCCCCACAGCCATCAGGCTATTAAACCTGGCTCGGACATAACACTGAACTTTACTAGCCAATACTGTTATTTGCACTTTATCAGTATATTGACCATTGTGTATATATTTATAGAATGCCTTGTAGTAAATGCCTACTATGTTCTGTTGTGCTCAAGCAAAGCAAGAATTTCATTGTCCTACCAGGGACACATGACAATAAACTCACTTGACTTGACTTGATTAAACATATTGTGGGGAAAGGAGGCAATTCAAGGGGAAGAGGCAGATAACGGATAACGAGTTTCTACCCTCCCTAATGTGTCTGTAGGAGGAACATACTTTCACCACTGACATAATCACAGACCTCACCTGTGTGAGATACAACTCCAACCACTGCAGCCTTCCTCTTTTATGCCCACTGACCAGTTTTACCAGGGCACCTCAGTGCTGTTTTGGTGTCCACAAGAGCCATTGCTACTTGATCTTTAGTTTAGAGATACAGCGTGGAAACAGGCCCTTTGGCCCACACCGACCAGCGATCCCTGCACAATAACACAACCCTACACACACTAAGGACAATTATTACATTTATACCAAGCCAATTAACCTTCAAACCTGTACGTCTTTGGAGTGTGGGAGGAAACCGAGGATCTTGGAGAAAACCCACGCAGGTCACGGGGAGAACGTATAAACTCCATACAGGCAGCACCCGTAGTCAGGATCGAACCCGGGTCTCTGGCACTGTATGGCAGTAGCTCTACCATTGCGCCACCGTGTCGCCCGTGATCTCTGCAGTTCAACTCTTTGGCCCATGCTTGTACCAAGGCGGCAGCAAGGTTTAGTGTTTAGTGATTCCTGTCAAACCCAATCCAGCCATCGGGGTCAGGTCAGCAAACACCATTTGATGGCACCGTTAACAACACTTTGACAATGACTGACATTATGTGGAATTAATTGAATTAATGCTGGGGAGCAGGAAGGGTTTGGATGGCAATGGACCAAATGCAGGCAAATCGGAATAGCTCAACATGCCAACTTGATCAGCATGGATATAGTGGGCTGAAGGGCCTCTTTCCATGCCATGGCTATGACAACTCTGTGACTCTATATCTGAAGTTTGGCCTCTGGGGTGGTGCAGATTTCAAGTGGAAGCCAAGGTAAGTTATCTATTCAGCACTTTGGGCTGAACACGGATATGCAGGCTATGTCACACGCTAGGCCCTGCCATTGTATGAGCCTCCTCCTGCCATGAGCTGTTTAGTTGTGTACCACCATCAATGACTGAATGTGACATTAGCAGAGCTTTGGTCTTATCTGACTGGTTGTGAGAACACTTTGCCTAATACACGCGCCTCTCACACATTGGGTCATTTCTACTAATGCTATCATCGGGTTGGATCACAGCTCTGCCCAAGACCACACAAAATTGCAGAGCGTTGCAGCCGAGTCCATCACACTGACTACCTACTTGCGTTGCCATTTTCTACCTGTGTTGTCACTTCCAGGGAATTATGTACTTGGACCCCAAGATCTTCTGTCGTGGGGTAGACTGAGACTGACTTCCCCCCCTCCTCCCCCCACCTCAATCTTTGCACATCCCCAAAGCCTATCCACTCATCACTTTAATTTCATGTTTCATGTATTTTGTGTTTGTTATGATTGTTGGCAAATTAATTTCCCTCCTGTGATAAATAATGTTCTATCGTATCGTATCATATCATAACTTCATCTTCCTTCTCCCAAATAAGTTAAAATTGGTCCGAAGATAAACACAAAATGCTGGAGTAACTCAGCAGGACAAGCAGCAGGAAAGAAGAAATGGGTGATGTTTCAGGTCGAGACCCTTCTTCAGACTGAGAGTCGGGGAGAGGAAAACCAGAGATATAGAAGGGTACAAAAAGCATGGAAGGTGTGAAAAGGACAGATCAAAGCAGGCAATGCTCAAGGAAATGTAGTATGGCTCATTGTTGGCCGAGGGGAAGGCGACAACAAGGCATGCAAACAGTAAAATTGACCAGGAGGACCGTGAAACTAGCAGGAGAACGAGGGTGAGGGAGGGACGGAGAGAGAGAAGGAAAATCAAGGGTTAATTAAAGTTAGATAAATCAATATTTATACCGCTTATACCAATTTATATTAGGCCTCACTCTGACAGTGGAGGAGGCCCAGGACAGAAAGGTC
Organism: Malacoraja senta; assembly: GCA_038087875.1. Taxonomy (NCBI): domain Eukaryota; kingdom Metazoa; phylum Chordata; class Chondrichthyes; order Rajiformes; family Rajidae; genus Malacoraja; species Malacoraja senta. The sequence goes on along the minus strand of CM075986.1, from coordinate 22,439,581 downwards.
AGTGTGGGAATGGGAGGGGGAGTTAAAGTGTTTAGCAACCGGGAGAGTACGTAAGCACTGGTGGACTGAGCAATGGTCCCTGCAGTCCTAACACACTAGAGATTCCAACCATGACCTGGGGATATCGGGATCACTTATATCTTAACGTAAATGAATTCTACTCTTCAAGTACTGAAAATAGCTGAGCCAGTGTCTTCATTGTGCTGTGCTGTCAATAAAGAATCATTTCAATTCTGTACACTTATCTTTAATGTTATTGGCCACAACTTGTGTTATCTAAAGATCTTCCTCTCAATCTTTTTCATCACAAGGGATTTATAATATTCTCACTAAGCTCTTTATAAATACTCTGGATATCTGTGTAAGGGATTGTCACATGAAAATGTAAGATTCATCCATCATGTGTTTTTCAAGTTATTTGTATCAGCATGCTGGAATTATGTAAAGGCATTAGGAGGAAATGACTCAGCCAGCACCAAAAACCATGGAGTATCCTCTTTGGATTAGTGGAACAGCAGCTTTAGAAGGCATTAAGACCATCGTAGACCACTGACCATTAAGGATCGGGCTAATGTGGGCGAGAATTATTTATGTGGTGACAACAACGTACACATTTCTGAAATTATGCAATCTTTGATGTAGATCATTCCAGCTCATTAAATGTTTCTCAATTCAGTGGAACTACCTCCAAAGTACTCCTGCTCCGCCATCCGTAAAGATTTACTCAATCTCAAGTGTTAAGTGTGTTGAATTGTTTATAAGTTCATATGTTACAGGGGCAGAAGTAGGCTATTCAGCCCATCATGGCTGTGTGGGAAGGAACTGCAGATGATGGTTTACATAGATACATAGAAAATAGGTGCAGGAGTAGGCCATTCGGCCCTTCGAGCCTGCACCGCCATTCAATATGATCATGGCTGATCATCCGACTCAGTATCCCGTACCGGCCTTCTCTCGATACCCCCTGATCCCCTTAGCCACAAGGGCCACATCTGGAACTGGCCTCAACTACCCTCTGTGGCAGAGAGTTCCAGAGATTCACCACTCTCTGTGTGAAAATACACCGAAGATAAGACACAAAATGCTGGAGTACCTCAGCGGGTCAGGCAGCATCTCTGGAGAAATGGAAGAGGTGATGTTTTGGGACGAGACCCTTCTGCAGACTGAGAGAGCCTCCAGAGAGGTTGCCTGTCCCGCTGAGTTACTTCAGCATTTTGTGTCTATCTTTGGCCGATCAAGTCTACTCCACGATTCAATCATAGCTGATCTATCTTTCCCTCTCAACCCCATTCTCCTGCCTTCTCCCTGTAACCTTTGACCTCTTACTAGTCAAACTGTATATGTACCAACAACAGAACAACAACATTCTTACTTTCTGCAACTTAACTGGGCTCCTCAACAGATAAATATACAACAAATCAAAAATACAATGAACCAATAACCATAATGCTAAGTAACCATAATGGTGAGGCAGAGGTTCACTTGCACCTCCTCCAACCTCATCTACTATATCCACTGATCCAGGTGTCAACTCCTGCCCATCGGCGAGACCAAGCACAGACTCGGCGATCATTTCGCTGAACACCTCCGCTCAGTCCGCCTTAACCTACCTGATCTCCCGGTGACTCAGCATTCTAAATACCCCTCCCATTCCCAATCTGACCTTTCTGTCCTGGGCCTCCTCCGCTCTTAGAGTGAGGCCCAGCGCAAATTGGAGGAACAGAATCTCATATTTCACTTGGGCAGCTTACACCCCAGCAGTATGAACATTGACTTCTCTAACTTCAAATAGCCCTTGTTTTCCCTCTCTCTCCATCCCCTCCCCCTTCCCAGTTCTCCTACCAGTCTCCGACTACATTCTATCTCTATCCCGCCCACTCCCCTGACACCAGTCTGAAGAAGGGTCTTGACCCAAAACATCACCCATTCCTTCTCTCCAGAGATGCTGCCTGTCCCGCTGAGTTTCTCCAGCATTTTGTGTCTACTCCATTTCTTGTGTCTACCTTCGATTTAAACCAGCATCTGCAGTTCTTTCCTACACATAATGGTGCAAAGACTGATGTCCACAGTGCAACCACAGATGCAAAGAAGATCACAGTTGCTGAGGTTCGTGTTGTGGCGTTCAAGACCCTGATAGATGCTGGGGCGAAGCATTCTTGAACCTGGTGGTCACAGTATTCAGACTCTGGGTGCTTTTTTCCTCCATGGCAGTGGTGAAATGAAATCACTTTGGGGGAAAAAACACTGCCTTTACCCCGACCCTTTGTGTTACAACAGTAACAGAGGCATAGTAGGCAAAGTAAGAAATAGCAGCAGTGATATCCAGCTAATCACCAAATACCTTGATTCCAGTTTGGCCACGTTAAATTTCATTATAATTCCATACTATCATTCCAACCCTGTTGTTCCCCAACCCCGCAGTGTCCGTTTCCATGTCATTCCCAAACTGGCCTGGCAGACCCATTGTTTCTGCCTGCTGCTTCCCCACCACACTCATCTCCAAATACGGCGGGTCTATCTCCCCCCCCCCCTCCTGTTAATGTGGGGGGGGGGATCGTTGGTCAGTACGGACTCAATGGGCCGAAGGGCCTGTTTCCGCTCTGTATCTCGAAACTCAAACTAAACTAAACCATTTTGCCTCAATTCTCTGGTAAGCAGGCAACTCGTTATTTTGAAACGAGGGTCTCCCTCTAACCCCCCCCCCCCCACCCCAGTTCTAGATTTTCCCAAAAGAAGAATCCTTGTCTCCACATCCACCCTGAGAACCCCTCAGTGTTTGTCGTCACGACTGTAAAACCTATCCTGATAAGATGAACGGACTATTCCAGCTGTTACGTAATGTAAAGGAACTGCAGATGTTGGTTTATACCACAGATAGACACAAAATGCTGAGTAATTCAGCATAAACAGTGTTTCCAATGTACTCTTAGCGATGTCTTTTATAAATTGAAGAATTGAATAATATTCCAACATTTGTATTCACTTCACAATAAACAATAACATCCTGTTAGTTTTCCAAATTACCTGCTGCTCTGGCAAATCATACACTATGACACCCGGAATCATTGGTGCCTCTGTTCCGCTCACCCCCACCATTTAGGCAACCTGGCCCTTTTTCACTTTTCCTGCCAAAATGGACAATTTCACATTTCCCCACTGTGATCCTCCCTCCATGTGGCAAATTCTTCCTCACTTACTTGATCTGTCTATTTACCCTGGTCGTCTATTTATAGAGTCAGAGACATACAGCACTGAGGGCCGCACAACTTGTCGAGCTGCTGCCTCACAGCACCATAGACCCGGGTTCGATCTTGACCTCCAGTAGTTTCTGACCTTGGGTGCCATCTGTGTGGAGTTGGCATTTTCTCTGTGTGACTGTGTGGGTTTCCTCCCACATCCCAAAGACCTGCAGGTTTGTGTTAATGGGCTTCAGTTTGCTCCTAGTGTGTAGGGGGTGGATGAGAAAGTGGGATAACATAGATGTGATTGACGGTTGGAGTGGACGCGGCGGGCCGAAGGATCTGTTCCCATGTTTTATACTTCAATCAATTCAATCATTAAATTTGGCGACCACAGTTGGATGGCTTCTACCAAAAAATGTATAACAAAATGTAAAAAATAAATAAAAGTGACCAGACATTCAACATAATAAAGAGACTACTTTTTGCTTCTTACTGGGGAACATATGTCAGGAAGATAAAGTGACTCCTCAGAATTTCTCTACCTTCATGTTACTGCAGATCACTCTCCAGCCTGTCCTCAATAGGAAGTGGTTTGAGAATCAGATCTGTGTGATGAGTTGGAGCGGGTGCATCTGGAGCGTCTGCAGCTCAGTCACACACTATGTTTACCAGCTGCTGTCTTTACATCGACGGAGGGGTCCACACACCAAGAAACTGCCTTCAGTGAAGAACAACTGTCCATGTCTGAAGGAAACACCATGTGTTGAAGGATCTCAGCGGGTCAGGCAACATCTTGGAGGAAATGGACAGACGATGTTTCAGATCAGGACCCTTCTTCAAATTACAATTACAATTAGTCTGGGGAAGTGTCCTCCCTAACTTGTACTTACCCATCATTTGTGTAGGGAGGAACTGCATTTGCTGGTTTAAACCAAAGACCGATATAAAAAGCTGGAGTCGCTCAGCGGGTCAGGCAGCATCTCTGGTGAAAAGGGATCTCCAACCATTCCAGAGATGCTGCCTGACCCGCTGACCTACTCCAGCTTTTTGTGTCTGTCTTCCGGCCTATCATTTGTTGCACTCCCAGCTCTCTTCGCCAAATTCCCCCCCCTCCCCTTTGCTCTAATCAGTCTGAAGAAGGGTCCTGACCCAAAGCGTTGTCCCTCCATTCCTTCCACAGATGCTGCCTGACCCGTTGTGCTCCTCCAGCAATTATTTCACCATAAGTTTCCTGTACAAAACGCTTTCAAAGAACACAATGTAATGCAAAATCAGTCATGCTATTCATACCACAATGGTGGGCGATTGAGCAAAGGCAGCCTTGAAATCCCTGGGTGTTCACAAACTACTAGTCGGTTTTCAGGAAAAATTGTAATCACTTTGACCATTATATTCAAAGAGCTTCTGGCTCTGGCTCAATTGCTTTTCCCTCATTTACGATAGACTCAACAATATAAACATGAACCTGGAAGTTTGGGCCAATTTACTATTAGTCTGTATTTATTCTTGTATAGTGCGCTGTTAAGCTTGGATGGCCAGAAATTATCTTAGAAAATGTCAGCACATAACAAACGTTGACAGAATCTCCAGCTGGAAGTAAAATGAATTCCCCTGTCGCCAAGTGAATTGATGCAACCCCTGGGTCAGTGCCTGGCCATGTAGGCCAGGGAAAAATTAAACTACCAGACTCAGGATGGGTATTGTCAGCTTGGCTTTCATTTACCTCCAAGCAAATCTCTAAACTGGGCATCTTCTCCTGAGATTAAAATATTTTTGTAGACGCATTAAACAAAAATTCCAGATAATCGCCAGCATTAATTCGCATCCTTTGTGGATTTGGACGTTGCATTTCCGTCACTTATCCTGCTTATGTGGCTTGTTCTTACTTTAAACTCAGAGCCGCACAGCTTTAAAGTGATAATCTCTTTATCTCCCCATCTAAAAACCCAGACAGTATATAGAACGTGGTACAGCACAGGTACAGGCCCTTCGGCCACAATATCTGCACAGAACATGATCCCAAACTAATCTCCTCTGCCCGCATCTGATCCATATCTTTCCATATCCATGTGCTTAACTAAAAACTTTTCAAATGTCACTATAGTATCTGTCTCTGACAGTGCATTCCAGGCAACTACTCTCTGTGTAAAAAATCTATCCTGGACATCTCCTTTCATCTTTCACCTTAAAATTATGGCTTCTAGTCCTTGACATTGCCAGCCTGGGAAAAGGTTTGACTGTCTGACTACCCGACCTGTGCCTCTTATAATTTTATATGAACTGAGGTAGGTTTTCTCTCAGTGAATGGTCAAAAGAATGGAGCAATCACATCTGCAAGCTAATCGCATGGTTGAATAGCCCGGCTGATTATGAGGTCTCCAGTATTTAATAGAGGAACATACTCTTAAAGAGAACAGAGTCAAAGGCACTTGAAGAAAGGCTGTCTCTCCAATTCTTTTAGCAAAAATTGACAATGTTGTAGCCTGAGACGAGGATCGCTCGACAGTTCAGCAACAAACACAGAACAGCAGGATCAGAGGTCAGAGGTATCAGGGAGGAGCACTTGCAGAACAGGGAGGAAGGACACCTTTCTGAAGGTCACATCAGGGGTCATACAGCACACATCCGTTTATCATGCACAGCATCTTGAGTAATGTTGTGAGTTGTTCACATGCCCTCTTTCATCATACCGCCGTTGTGAAGTCTCTTCTGGCTCAAACCAGTGCCAGCCTTTAACCAACTACCAGAACGAGATTATTAAGATCATCGAAGCCTGCAGCATTATTCAGAGGAGATGCTCAGTGCAGCAAAATGTTTTATGATCTGACCAGTGGAGCAAGTATAACATAAGAGTGTTCCCATCTGCGATGATATGAGACATACCTTCACACTGCACATGTTTCATAATCCATCCCTACTCCAACAGTGTGCCTTTTACTCATCTCTTCTTCCTACTCAATGGTTCAATTGGCACGTTATTGTCACATGTTCCTACGTACAATGGGATTCCTTTTTTGCCTGCAGTTCAGTAAAAATCTTACCATACATAGGCTCAAGTACAAGAGTGAAAGAACAATAGATTACACTGAGGCACTACACAAAGGTGGCCACGGTTTTGTATCCTTCACGTTCAAAGTTGTTAAAAATGTAGCGTCTAAACTTGCCCGTAAAGTCTTTCCCAATACCTTTCGGCTCTCAGCTATCAACGGCAACTTGTCAACAGTCTTTATCAACGGCAACAGTCTTTATCAATCTATCCTTGTTTATTCAAGTCCGAAGATGGGTCCTGGCCCAAAACGTCACCTGAGGAACAACTGTCTATCTCTGAGGGAAACACAAAGTGCTGGAGGAACTCAGCAGGTCAGGCAGCACCTGAGTGGGGAATGGACAGATGACATTTTAGGTCAGGACCCTTCTTGAGACTGATCATTGTCAAGTCTACCTCCACTCCAATCAGTCCTAAGAAGAGTCCCAAACCGAAATATTGCCATAAAGATGCCCAGATGCTGCCTGACCTGCTGAGTTCCTCCAACACTTTTTATTTTGCTCAACGTTCCAGCATCTGCAGTTTCTTGCGTCTCCTGGCTTATCGCCTCACAAACAGTATTCTAGGTTTACACTGCTAAGGTATGCCTACAGCAAACAGGATTTAAATATCCTGCTCATACCTTTCTGTTAAATCACTATTTATTTTGGAGCATTGGATAGGAAATTAGATCAAATCGTCTCAAAGGCCCCAATTCCTGGGGATTAGACAGAATAATTTTCAGAGTCACCAGTCTTCTTCAGGGAATCTGGGGATGAGCAAGAAGGGCTGGCCTTTGAAGTCATGCACGATGTGTGCATTTTCAGAACATTTTCTCACATTTGTCTGTTTATAGAAACATAGAAAATAGGTGCAGGAGTAGGCCATTCGGCCCTTCGAGCCTGCACCGCCATTTGATATGATGATGGCTGATCATCCAACTCAGTATCCCATCCCTGCCTTCTCTCCATACCCCCTGATCCCTTTAGCCACAAGGGCCACATCTAACTCCCTCTTAAATATAGCCAATGAACTGGCCTCAACTACCTTCTGTGGCAGAGAATTCCACAGATTCACCACTCTCTGTGTGAAAAATTATATTTCAGATTTCCAGTTATTTTTAATTTTCATTGACGATAGATATGTACTTGATTGCTGACACAGACTCGATGGGCTGAAGAGCCTCATTTTTGTTCTTTAGACTCCAGGAATTTACAAACCTGTAAGCTCTTGACAGCTTTACTCCAGGAGTGGCATTTCACCATTCCTCCCAGCCCTTAATAACATAACGCGGACTGGCATCCGTCGGTCAATGCTCACAAGATGGTTGTGTTGATATCCACCTACAAACAAGCCTTTTCACCGGCAGATCTCACAGGACACTGCTCCCAGCTGATGATGCTTCATCCTTTGTACAACAATAGCGGCATTTTTTTTTTAAACAGGAGGTCACAGGCGAAATTGTGATTACAAATTAGTCATTCTTCAGAACTTGCATGCAACGTTTCCAGTGCAACATGTGTAGATTTATACACTTCGGAAACAATGTTATGAAAATGTGAAAGGCTTGATGCAACTGTGAACAATTAAGTGACACAGTGGCGCTGCTCGTAGAGCTACTGCCTCACAGTGCCAGAGACCAGGACCAGGTGCTGTCTGTGTAGAGTTTGCATCATCTCCGTGACCGAGTGGGTTTTCTCCGGGTGGTCCAAATTCCACTCGCATCCCGAAGACATGCCGGTTTTTAGGTTGATTGGTCTGTGTAGATTATCCCTAATGTGTAGCGAGTGGATGCGAAACTGGGATAACATGGAATTAGTGCGAATGGGGAAATCGATGGTCGGTGGGGACTCGGTGGGCTGAAGGACCTGTTTTCAAGCTGTATCTTTCAATCAATTCAATCCATCGATAAAATGCTAACCCTTTTTGACGTTGCATATGCCATTTCAAATCATTTGAAACATTTCCAGTCTTACAAACGATTTAATAAATTGTGAAAAAAAAGTGGTATTTATAGCTTCAGATATAATGGTTTCTCAAGTGCAAACTCAACTCGAGCTCTCAGCTCTGCCCTAAGATTTCCAAGATGATCGATGGTCAGCATGGACTCGGTGGGCTGAAGAGCCTGTTTTCATGCTGTGTCTTTCCATCGGTCAATCAATCAATCAATCAACGTTTTAGTCTTGATCTGACATCTGGGTAAAGGCTATGGGGCAAAGTATTCATAGTGGGCTGAAGGGCCTGTTGCTGTGTTGTACTGTGTATTTGCTAGAGGTAAAAAATCAATTTTCCCTACTGATTAAGGGATTTTTTATAATGTCCACCTATGTTTTATGTTCTATGACAGCAAAGTTATTATTTAGTTCATAAATATTATTCATCACTGCCACACGTTGACTTTGCTTTTACAGCAATATCCAAAAATGTAATATTAGAATCAAGATCAAGTCTGTGACCCGACTGTTCTAACGCATGTTAAATGTTCTTATATTTTCAGAGATTTATTGAATTTGGCCAACTCCAACTGGGAAAGAATGAGAGAGAACTGATCATTTCCAAGCTATTAATATCAAAATCTCTCCATCTGCAAGAAGCCAGCATCTGTTCACTTGAGATCTTGCAGTAAATGGTATGAATAGGAAATAACTGTTGGGACTGTGAAGTGAAACGTGTGCATAACATCTTCAGTAGCTGTTGCCAAACCTCCGTATGCTTCAGTTTGGTTACCCATCTCTAATCTGAATATTGTAAGAGGCAGCAACATGGATCAGGCACCGAGACCGCCTTTTGTAGGAAGGAACTGCAGATGCTGGTTTTGAAGAAGGTCTCGATGCAAAAAACCTCACCCATTCCTTCTATCCAGAGATGCTGCCTGTCCCACTGAGTTACTCCAGCATTTTGTGTCTACCAAGACCGACTTGCTGCAATGCCTCGGTTGCCTCAGATGATTCTAATCTGAACATTCGCAGAGTCCCAAGAGCTAATAGGTTTTAAACGGGAGACTGCTGGTCACACGGGGCAATGTGTGCCTAACATTACTAAACTCACTCCCTCGTTGCTCAGCTGTTTCCCATTCACCTGGGTTGCCACAGTATCTCTCTCACGATGCCTCAGAAGACGCTCAGTTCCTGTGAGAAACTAACAGGGAATTGAAATGCCATGGCAACCACAATGACCTAAATAAGTGAATCCTGATCAGGGAATAAAAATAGACAAACTGGTGTGACGTAGGAAGATCTGCCGATGCATCGATTTTGAGGATATAACTGAGGTGTCGAGAGGAACAGGGCCTGTGAAAGCTGTTTGTGACTGAGGCCGTGGCTATTCACTATAAGTGAAAAACATACATGATAATCGTAAAGTGAATGAATACGGCAAAATGTCTCTACTTGCTGGAGGTAAGAAATGCAGTTGTCTTACTTATTAAGGGATATTTTTATAACGTCCTACCTAGGGATACTGCAAAACGTGGTAAATTCCCTTCCCACGCTGAGAAATATGTGCTTTTAATTCACTTCCCTATCATAAGGTCATAAGTGATACGAGTAGAATTAGGCCATTCAGCCCATCAAGTCTACTCCGCCATTCAATCATGGCTGATCTTCTCTCCCTCCTAATCCCATTCTCCTGTCTTCTCCCCTTAACCTCTGACACCCTTACTAATCAAGAATCTATCTATCTCTGCCTTACAAATATCCGCTGACTTGGCCTCCACAGCCTTTTGTGACAAAGAATTCCACAGATTCGCCACCCTCTGGCTAAAGAAATGTATCTTCATCCCCCTTCCAAAAAGAATGTCAGAGGGAAGCTCTTCCCTTCAACTTCAGATTTCCCTGCATAAGCAGACATTGGGAAGCACTTATCAATGCATGGCTACATTCATAAATTCAAGACCTGGATGATTTTACCCCAAAATAAATAGAATGCAACCTGTGGGGTAATAGATGAGCTTCCAGATGAATTAACCAGATGACGTTTTTTTTACATGCTGACGTAAAAAATGTCAAAGTTATACGCTAATCGAGTGTATTTTGCACAAGTTCAAATATATTTTCTTACAACATAGAAGTAGGCCATTCAGCCCACCATCTGTGTGTAGGGGAACTGCAGATGCTGGTTTAAACAGAAGATAGACACAAAATGCTGGAGTAACTCAGCGGGACAGGCAGCATCTCTGGAGAGAAGGAATGGGTGACGTTTTGGGTCAGGACCCTTCTTCAGACGAGACTGAGTTTATGTCTATCTTCGAGCCCACCATCTATGATAGATTTCAGAGCAATTCCAGCACCGCAGTCTTTTGCTATTTCACCTAATTTTAGTTTAGAGATATAGCATGGGAACAGGCCCTTCGGCCTTCCCGAGTCCACTCCCGTCATTGATCGCCTGCTCCCACTAATTCTATGTTATCCCACTTTCTCATCCACTCCCAACACAACAGAGGACAATTAACCTACAAACCAGCACATCTTTGAGATGTGGGAGGAAACCGGATCACTCACAGGGAGAATGTGCAAACTCCACACAGACAGCACCTGAAGTCAGGTTCGAACCCAGGTCTCTGGTACCCTTCTTCATACTGCTGGATTAGGGAGGAGAAAGCAGGAAAAGAGAGATAGGTGTAGAGCTAATCCTGGCAATTGATAGATGGATACAGGTAGAGGTCCCACCCCCACCTCTCCTTTCCAGCTTTCTCCCCCTATTCCAATCAGTCTGAGGAAGGTTCCTGACCCAAAACCACACCTGCCCATTCCTTCACAGATGTTACCCAACCCATCGAGTTCTTCCAGCACTTTGTGTTTTGCTCAAAATTCCAGTATCTGCAGTTCCTTGCATTTGCACTATTGAATGGGCATCTTGATAAGCATTACTCTTCAATATTAATGTGACACAGTTACTCATCCGCTGCCACAAACTAGGCACCAACACCATGCTTCCATTAAGCAAAGCTAGACATCAATACAATTTCATGTCCATCAAGACGTGAAAATATTTTTGACATGAGCTCTCTAGAGCAAAACAAAACCTTTAAGCAGAGAGTTCACCATTCACCTGACTGGAACTCCACCGATGACCTATAAATAAACAAGAACATTGCAATTCTTACAGTCAACCCAAGCTCGAGTCATGCTACTTCCATTTTATAATTATTGGGTAACATCAGTGAAGGAATGTTGGAGACATTCCCTCCTCCACCATAGATGAGGCTCGCACCAGGGTCTCTGCCATACCCCGCAACACTGCTCTCTCTCCCCATCCCCCCACTCACAACAAAGGCAGAGTCCCCCTAGTCCTCACCTTTCACCCCACCAGCCGTCACATACAACAAGTGATCCTCCGTCAGTTTCGCCACCTCCAACGTGACCCCACCACTCGCCACATCTTCCCATCTCCCCCTATGTCTGCCTTCCGCAAAGACCGCTCCCTCCGTAACTCCCTTGTCAATTCTTCCCTTCCCTCCCATACCACCCCCTCCCCTGGTACTTTCCCTTGCAACCGCAAGAGATGCAACACTTGTCCCTTCACCTCCCCCCTCCACTCCATTCAAGGACCCAAGCAGTCGTTCCAGGTGCGACAGAGGTTCACCTGCATCTCCTCCAACCTCATCTATTGCATTCGCTGTTCTAGATGCCAGCTGATCTACATCGGTGAGACCAAGCGGAGGCTTGGCGATCGTTTCGCCGAACACCTCCGGTCGGTCCGCAATAACCAACCTGAACTCCCGGTGGCTCAGCACTTCAACTCCCCCTCCCATTCCGTATCTGACCTCTCTGTCCTGGGTCTCCTCCATGGCCACAGCGAGCAACACCGTAAATTGGAGGAAATGCACCTCATATTCCGCTTGGGCAGTCTACATCCTGGTGGCCTGAACATTGAATTCTCCCAATTCTGCTAGCCCTTGCTGTCCCCTCCCCTTCATCAGCCATCTGGTTGTCTCCTCCCCTCCCCCAGCCCTCGGGCTCCTCCTCTGCCTTTTTCCCTTTTTCCTTTCTTCTCCCCACCCCCTATCAGTCTGAAGAAGGGTTTCGGCCCGAAACGTTACCTATTTCCTTCGCTCCATAGATGCTGCTGCACCCGCTGAGTTTCTCCAGCATTTTTGTGTACCTTCCTTCACAGAGACCCTGGTTCCACCCTGACCTCGGGTGCTGCCTGAAAGAAGTTTGTACGTTCTCCCTGTGACTGTATGTGTTTCCTCCGCGCACTCCGGTCTCCTCCCACATCCTAAAGGCGTGCAGGTTTGTTGGTTAATTGGCTTCTGTAAATTGTCCCTAGTTGTAGGATAGTACTAGTTAATGGGTGACCGTTGGTCGGCGTGTCCTGGTGGGCCGTAAGGGGCTGCTTCCACGCTGTATCTCTAAACTAAACTAATTTAAAATAAGTTGTAAGATGGGGCGCTTCAGTGACTTATGTCTGTTTACCTTTTGAACGCTAAGACCAACTCATTGATAAGAAATTCTCTGGAGGCTTACGCTCTCCGTTGGCCAAGAGGCTAAGTTGGCGAAGTTAAATGTCAACAGTTCAGACAATCTCTATCGCATTTCAAGGGAGCAAAATCGCACAGCATGCAAATGTTGTAACGACTGTAATCGCAACTGGAAATCTCGAAATAATTCTACAGAAAAAGCAATTTGTGGAGAGACAACTTCTGTCTTAAATGTCCTGCAATCATCACCATTCAATTCAATAAGCACAACAAGCTGCACAGCAACACAGCGATAATCAGTTTTCAAATGCAGTAAAAAAAAAAAATTGAAAATCTAAAAATTTAACATGATTACACATCTTGTCCGTCATGGATGTAGATAGAACACGCTATGTCAAATAAGCCGCTAATACTATCAAAGACCCTGGCTCTGCTCTCATCTCTGCTACCATCAGGAATAAAGTACTGTAGCCCGAGATCCATGACCACCAGGTTCATCAACAGTTTCTTCCCAGCAACTAAAACGTAAAAACATCCCCCCCATAGCGGAATCAACGTTTCCCACTGTGAGGGAAGGCAACAAAGTCCAGTCCTCTCCCTCTTGTTCACCCGTGGTCAGGGCCTATTGAGGTCGCCGCTACGGTGGCCCGAAGTTTCAGGCCCTCTCGCCGGGATGATGGAGCTCCGGCGTCGGAACGGAAGAACACTCTCAGCGGCCTGGAGTTCCGAATCGGCCGCTTCCTACCGGAGACCGCGTCTCCCGAAGTCCACAGGCCGAGCTGGGCGGAGATTCAACACTGGCCACCTCGGCAAGGATCCCTGACCAAAAACCTACCTCAGTAACTACAGTGTTTTGGTTGCACTGCAGACTTCAGTTTGTGCTACTTGCTGTAATATAGTATTACTGATCATTTACTTCATTGGTGGTTAATACACATTTATTTGTGCCGCTGCCTGACCCTGCTGAGTTACTCCAGCATTTTGTGTCTATCTTTAAAAAATATATAAATCAGCATCTGCAGTTCCTTTTTATTACATTTATTAGTTGTTTGTTGCGTTAATGTCCATGTAAAGCTGCAGCAAGTAAGAATTTCCTTGTTCCTTCTCCTGGTGCTTATAACAGTGAAACACTCTGCCCCCCTGAGCTGTGGATAGATACAGGAGCTTTAAGGCCCTGTCCCACGGGCAGGCGGTTACAGGCGGTAAGCGCGGCGTAGCAGGAAGTGGGGACCGCGCGGCTGCCGTGAGGGTGCCACCGTACGGCCTGTCCCACGAGCATGCGGCAAGCGCAACCTAACCGGAAGCGTTTGCCGCGCGGAGGCCGAGTGTTTACCGTACGGCCTGTCGCACGAGCATGCGGCAAGCGCAACCTAACCGGAAGCGGAGGCCGTGTGTTTACCGTACGGCCTGTCCCACGAGCATGCGAATGCATGCGGCGAGCGCGGCGTCAGGTGATGACGTCATCGCGCAACGCAACGCGCTATGCGGTGATGTCGAGACGGCTCGCGGCGTCCAGGCGGTGCTCGCGGCGAAAGCGGGGCAGCAGGCCGTTGCCGCACGAGATTTTTGGACAGTGTCAGTTTTTCTGAGCACCGCGCGGTGTCGGGACCAACTACATACGGTTCCGGCGATCTGCGTGGGACCGACCCCGCAGGCCCACGCGCGGTCCCACTTCCTGCTACGCCGCGCTTCACCGCCTGTAACCTCCTGCCCGTGGGACAGGGCCATAATGTTATCACATACAAGAACAGACGGCCTTCCACTCTGCCAAGCTCAATAAGCACAGGGGAAAACTATGAACTGATATCCCAATCTTTACCTAGCATACCAGCTTACATTAATCCACAAACATCAATATTTTTCCAAACTTAAAGAAAACCCTTTTAATTTCTAATTATAAAGTAATCTTATTGAAGGAACAAAGAATTTAACTACTGAAATAAGATGCCTTAATACGTGAACTTCTATTGAGTAAACAGATGTAATCTGATGATTTCCTCACTTTTCTCTCCACCCACATTTCTTATCGTATACACATTACTTTCTGCAACTGACACTGGGGAGGAAAGGAAGAGAGAGAGAGAGTACATGTGGGGGGGGGGGTGTATATGTGTGCATGACAGCGTATGCATGGGTTTGTTTGTGAATGGAGTGGGAGGGTGTGTGTGTGTAAGAGTGTGGTGTGCACGCGTGTGCGTGTGTTTCTTGTATGGAGTGGGGGGTGCATGTGTGGGGGGGCGGGGAGTGCGTACGTATGTGTGCGTGTGTGTGGCGGGGTGAGATCCATCCATTTGGAAGAGTTAGAGTGCTGGTGGGATCCATGCTCTGGTGAGTGCATGTACCACGAGATATTTATTCATACGCATTTATCCTATCTATTCCCCTCAGATTTTCTACACTTCTATAAAGATCACCCCTCGGTCTCCTGCACTCCAAGGATTACAATGCCAAGCCTGCCCAAATCTCACCCTAGAGTTCTGGCCGTGGAATATACTCTGTGTGTCGCTGAGTGTGGACACAATGGTGGGACAGGAGAGTCCACTGGAACCTCATACCAAGCAGGCAAGAATAGTCAGTATATATGCAACTGCACAAAGTTTGGTTTGCCAATCTAGAAGCATTTGTGGCAATGTTGCGCGGAGGTAATGTTGCTGCCTTACAGTAGCGGAGACCCCGGTTTGATCCTGACTAATGGCTCTGTCCCACGGAACGAGTTCATTCCAAGAGTTCTCCCGAGTTTGCCCTGAATCGAACTCGGAAATTTACGGTATTGGCCACTCGTCGGTACTCGGGGCTCTCGTGGACATTTTTCAACATGTTGAAAAATCTTCATGAGTCTTCCCGTGCTTACCTGCCGTTAGCGAGTGGTCCCGAGTACGTGCCGTTAGCGTTACGAGCCGCTAAGAGGCGTCCCCGAGCTCCGACGTACCCGCTACGTTCATTCTCCATGCTTACCACAAGTTTGATTTTTTTTTAACTCGAGAGAGCTCTTGGAATGAACTCGTACCGTGGGACAGGGCCATTAGGGTGCAGTCTGTACGGAGTTTGTACGTTCTCTCCATGACCTGCGTGTATTTTCTTCGGGATCTCCGGTTTCCTCCCACACTCCAAAGACCTACAGGTTTGTAGAATAATAGGCTTGGGTAAAAAGTGTAAATTGTCCCTCGTGTGTAGGATAGTGTCAACGTGCAGGGATCGCTGGTCGGAGGAGATTCGGTGGGCCCCGTTTCCATGCTGCAACTCTGATCTGAACTAAACTCAACATAGGTAACCAACCAAATAGGAACAAGCCACCAGAAACTCCTCCAATCGTAGCCATGACCAACTAGACTTAGTCATGCAGTCGTAAACTCTATCATAGACTTCTTCAAAGAATAGAAGTAGCCATTATGAAACCGGACATGGCAGGTATTCATTAATGGCCACTCAAAGTGGATTGAAGTCAAACATGAGATAATGTCCTACAACTAAATGTCCCATGTGTGAGGTGTTCTACAGATCCATATGATGGCTTGTCTGAAGAGATTAATCCTGACAGACACAAGAAATTGCAGACAAATCTTTAGCAAAATACAAAGTGCTGGAGGAAGTCTGCAGGTCAGGCACATCTGGCAGGTCTGAAGAAGGGTTTCGGCCCGAAACGTTGCCTATTTCCTTCGCTCCATAGATGCTGCTGCACCCGCTGAGTTTCTCCAGCATTTTTGTGTACCTTCGATTTTCCAGCATCTGCAGTTCCTTCTTTAACACATCTGTGGAGGGAATGGACAGAGGGTCCGAACCCTTCTGCAGACTCAATAATTCAGGTTAATTCTGCCAATAGTAACCAGGTTTGATCTCCTCTCTTAACAATCGTTCTGCAACAGAATGAGACCAGATGTCCCGTGGATTCAAATGGAGCAACCAAGACATCAGACAAACAGTTCAAGAATGTTTGAAGAAGCAGGTGTTGCTGAGATATTTAAAACTCAGCACAAAAAACTCTTTTCTTTTTTTTTGGCCAATATTCTGCTGAAGAACAAACAATTCTGCACAATTTCGCAGGATGCACACCTGAAGATTCTTATCAAAGGGAAGACTGAGAACTTGTTTGAGTCCTAGTCAAATTTGCACCTAAAGTTGAAAAGAAACAGCTGCACCAAAAGGTTGCCATGACATTCATGACAAGGCGAAGGTTTGACCAAATTGAGTGCAGCGTTTTTGGTCCCACACAAGCAAGTCGAACACTCATTAGCGAGAGGAAGTACAGCAGAGGTTTACAGAATCAAGAGATATTTGTTTGAAACCGGTGATAAAAGCAGAAGTTTTCACGGATGAAATAAATTGTGGTGGAAATGCGCCAAGTTTGTATGGTGAACCACTCAGACATAATGTTGTGTTGGAGCTGGGTTTAATCCCGACTTCAGCGGGTGAAACACAAATCCAAGCGAGTCGGACAAAGAAAGACAATCACCTTCAAATAAATCCCAATCCAGAGCCAAACTGGCCAAAGGTTCATCCACCAACACAATCTGGAGAGAGTTCATGAAGACTCTGAAAACAATACTGGATTTAGTCCTTCTGGTGAGGAGTCCTCGCCACCCAGTGACGACCCCTTTCTCCCGTCTCCAACATTCTTCTTCTTCTTGGACTCCCCCCACCGGCCTTCTGTACGCCAACTCAGCGATAAGAGTTGGTGCATTACAGAGCCAGGCACCCAGGTTCGATCCTGACTACGGGTGTTGGCTGTATGGAATTTGTACCTTCTCCCTGTGAGCATGCGGGTTTTTCCCGGGTGCTCCGGTTTCCCCCACACTCCAAAGATTAACAGGTTTGTAGGATAATTGAGTTCGGTGACGATTGTAAATTGTCCCTAGTGTGTAGAATAATGCTGGTGTACAGGAATCACAGGTCAGCGTGGGCCTGTTTCTGCACTCTATCTGGAAAATAAACTAAACACTCTGGGCCTTTTCATTTCCGACTGCCAGCGCAACATCAACTGTCTTGACTTCTCAACTCCCCTTACCCACTCCAATCTCCCTCCCCTCTCCTCCTCTAGCCCTTTGTCCCCAACACCCTCTTACTCCCCCCCCCCCCCACACCCCTTCCCTTTGCCACCCCTGGACGCTCACCTATTTCTCCACACACCCTTGGCCCTTCCACTACATTCCTTCCTCAGGCTTCACAATTCACAACTCTTTCATCCTTTTGTCTCACACCCGTTTTCTTTTAAACTGTGGCCTTAATCCAACCATCTGCCTATCAAAACCCCTCCTCGCCTGTATTCATATGTTACCTGCCACGCCTTGCCCTGCCCCTCCTCCCGTCCTGCTTACTTCTCCCCCACAATGTCTGAAGAAAGACTCTGCCCCAAAACATCACCTATCCATGTTCTCCAGGGATGCTGCTTGACCTGCTGAGTTACTCCAGCACTGTCTGGTATTTTGTAAACCAGTGTTTAAGAAGGAACTGCAGATGTTGGAAAATCGAAGGTAGACAAAAGTGCTGGAGAAACTCAGCGGGTGAGGCAGCGTCTATGGAGCGAAGGAAATAGGCAACGTTTCGGGCCGAAACCCTTCTTCAGACTGATGTAGGGTGGGCGGGGGGGTGTGGGGAGAAGAAAGGAGAAAGGAAGAGGAGGAGCCTGTGGGCTGAGGGAGAGCTGAGAAGGGGAGGAGACAGCTAGGGCTACCGGAAATTGGAGAAGTCAATGTTTATGCCGCTAGGGTGCAGACTGCCCAAGTGGAATATGAGGTGCTGCTCCTCCAATTTCCGGTGGTGCTCACTCTGTAACCAGCATCTGCAGTTCCCTGTCTCTAGATTCATTTTTACTGTTAATTAAAAAAGCACACTAATGTTATTTACAACTCACCGCTAGAAATATAAAAGTATAAAGAAAAATATCTTTATTTAGACAAAAGATACGGGTGTATTTATATGCACAGACATAATGTGTTTCAATATATATGGACATGCTGTAATCCAAATGGATAGTAGGACGTGGTGCAGTAGTAGTCTGGAGCAAGAGTTAAAGAGCAGAGAGGTATTTCAAAACAAATATACATCAGTTAACCACTACCTTGGATATACCTTTATAGTACTGCTTTTGTGAAAACATTATACACCTTACAAACATTGTTTTTATTAAGTGATGATTGCTGTTACAACAGGCAAATTGATGTCACTGTGTCATCAGGTTGGTTTAATATTCATGCACATGACAAGGCCCAAGGATAGATTTCCAAAAAAGGATTTGATGATGCAAAGAGACCAGTGTTTCAGAGTAAATTTCATTCATTACGAACACACAAAAGACGGTATGGTGTAAAATAATTCATAGCCAGCTGTCTCTTCACGTAAGTCAAAGAATAGGACCGCAACATTTGGAAGAGCAACTCTTTTAAAATTAACAATTAATTTACCTGGCTCATCTCACATTTAAGTAAGAGGTGCACAACTTGATCCACTTAAAAATATTTTTCAGAGGAAACGTAACAAGCATCTAATTAAGCCTGAAGGTGAACGTCCGCTTAATTGTGGAACGGCAATTGTTTTGCAGTGGTTTCAGGCCGAGGTTGTTCAGTGGACATATAGGTATGCACATCGCTTCTGGTCATTGGTACCTATGGCAGATCGTTGTCCTGTAATTATTGTTTGGTTTTTATGTGTACGTAGTGTGTGTGTGTGTGTGTGTGTGTGTGTGTGTGTGTGTGTGTGTGTGTGTGTGTGTGTGTGTGTGCGTGTGTGTGCGTGTGTGTGTGTGTGTGTGTGTGTGTGTGTGTGTGCGTGCGTGTATAAATGTATATATGTATGTGTATATACACACACACACTGAACTTTTCTTCTCGATTATTATATAGTTTACAGTGTACGATGTTTACAGATTCTGTTGTGCTGTGTGAAGTAAGAATTTCATTGTTCTATCTGAGATGACAATAAAACACTTGATTCTATAAGATGTTTATAGGATTTAATTAATTATTTGAATGTTATTATGATTTATAATTATTATAATATTCTAATTATTCTAATTATAATTTAATCAATTATTATTAATTAGTAATTGTTATTTTTTGCACCAGTTTTAAATATTAAAAATACAAAAAAATGAATATCTAGTTATTGACGTGTACACGATGCCAGTACTCAGTATCGGTCCACACCGCCACAAATAACCCCACAGGCTTCAGGTTTGCAAATGTTTTCACAGCAAACATGCTGCAAGTTTTATCTCTCAGAAACATGACTGTGGCACTGCACCAAACTCTGAAGTACATGAAGTCATTGAATACTCTGGGGGCTCCTGCGGGGAAAAGAGAAGAAGCCCGGCTAATATTCCAGGGCGTGTCTCTTCCTCAGAGCGGGATGCTGAAGACAATTCGGGAGCACAAAGTCTCCTGGCATTCACTGGGAAAAGGGACAACTTCGGAGCACAGGAAGAAAGACTGGATAGACTTGGTTTATACTCTCTAGAATTTAGGAGATTGAGAGGGGATCTTATAGAAACGTACAAATTCTTAAGGGGTTGGACAGGCTAGATGCAGGAAGATTGCTCCCGATGTTGGGGAAGTCCAGGACAAGGGGTCACAGCTTAAGGATAAGGGGAAATCCTTTAAAAACCGAGATGAGAAGAACTTTTTTCACACAGAGAGTGGTGAATCTCTGGAACTCTCTGCCACAGAGGGTAGTCGAGGCCAGTTCATTGGCTATATTTAAGAGGATTTAGATGTGGCCCTTGTGGCTAAAGGGATCAGAGGGTATGGAGAGAAGGCAGGTACGGGATACTGAGTTGGATGATCAGCCATGATCATATTGAATGGCGGTGCAGGCTCGAAGGGCCGAATGGCCTACTCCTGCACCTAATTTCTATGTTTCTATGTTTCTATGTTTCTATGTTTCTATGTTTCCCAAGGTTTATTCAACGGTGGAATTATGGACGGAGTGATCAAAAGGAAAGCACAGTTAAGTACAAGAAAAAGTTTGCATCTGCCAGCCTACAATGACAATTCTTAAAATTCAAGCGAGTGATTCACGGCTTTCAATGCCACAAAGACTCCGATGAATTGGAACAAGGGCAAACTTCCAAGGCTAGACACCAGAGAGAATTTATGTAAAATGAGCAATAGCTTCCCCTGAATGTATGAATGAGGCATTGTACAAGGCATAAACACAGAACAGATTTTGGTCACTACCTATGCTGAATCCCTTTGCCTAAGGCACAAATCCAGCATTGGCAATTCCATTTATTTATAATGCTGCATGTTCCACCTTATAACACAGTACACTGTACTCTTTGTACGACACAACACTGAACTGTCAAGGGAAGGAAACTGGGAGTGGGGTAGGAAATCCTGGCCCATCAATGGAATGGCAGACATTTGACAAAGTTTGATCCTTAGCTTGACAAGCTGGCAATAATATTATATTATTTTTATTTGCAGGTATAATTTACTCAAAAACCACAGTTAATTGTTAAATTGGCAAAGTTATCAGATGCAATTGCTCTATCTGTAATCTTAATATGACTGATTATATTCATTGATACAGCCTGCAAACAGGCCCTTTAGCCCACCGAGTCACTCTGAACATCGATCACACTAATTCCATGTTATCCCACTTTCCCATTCATTTCCCACACATTAGGGGCAAATCACAGAGGCCAATTGACCTACAAACCCGTCTGTCTTTGGGATGTGGGAGGAATCTGGAGCACCCGGAGAAAACCCATGCAGTCACAGGGAGAACGTGCAAACTCCATGCAGAGAGCTCCCAAAGTCAGGATCGAACCTGGCTCTTGAACATAAATGAGGCAGCATCTCCACCGGCTGCGCCACCAATCTGGCCTTAAATCATTGCCCTTGTATAACTCTCATAATGCATTGTTGTATAAATAGTTTTGAAATTACAGGGACATGATAATGGACTTCTTTTTTTTAAATTCAATCACAAATA